>BLFK01001098.1:307856-337479 GCA_014634185.1 Astreopora myriophthalma
AATTAAACACGTCTTATCTTACTGAAATTGAATATGTTAACTTATTATATACTCAACAAAATATCTCATTTCTGATTGGCCAATGGCGAACGCATAAATAGGTTATAGAGTGCAATACGGAAGTTGTTATGGAAACACCGGGGAAGTGCCAAATTTGAACACCAAAGTGAAAAAAATGGCTGACGGTCGGTTTGCTTTGTCAAACCAAAACATCGTTGAGCAACATAAAGAAAATGCGAAAAACAAAAACACGCTGAAAGCTACACAGACCTGGTGTCTGGCAAACATGGGCGACTGAAAGAAAACTATACCCAAAACTGGAAGAATACGAGCACGAACAACTCGATAAAATGTTACAAATCTTCTACACAGAAATACGCACTAAAGATGGGTTTGAGTACGAACCTGAGAGTTTAAAATCCATGCTGGCAGCCCTCGACCGCTATTTAAAAGAGCACGACTACAAGTACTCTATCATACGAGACAGAGTTTCACCAGTCGAAGTTGGTACTTGAAGGAAAAGTGAAGTGTCTCCGTCAACAAGGGAAAGGCAAGAGACCCAACACCGCAAACGCACTGACAACCGAGGAGGAAGAAATGCTTTGGAGTGAGCAAAGTCTTGGCAACTGCAGTCCAGCCATTATTGAATAATGTTTTTATTAAGATTGAAAATAAATCTGTGTTTTATAAGACGTGGTATGTAAAAAATTTATGCTATGTCAATGATCTTGTCGACGAATCCGGCGTTTTTATGTTACCAACTGAATTTATTAATAAGTTTAACCTAAAGTGTACCTTCTTACAAGCTTATGGCATTATGTGCGCAATCCCTAGTTCATGGAAGTCAAAGATTAGAGAGTTCGGTAAACGGTTACCTGTGGTCAAATCCCCAAATGTGGAGAGATTATTTAAGACAAATAAGGTGACCAGTTTTACTTACGATACTTTGCGAAAATCGGTTGCCATACGGCCAACTAAGGTGCAGCGTAAATGGAATAAACATCTACTATCTCCGGTCGAAGATTGGTGTACCTATTACAGTATCCCTTTCTTATGCACGAGTGCTAGTAAGCTGAGAAGCTTTCAATATAGGATATTCCATAGAACTATTGGCACAAATGTATTGTTAACGAAAATGGGTATTAAGGATCACGATGACTGCTTTTTTTGTGACAGTAAACCGGAAACCATAGAGCACCTCTTTTGGTACTGTGACCGGATATTCCCCCTTTGGAGTGCCCTCGCACATTGGATTTGGTTAATAACAGAAATTGAAATAGAATTTTCCCTTGAATCTGTTCTCTTGGGCTATACAAATTGTATGCCTTGTAAAAATGCGATTAATTGTATTATTTTAGTAGTCAAGTTTTTCATATATAAATGTAAAATGGAGGGACGTACCCCCGATTTTGCAGGCATACAAAGCTACCTTAAGTTTCATTATAATATTAAAAAATTTGCATGTGACTTTTTTCATCAAGAAAAAATTTTAAGTGGAAACCGATGAAAAAATTATTTTGCCAATAAATGATGTGATGTGTTGTAATGTAAGTAGAATCAGTATTGTACCGTGTTCTATGAAGAGTAATGTAAGTATTGCTCAGAAAGTAGAGTTATTGTAATGTCAGTGGTGTAAGAGTTGTATTGTAAGTAATGTAAGTAGTTGTGTTTTGCAAATAAAAAACTGCAGTCCAAGAGTTCTTTCCCAAACGATGTGGTGGATCTTGACTCAACATTTCGGCCTGAGGGGAAGACAGGAACACCATTTAATGGGAGTCGAGGACTTCAGTTTTTGTGTGGACGACAGTGGCACTGAGTACGTCACATTTAAAGAAAATCCTACAAAGACGAGGCAGGGCAGACTGAACACAAAACATTGTAGTGTTCTGCCAAAAATGTTCGCTACCGGTGGTCAGAAATGTCCTGTTGACTTGTTGAAGCAGTGCCTTAGCAGACGTCCTCAAGAGCTGTGAGACAAAGGTCTTTTTTACCTTGCCATATTTCTGATTGGTTCAAATAAAACATGTGAGCATATTGGAAACCATTGAAGCGTTCTATGTAGTACGTAACGCGTACAAAGTAGTGCGTTTGAGTAATTTTGTTGAGAATATAATAAATAAAAAATCTTATGAACCTGCTCGTGCATTTCGTGATTTATGGTCACTCATGATATTTTGAAAGTTCTCAAATTGCACTCGCCTGCGGCGAATTTTGAGAACTTTCAAAACATCACTCGTGCCCATAAATCACGAAATGCACTCACGCTCATAAGATTTCCTATACAGTACTTATTCAAGTCTGTAATCAACGACATTCAAAAAGAATACAAGACGCCTGGAGGCGTTAATGGGGATGGATAACCTTAAGTCACTGCAAAGGCAGGCATTCACTGGGGAGGGTTTGGTTCCAAAAAAAACAAAACAAAACAAAAAACAAATGCATCAGTGTAGTGAGGATAAAACCCCTAAAAGAGAGCAGGCAAAGAATACAATGTTACTATACAGTAATTGGCGATTTATGAGATCCCAAATTCAACGATGAAAATATTTGCCAAGATAGCCCTATTAAATGAAAATGCTTCAAGTTCAAGTCGGCAGATTGGAATACCACAATGCGTGCAATGTAAACAAATGTCAATATTACACAAATGGCTGACCCAAATGTAAAATATCCAACAATTAATATCTTGGGTTCTACTGAATGTACGAACTTTGTTCAAAATCGTGCTTAAAGATAAAACTGAGCTCATGAAAATATTACAATTTTTTTTGACACGCTAGGCAAATGTGAACAGAAACAGATATTCTGCTCAATTGAAACTTTGCCGTGTAAATATCTGTCAAATATCATTGAGTGTGTACACCTTTTTTGTATTTAACTTGGAAAACTCATTCGACTGTCTTTTGGAAGATACAAATGCGACACAGTTTACAAAATTGTACATTTAATATGAATGAATCACGTCAATTTCAGTGAAGGGTTATTTGTCCACAGAATGTAAACAAACTTGATCTTTACGTGACGTGATCTTTACCGTGGCTGCCCCCGACTTCTGCGTAATGAAGGGGATGACTCGGTTAGCCCTGCATTACTGTGGGATATGATTAAATTGAAAATAAGGGAAGCATTGTACTATGCAAGAAACAAGCCTAAACATTTTAGAGATCAGAGGGCTGAATTAAAGAAGATGATCTTGAGACTAGAAAAGGAAGTAGACAAAGAGACTAGGGAAACACGAAGTAGAGACCCTCTTGAGCAACTTAACGATCAGAGGGGTGAACTAGAGAACATTAAACTTCGTACAAGAGACATCTTAAGAGCAAAAGTCAGATGGTACAGTGAGGGAGAAGAAAACACTATTTTTTGAATCTTGAAAAGAGACACTGCAAACAGGGAACCTTAAGCCAATTAAAACCAGACTGACAGTTTTGTTACCTCAGATCAGGAGATTGTAGCGGAGTGCCAATCTTTTTCTACTCGAATTTATACACTGCTAATGTAAACACACACCTGCTAATTGGTCCTTCAGATTTCTTCACACATGAAAATAATACGATCCTTAACGAGGAAGAACAACATACTTGTGAAGGCCCCTTGTCAGAAACAGAATGTGTCATAGCTTTGAAAACTATGGAATCTGGAAAAACGCCCAGCTCTGATGGCTTACCAGCTGAATTTTATAAAGTCTTCTGGAACGATATAAGCAAAATGCTTATGAGAGCACTCAACTTTTTGTATGAAACTGGCCAAGGTTCCGTTACCCAGAGAAGAGGCATTATAAAACTCATCCCCAAGAAAGATTAATAGCCTCACTACATCAAAAATTGGAGGCTGTGAACCCTCCTTGACTGTCACTACAAATTAGTGGTAAAATCCATTGCAAATCGACTGAAAAATGTTCTTTCCAATTTCATCATGATCAAACAGGTTTCTTAAAAGGTAGAGGTATAAGTGAGAATATTCGACTAATAGACAGTGCCATTCTTTTTGCCAAGAAACATCCTGGGATTACTCTTATTTCTCGACTTTGAGAAAGCTTTTTACACAATAGAATGGCCTTCCATGATTAAAACCCTCAAGTATTTCGGTTTCGGCCCTAGCCTGATAAAATTGGTTCAAGTGCTTCTACAGCATTGTAGAAACGTTGTGTCCTAAATAATGTCTGGACAAGTGACTTTATAGAAATTGAAAGAGGAGTCAGACAAGGCTGTCCTTTATTTCCCTATCTTTTCATCCTTTCAGTGGAAATTCTTGCCAAGGCAATTACAAGAAATCCAAATATAAGAGGGATCCCTGTGAATCGGGAAGAAATTAAATTAAGCCAATACACAGACGATACAACTCTAATTTTAGATGGCTCACACGAGTCACTTTCTACTATCCTTAGCACACGTGGACAATTTCGGTGAGGCATCTGGGCTCAAAGTAAATCGTAAGAAAACCGAAGCCCTCTGGATCAGTTCAAACACTGGGAGAAGCGAAATCCTTGCTCCTGAAAGAAATTTCAGATGGCAAAAAGATAAAGTGAGAGCCTTAGGCATAGCGTTTCCTACGAATCCTGAAACAACTGCTTATGTAAACTATAAGGAAAAACTAGGAAAAATAAGAGCTATTTCAAGCAACTGGAAATACCAGAGATTAACTCTGACTGGGAAAATCAGAGTTTTAAAGAGCTTGGTAGCTTCTCAAAGTGTTTACCTTGTTACAGCCCTATGCACCAATGAGTCAATAATCAAAGACATAAATAAGCTCTTCTATCTGCTTTAGTGGAACGGTAGAAATGACAAAATAAAACAATGAACTGAAGAAATGATCCTCACACTTTCTGGACAATTTAAGCAATTGTCTCATATATGCACTTGAAAAATTCAAGTGAATCCAATGGGATTCAAACCCACGACCTCTGCGATGCCGGTGCAGTGCTCTTACCAACTGAGCTATGAAGCCACACAGTTGAGAGCAGGTCAATTTGTTGGGCTCCGCACTTCATAGTCATTTCTTTCATTCATCATTCGTTTCACGGGAAAACACGCATGAGCCCAACAAATTGACCTGCTTTCAACTGTGTGGCTTCATAGCTCAGTTGGTAAGAGCAATGCACCGGCATCGCAGAGGTCGTGGGTTCGAATCCCGTTGGAGTCACTTGAATTTTTCAAGTGCATATATGAGACAATTGCTTAAATTGTCCAGAAAGTGTGAGGATCGTTTCTTCAGTTCATTTCTAACCCGCACTTCATAGTCATTTCTTTCATTCATCATTCCTTTCACGGGAAAACACGCATGAGCCCAACAAATTGACCTGCTCTCAACTGTGTGGCTTCATAGCTCAGTTGGTAAGAGCACTGCACCGGCATTGCAGAGGTCGTGGGTTCGAATCCCGTTGGAGTCACTTGAATTTCTCAAGTGCATATATGAGACAATTGCTTAAATTGTCCAGAAAGTGTGAGGATCATTTCTTCAGTTCATTGTTTTATTTTGTCATTTCTACTGTTCCACTAAAGCAGATAGAAGAGCTTATTTATGTCTTTGATTGACTCATTGGTGCATAGGGCTGTAACAACGTAAACGGAATTTTTCAAGTCAATATATGAGACAATTGCTTAAATTGTCCAGAAAGAGTGAGGATCATTTCTTCAGTTCATTTCTAACCTGCACTTCATAGTCATTTCTTTCAAAATAAAACAAGATGTAATGATAAGCAACTATCTGGACGGTGGCCTTCAAATGGTGGATATAGTCTTTTAACAGAGCCTTAAAGGTGATATGGGTTTAAAAATACCTGGACATTGATAATCGTGGTAAATGGCAGTTATTTTTCGATATTCATCGTGAAAAATTTGGCTATGGTTTACCTTTTACAGGCAACCCTTATAAAATAGATAAAAACAAGATCATAAAAAGAACAAACAACTTCTTAAAGGAAGTTCTATTAATCTGGTCAGAAATAAACTATGAACAAAATTTGACATCCGAAAGACATTTCCTTGAGCAACACCTACGGCTCAACTGCCAGGTGTTGATCAACAATGCCCCCATCTTCTATAGGGAATGGGAATGCAGAGGTATTAAGAAAATAAAAGATCTAAAAGATACCAACAACAATTTCCTTACCCTTCCAGAACTGCAGAACAAATACTGTTTCAAAATTCAGCCCTTAACATGCTATGGTCTCCTCTCTGCTATAAAATCTCTCTGGAGAAGAAGCAGTTTGAGCAACCCCACAAGCAGTGGTAAAGCATATGAAAGGTTGTCAACTAAACTAATCAATATTGTCAAAAATTGAGCAGATTTGCATGTAATAGGCTCATAGCTAGGAAAGCTTGTCGCCCTATCCATAGCCAACACAAATGGCTTAATCACTTTGACCTTGAACAAAATGACATAAGTTAGTGCCGCGTTCCAACTAGCCTCAAAAACTACACAAAGCACAAAACTATGTGAATTCCAATTTAGACTTCTTCACAGGAGATTGCCAACAAATGATTTGTTAACCAAGGTTCAAATAAAGGAAAGCCCCCTGTGCTCTTTTTGTTAAGAAAACGAAAAATTAATACACCTTTTCTGGAACTGCCCTGCAACGAGATCTTTCTGGTAAAGTGTAATGGCTCGCCTAAAAGCTTCCCAAATCGTTCAGGACGATTATTCGTTAGATAGTACGGTAGCACTAGGGTTAAGACATGCTTCCTCAAAGCTACACCATCAAGTCAACTTTTGTTTGCTTATAGCCAAGTACTACATCGACAGCATCACTACCTGGGTTTCTTAAATATGTCAAATCAACCCACAGACTACACGTTCACAGACTTGCTAATTCACCTCTACCAAATGGAATGGAGTGGAATGGAGTTTTCTAAATGGCATCTAAAAACTTCAGCTCCCTTTTGGCACTGCTTTCCCTTGCGCCCCTGACAATTCTTGTTATCCATGCATAAGCTTTACTTTGTTTTGTTTTTTTTTCCAAACAACGCTCAACAATGCGTGAATGTATGCTGCCTTGTAAGATATAATTATATTTAATTTTGTATTTTTGTTTCCCTTTCCTCCTTATTTTTTAATAACAATGCCACTGTTGTAAGTTACTGTTTCTCTACATGATCTGCAAGTTGTAGTAGTGTAGTATTTGTAATTATTAAAAAGATAAAATAAAATCGAGCCACTTTAAAGCAATTTTGCTTTATCCAAAAATGTATGACATAGGTCCTTTATGCCTCAAGCCCTTTAAATGTAACAGTAGCCACATGCATGCTTTGTGGGCCTCTTTTTTTTCTCTCTCTCTCTCTGCTGGTGTGTGCAACTCAAAGGAAGATTTAAGCTTGGGTTCTATGATCAATGGAGTATTGGAAAAATAGGTAGTCCGAGACTACGTGTGGCTACTACAGTAAGGTGGAATGAAATGTTGGGTCTTCCTGTGGGTATTGGGTAATTATTGTTGATGTTCTTTGCATCTCGTAGGACATTTTTCGTTCCCAAGATAGAATAAAATGTCTTGAAGGACAGTTTCTGTTCCAGTTAGAACATTTGAGTTTTGTAAGGTATTATTCACCACACAGTGCTGATGGAACCACTTGAGTTCATCAATTTGTGGCACAGATCACTCGACAACTTTGTGTTCCAAACAGCCTCTTTGATTCGGCAGAAAATCTCCAAAAAGTGTGACTAAAGCAGAAAACACCTTTGGAAAAAGAAACTTGTAACAAAGCCTGAGAGCTATGCCTGGTTGCTGAAGCCAAACTGCACAAAAAAATTATCCAAAAGCCAAATAATATCTCACTGTCTACAAGGCACTCCTTCGCAACATCCAAACAAGCACAAAGCATGTGGCAAGTAAAATTACTTTTATGATTGCTGATATTGATAACGTGTCGACAACGAGACGACCAATGCCACGCAATTGCTGTCCAATGATTTATGTTGCTGGTGTTCAGGAGAGATGATCATCACTGTTATCAGTCGATGACCAATCATGCGATTCCAACAGTGTTCTGAAGTTTAGTATTACTTACACTCACTCTAACCACGGTACCAACCTAGTGGCTACTACCAAGGAGTAGTAGCCACAAAAAATCATAAATCTAATGAATTTTTGTGTGTGAGATTTATCTGTATACTTCCCAGAGCAGCAGGGCAATATATATGCACAGATAAATTCCAAAAGATTTTTGAAGATATTGGCCTTGCATTTAAACTAAATAATTCATCAGAGCTGCTCCTCCTGTTACCTTATCAACCCCCCTCCCCAGTTTGAGTAAATTTGTTAGTTCAATATTCATTGAGTTTATAAGTAAAGATTGTTAAATAACAAAACCTGATGTGTGAATCGTGATATAACTCGGACAGAAACATTTTGATTTCAGGTATCCTCAAGATTACACATATTTCATCCAAAATGTAAGTGTTTTAAAAGCAACCTGTTAATGAAAGGAGCAGTTCAAGTAGTTCACAACCGACTATATAAGCTTGTCCCCAGTTAGTTGGACTATTGAAATGGCTATTCACCTGGGACACGTAGCATGTAAAAAGGCCATGTCTCCAAATATTAACATCTCGCTTTTGCTTTTCTCTTTCTCATGGTTTTTGGTTTTAAGTTTAGGGCTAGGATGCGATTCACTGCTTTAGAACTTTTGACATTTGCGGGGTGTCAAGTTCCTATTTTTTCCAATTTTTCAATCATTTCACCTGATAAATAGGTCATTCCCAAGTTCACTTCAGCCTCTATATCAGTGAGTCTTAGTGTGTGGTCTTTCTTATTGAAATCAATTTTGATTGATATGGATAGTGAAACTAATTACTTTACCACTTGGACTTGCTTTGAAAAAGAGGCTGACGTGAACTCGGAATTTGCCTATTATATAAATGCTTTTTTTATGGGCAACTTACGCCCACAATTTCGTTTGGACTCGCTTCGCTCAGTATGTTTTTTTCACACTTTAAACCACTCATAACTTGACCTCATGTTGAATTACTATATTCTCATACTGCCACTACCAAAATATTTTAAATATACAGTATAGGAGTTCACCTCATTCGGAAGGAAGAAAGTTCTAAACTACAAGATAAAGAAATTGACAGTACTGAACTTTTCACATTTTTCTACCAAACTGTTAGACAATTTAAAGAGAAAGTTTAGGAATATCTGAACCCTTAGAGACTTCACTTCACAAAAGGACTCAAAGATTGTGACTGGTTGTAAAACCACCACAGCCACCACCACCACCACAGCCTAGGTCCCATACCCTACCACCATCACTATTGCATTATAGCATTTATCAAATTTTGCTTGATCAACAATGTGTTTGCTACCAAATTATTAAAACTTTTGTTTTATTTGTAATTTTTGTGACTTATAATTCCCATTTTTCCTCCTATTTTTTCCTATTTTTTGAGATCGCAAATTCCTATTTTCCTATTTTTGTGAGCATTCCTATCACTTGACACCCTGCATTTGTCTGCACATAACCAAACATGTTTTATTGTAGCTAAATACATGTACACAATTTTATGATGGTTGTGATGCCTTTTTAACACTGTATTTGACTGTCACAGTTCACAGGATTGCAGTATAACACAGTGGTACAGCCAGGTAACCAGGTACGGAATGAATACACACCTGCATGTGTGTGTAACATTTTTCTATAGTTGATTGGTGTTCTTATTTTTAGCTTCAATTTTAATGACTGAAGGGCTTTATGCATAACTGTCATCACTTTTCTGTTTTTTTTTTCATAGTTTGAGCCGTGTTGACAAAAGATATTGACTATAACTTTTAAGAACTATGCTTGATCAGGCCAACCACTTGTTGTCATCACTGGATTATTTACACAAAAATGGAATATCCAGAGAAATTGATTCCACTCTTAACAGATTTCATGCTTCCGAAGGCCAGAACCAGAACTTTATCACACCAAAGGATGAAAGTAGAACATCTGAGCACCCTATTACATACTCCTAATTAAGAGAAAGAGAGTGACTCCACCACTCAAAAGACTCCATTACAGTGAAACTGTTCACTTTTGTACATTCATTTGTTTTCCACACCTCCTATTCCAATGTAGTTAGTTTCAATTCTTGATAAAACATCTAGTTTAATTTCTTTGTAAAACATTACTAGTTTGCATTTGATAATGGTGACGTGTCACCACAATGTCATGTTTTTTGGGTCGGTACTGTTTATTCTAGAGTGTTTTACAAAATCTTTCCTTATCAGCCATCACATTTGTCTGTGTGAGTACTACTCATTTCCTTTGGTTTGTCATTAGGGAGGCCTTCCAAGGGGTTTTGCCGATAGGCAACATGACCCTTGAAAAGTCCTCATTAGGGATCTTGAGATCCGACGACAGCGAGTGTGTGACAGCAGGCGGTGACTGTAATGGCGTGGTTATAGCCTGGACATATTTGGGACATATGATATAATATATAAATGTGATTATGCATTCATGATGGGGAGACATATGGCGACTGCAGTATGTGCTCGCTGAGGCCCTACCTCTCAACATTAAATTGACGGCAAGGATTTAAATGCTAACTGCGTGAGCGAGATGGTTGTTAACATTGGATATAAGCAATTCCTGGAGTTTGATGTCGTAAATCACCCAGAAGCAGTATATGCACGTTTTGTAGAGTGCACCGATTGGTTAAAAAGTAATAATTTGAAAGCATACATCACAGAGAAAGCACAACAATGATCACTGTTCTTAGACTCAATAGGCGAAGCCACTTCAGATGTGTTCATACAGCGTGGTAACATGGGAAGGGATTTGGACAGAGCCGTCCATCTGCTACAAAATAAGTTTAAGGAATCACACAACCAGTTGTACAACATACACAAGTTTTGCCAAGTCAAACAAGAAAATGACGAAAGTTGGGATTCATTTATTTGCAGACTGAAAGCTGGGAAGGCTAACACTGTGACTTCCTGGAAGGATGGCTTTACACTGAAATATTGATGGCCATGACCCTCTAACACAGTAATGACATCATTGCCCAATTAATGTACTAACCATCGACCAGTGAAAGGGGAAGAGACGTAATAGTGCGGTTATGGTCTGGGCATATGCTATAGTATATAAATGTGATTATGTATTCATAACGGCAAAATACATGGCGACTGCAGTATGTGCTCGCTGAGGCCCTACCGCTCAACATTAAATTGACCTACAGGGAATGGGAAGATGTTGCTGTTGTACAGGTGCAAAAAGCACCTTAAGAAAACCCACTAAAACCCGTACAGGAGGTGGTATCCCAGCTTGAAAGTTTTGATGACGGTGATATATCGGAGGATGAGTTCTTCTTTACAATGTTAACAACTCCAAAGTCCCAGATTTTATTTATGACTACTGTGGAAAATTTGATCTTGATGAGATGACAGAGTGCTTGGCTGAGTTTCGGGTTCATAAGAGTGATATTCCCATTGTTACACCTCCTGCAGTCTTTAAAATGTCAACAAGGCACAATAAAATGAATGTGCGATGCAACTGAAGGGTTGTTTATTGCACTGAGACAGTTTTCGTAGTGTTTTTATCGATACATTCAGCTTAGTATTTTAGTAAAACATTTTTTTCAAGCACCACTAAATCTAGAGCTCTTCCAGCAAGAGTACTAAATTGTGTAGGACTTTCTGGTTCTGTTTCACAAACGTCATTTTTGAGAATGTGAATTACATCTTAAAAAACAAAAAGAAGACCTAGAGAATTTATTGAAATGTCTTTTTGGTGTTTGTCTCCATTTGCAAAGATCAGCAGTGGCAACCTGTTCAGAGCAAGAGAAAAACACTTAGGGCATTTCCTTTAAACTCAGTTCTATAACCAGACATTTAACAAAAAGAAGCTTAAAATGTTATAAATTTACATTGTGTTGAAAATATTCCAACATTACCCTTAAAATGGTCTAAAAATAAGAACTCACTCGTGTTTTGGATAAAACGGGAAACTCTTCCTTTGGAAGTCGTAAACAAGACAGCTACAGTGGGCAACTTTGAACAACAGCTACCAGAAGTACATGAAGAAGCATTTTTAAGTTCTGCCCACTGTTGTACACATTCGCTCTTAAGGTCCCTATTTTCTGTACTTACAGTAGCTTGTCATTTTCCTTTAGTCAGCTTTGACACATCTGCTTGTAATTTATTTGTTTCACTTACCTTACCCATCAGTCCTCATTTTTTCCCACAAGTCTGCAATTTGATTAGTACTAGTCATGTTCCTCTGTGACAGCAAGAGGGAGTGTCAAAAACTTTCTTCACATAACTTGGCTGTTGCTTCAATCAAGACACTGAACATTGTCACAATCTGGTCCATGGATTCTGTTGTGAGCGTTGCTTTAACTGGCTGTAAAATACCCCACACACACACACACACACACACACAAAGTACTGGAAAATAGGTGACAGATTTTGAATTACTGATGGCATGGTCATCTTGGGATTTGTGATGCATGCGTGCATAGTCCTCGCTGTTGCTTTCGATATTTTCCCAGAGAGCCGTTTAAGTGCTAATGAATAAATGTACATTTACTTAGTCATTTTTTACCATGCAAAGACAGGCTTGTATTACAATCATTTAAAATTTTAATTTTTTTAAATTGACTTATCAAATGTTTCTTGTTGTGGTTCTGTTTTGTTTTCATCCTGAATATTCAAATTAACTTTGCACCTATTGTTTCTTTGCCTTGTAGGCATCTTTTGAATATGCATTCAAGCCACATGAGTCATTTGGTGGGCGACCATTTGGATTAACTATTAATGTGGTGTACAAGGATTTGGTGAGACCACTATTAGTATCATATCATGATTGCTTTGTTATCCTTGGAGTGTGGCATTTTCTTTAAAAAGGAATACACTACAAATTGATTTTTCTAAACCGCTAAGACTTGACAAGTCTATTTTCCTGTGATTTTAGCGTTCATAAATAAAGCAGCTGCTACACTCACCCATACCATCTTTCTCAAGTTAGAAATGATCTCTGAGGATGTTATGGTTATGTTTCACTTCCTTACAGGAAGGCAAGCCATACATGGATGCAGTATTCAATGAAACAGTCAACTTTACAGAAAGTGATGAAGGGATGGATGGTGAAACGTAAGCAGTGTTTGTCAGTTGCCGTGCTTTTCTATTATGTCCCAAGTTTGCCCCATTCCATTCATGACTGTGATGTTTGCTAGTGTATGTGGCAGGCGTTTGAGACGGAAGGGGAAGTAGGATTTTGGGTTTGCAAGAACAAGAAGGATGCATAAGGAGGGAGGGATGTGAATGTCCACAATGATGCCATTGTTTCTCATTTGTATGCTCAAGATTGGGACAGTCTTGTTTTCTGTTTCAGTTTCTTTCTTTATGTCTTCCTGGTTGCTGTTGGACTTTTATTATTAATAGCAGGTCATTATGCTCTAACATCAGTCAAGGTAAAGTAAGTCCTTTGAGCAACCACTCTACATGAATGTACCATTGAATTATTGTACTTGAGTTGTCAAAGATTCAAGAACAGTACACTGTATCTCAACGAAAATTCAAAACTTTGTAGTGTGATCGAGTTACCTCATTACGTGTGTGTGGAAATTAAATAAATTTGCTAACTGAAATTTTGTTCCCTGTTCGGAAGTGGAAATCACCAATTTGGAGCAATTTTTTTAGGGTCCAAAATTAGTGTCCTCCAACAGGAGCCAACTGAGAGCTGACCTAAAGAATTTAGTGGAAAGGTCATAACGTTTTGTCGCCAATGTTTCTGTTGTACCATTCATGCCAAAATTCTCATTTACAATCCAAGCACAAAAATTTTACTCACTTTGGTTACCATATAACAAAGCTTTTCCCATAAGCAGAGAGTGTACAAGCAGCTATTAAAAGGGGGGGCCACAAAAGCGGTATAAAAAGATCGATGTTGTGGAGAAATATAGATAAATACAGTTCCCTGCAAAATAGAAATAACATTTTAAAGTTATTTCCATTTTAAATGGAACCGTATACACCTTATTCCAAAATGGCTGCAATTTTAATACTCTTTTGTTTTTATTCAGATTAGCCCTTGTTTCCTCGTTAAGCCCAAAATTCAAAAGAATATTTAACCTTGAATGAGGCAAAAAGGGCTAATTCGAATAAAAACAAAATAATATTAAAATAGCAGCCATTTTGGAATAAGGTGTATTGGACTGTGGTCAGTGTTGGGAACTGTGCTCATACCGGTGTTAATTAGTCATACATTAACTCAGCTCGTGCCCCTGAACTTTGTGTCTAGTTTTACAAGCGATCAAGTTACCTTTTTGCTGACACGAGGTACATGGTTGAGCTGAATATCCTAGCCTTAATGTCTGAATTGTGAGCCATTGTTAGTGTTATTAAATCTTGAGTTCTAACAGGAAGCGACAGTAAGTTTTATTAACTAGCCATGAGGGATCCTTTCTCTGTACCCGTATTCAACAAATTGTCCAACACAATTCATTTGGTCTATGTTGATACAGGACTACTTCGAACGTTCTTTGAAAGCTTCACACCTCAGTGATTTCATGTGATCTTCAGTGCATCTATGATAGTTTTAATGAAGAAGCTGCTTAATGAAACATGGCTCTGATAAACATGATGATCCAAGAATCGTGGGTTTCTTTTGCTATATGTATTGGCGTAAGGTGCATGTTAAATCCAAAGGATTATCTTTCGTATCTCATCTCATAGCCTGTCAGTGCGTAATCATGCTGTATAACACATTGTACATTTCCTCGATAAGTCGTATATTTTTCTTAACGACAGAAGTCGTATAGTAGTCGTTAGTACAATAGAGAAGGTGCTAGTGACAACATGGCAGCTGGTTGCCTGAAATTTCTACTTGTCATCTCAGTATGGTTTCTCGCTCTTTTGTATGCTTTAGAGCTCGGTAAGCACTACAAAATACACAGAAGAACAAGCAGGGTGCCTTTTGCTGGAAATAGCATTATGCCATGGATTAAAGGGAGTGTTTTGTGCCGAAATTGGTTGAAATCGAGAGTGACTCATTATAGCAACTGCTCAGCTACTTTTAACTTAGAGCTACTTCGCCTCTGTGGTGATATAAGCACTATCACAGGGCCTCTGTGTATAAAAAATGTTCTGAGTGTGACCAGGTTGATGCCCGAAATCATTGAGCGACTTGGTCTGGTGGCTGCTCTTCATGGACTCGCATCAAATGTGGTGGCGTGCAACCTAAGGAGTATCAGCACATGAAGTCAAGTAATAAGATTTTAGGGATCTGTAGGTTGTGCTTAGAACTGTTACATCAGTTTCCTTTTGTGGATGCAAGTCTGAATTCTAGCAGCTTTTGTAGTCAACCCCAGAGAAGAATGACATGATATCAGTTTGGGGAAAGTTTGATAACATTGGCCAAAAGCACTCCAGAAAGTTCAAGATCGGCCATGTTAATGGTAACAGCATTGGTGGTTTCAAATTCTATGAAATGAAAACTTGGCTACTCTTTGGAAGATTGGACGTTGTTGTTATTTCTGAGACTAAGACTGATGCAAATTTTCCGGAAGCCACTTTCATATAGATGGTTATCGCTTATGCAGCAACGATAGACAGGCTAGCAGCAGGGGGTTAATGATTTATGTTAGGAGTGATGTCTATTTTATGAGAGTGAGAGCTGAAAGGAATATCCCTCAAGGATTTGTCTACCTTTAAGACAGAGTTTATGGTTCTCAAAATAAAACTAGGAAAGGGTTGGACAACAGTTGTTGGTGTTTACAGACCTCCGCCTGTACTGAAACCTCAGTGGATTAATGAGCTCTCGTTACTTTTTGAAGCACTGTTGATGCTTTCAGATACTGTCTTTTACACAGAGATTTGGATGTGGATTTGTTAGATCCAGACAAGCCTCCAAAAGATGGTAGAAGCGTCTTAGGCCTGTTAGATATCTTTCATCTCAATTGCTTAATTACCAAAGCCACTCGTAAGACCAAAACCACTGAGACACTACTTGATCTCATCCTGACTAATAATGAGATAAGGACTTTGGTATCTGGTGTGGTGGATAATCAGATCAGCGATCATTCACTAGTTTTTACTTTCTTACGGTCTTTGGCGCCTAGATCACATTTACGAAAAATGTAGCCTGAAAAACTGCGACCCAGAAAAATTTATGCAGGATTTACATATGGCACCTTTCTTCATAATGAATCTATTTGATGATGTGAATGAGAAACTTTTCACCTTTGAAGAATTGTGCAATGACATATTGTAGGAGCATGCCCCTCTTAAACTGACCATTGTCAGGGCCAACCAAGTCCCATACATGAATGAAATATGGCATAAGGCATTAAGACATCTAAATAAATTATGGCGGAAATTTACCAAAGATCGCATGGACTCAAATTATGAACAGTATAAAATTCAGCGTAATAATGCACCTCACTAGGAAGAAAAGAGATAACAGAACACTTTTTGAAAAAGTGAACATCATCTGAAAACCCACAAGAGTTCTGGAATGCATATCACCCATTCCTTCATGGTAAAACAAAGCAGGATAATGATATTATCCTTGAGGAAAACGATGTCATAACTGAGAAGAGTGCAGTTGCAGAGCTTTTTAATAATCACTTTATACAAGCTGCTAACAGCGTTGCATGAATACATGACATTGATTATGGCCAGGACTTCCAAAATTATCTTAGTATTATTGCCATTCATGAACATTATAGAGACATCAACACTCCACTTTCCTTTGATTTTCAGTATGCCAATTATCTGCAGGTCGAAAAATTGCTTAAAGATGTAAATGTGAGTGAATCGTGTGGTCACGACATGATACTGCAAAGACTAATCAGAGCATAGGCAGCTACGATAGCTGAACCCATTGCTAATATAGTTAATGCCTCAATGGCTTAAGGTTGCTACCTGAGTGTATGGGAAATGTTTCAGGTGACGCCACTGTTTTAGAAGAATGATGAATTGAAAAAGGAATACTATAGACCTGTCACAGTCCTACCTGTGCTCGGCAATATATATGAGAGGCTGTTAGCACAGCTGGGAGACTTTTATCAAGTGATTCCGTTGGATTTCATCAGCTCTTACAGTAGGTTCTGCCGTTGTGAGATGGCACTGATAAAGTTAACTGAAGACTGGAGGGCTGTGCTTGATAAAGGGGAATTAGTTGCAGCAGTCTCCATGGATCTTTCTAAGGCTTTCACTGTGTTACTCAACATGATCTACTCTTAGCAAAGCTCAAGGCTTATAGTGTGGGGGAGAGAAGTTTTGTGCTCTTCAAGGATTACTTGTTCGGGAGACAGCAGCGAGTCAAGATTGGGGACACCTTTTCCAGCTGGAGAGGCATTAAAAGAGGAGTTCTGCAAGGAAGTGTCCTGGGGCCAGTGTTTTTAATATGTTAATCATTGACTTGTTTTACTGGATTAAACAAGCTAAACTACACACACATGTGGACGATCATAATAATAATAATAATAATAATAATAATAATAATTTATTCATTTCTAGTGCACATCTTTACATGACTATGATCAGATGCGCATTCCTAATAAATAACCAAAAACGAAAAAAGAATTTAAAAATATACAATATGGTAAAAACTAATTATTAAATATTTAACAAAAGTATATATTACATAAAAAGAGAAAGTGCTAATAATATGCTAATAAAATCTCTATTAAGTATATGCAAGACTAAAAAGAGGTCTTAAGATGAGCCTTAAAACTAGTAACACACGTGATTGAGCAAAGCTCACTAGGCCGACAGTTCCGCAATGACGGCGCTGCGACGGCAAATGCCCGATCTCCTAGCGTGGCCTTAGATTTCACTGATGGCGTAGCTAGGAGCAGAGTATTAGAACCCCTGAGATCATAGCATGATATCCTTATACTAATTAAGGACCTTAGATACTGAGGCAGAAAGCCATGTAATGCCTTAAAGGTGAGAAGTACCTTGAAGTTGATGCGTGCCCTGATAGGCAACCAGTGCAAATCGTGCATTATTGGTGTAATATGACAAAACCTAGGCACATTACATACCAGCCTAGCAGAAGCATTCAGAATTCTCTGAATTTTCGCAAGCTGGCTGTTTGGCAGTCCATACAATAGGCTATTGCAATAGTCGATGGGGGACGTTATGAAAGCATGGACTAACGTTTCCGTAACTTCACGAGATAAATACTAACATATGCGTCGAATATTATGCAGGTGGTAAAATGCAACAGAACAAAGCTTACTGATATGGCTAGACATATTGAGCTGTTAATCAAACCATGATCCAAGGTTCCTAACTACCGGAACAGGACTCACATTAGCCGAGCCCACCTTAATATTATCAATATTAACTTTGGCTAGCTGTTGCTTTGTGCCTAGTATAAGAAACTCTGTTTTGTCATCATTTAACATAAGATTGTCTGATATCATCCAGCTCCTGCCATCACTGATGCAGTCAGTCATAGGCTTTATAGCAGCGTCCACTTCTGCAGATTGGTTTGGGCTGAAGGAAACGTACAGCTGTGTATCCTCAGCATAGCAGTGGACTTGTGGCAGATGACGCTCCATGATATCAAATAGTTTGCACGTATATGTGATGAAGAGCAGTGGGCCTAAGCAAGATCCTTGAGGGATGCCTTGACACAGGGGGAACTTCTTGGAAAGTCCACCATTGACAGACACTCTCTGGAACTGGTCAGATAAATACGACCTGAACCAAGAAAGTGCATTGCCAGTTACTCCACAATCAGACTCAAGACGCTGAATCAGCATATCATGGTGTATCGTGTCAAAAGCTGCACATAAATCCAGTCAAACAAGCAGGGTGACACGTTGCTGATTCATTGACATCAGGATGTCATTCTTTACTTTAAGTAAAGCTGTTTCCATGCTGTGTAGAGGCTTATATGCAGATTGCAGCAGGGAATGGCGCTCGGTGACTGTCAGATGGTCAGTGAACTGATCAACACACGCCCTTTCTGAGAGCTTGGATATATAGGCGAGATTGCTCACTGGACGGAAATTCTTATAGGCAATGTCCAAGTTAGGCTTCTTAACCCCTTCAGCCCCAATGGCTACCCCAGTGACAAGTAAAATCGTCTGGCATTAGACAGAGTAAAATCCCTAAAGTGGAGAAGGCAAGACAAGCACCCCTTTCCAGGACCCAGGAAAACGGCCAGTCTTAAAAGAAAGATTGACTATCTTGGTTATGACTGGCATCAGTTGTACACTTCTAATGTTGACCCTCTAGCTCTAGAGAACTGTATTTGTCGTGAGGTGAGAGTTGCAAATGAGTGGTATCGCAGCAATAGGATGACTGTAAATGAGACAAAACATCAGGCTATAGTCTTGGGAAAAACAGGCCACTTAATGCTTCATGCTTAAATTTCGTAAACTCATCTACTCTCTTAAGATTAAGTCTGGGTATTGGCATGTTCTGTTAGAGAGAGCAGTTTTCTGATAACATTCAACACCCCATGGGGAGAGTACAGGTGGCTACACCTCCCTTTTGTGTTGAAAGTGGCAGGGGATGTTTTCCAAGAGAGAATTAATGGATTGCCGAGGATTGTGTTGAACACAACCGGAATTGCTGATGATGTCCTTTGCCATGGTGATTGCAAAGCTACCAATGATGCAATGGCAATTGCACTTCTAGAGACAGCAAGAGCAAACAGCTTCACCTTCAATGCAAAGAGATTTTTATTCAGGTCTCAAGATTGCCCTCTTGTTCCAGTGAACTGCTAGTTCACCAAATGTACCAGATCATCACAGCAGTGCCAGCAAGAGACCAAGATCAACAAACCTAAGAGATTTGTAGAAAGCATTTAATAATTTTCGCTTTGCTTGTAGATTAGTTTCAATAAGATGTAATCAACTTCTTATGATCATGTACCTGTTGCCAATACTTCGTTAGCTATTCAAGTTTACATTGTTTCCTTATCACTTCATTACAATGGCCACTCAGTTGTCTTGTAAAGTAATGTATTCATTTTATCACAAGTCGCTTCAGAATATTTAAAGTATAAAGTATAAATACTCGCTGTAATCTTTCACACAGTGCTCTCTCCATTTGGTTAGGCTGTTTTATATAATGTAGAGTCGTGTTGTTATACTGTTTGTCCTCAGTCAATATTAAAGATCCTTTCGCAAAATCAGAGTAGTTAACACACCTAAGCCAAACCCTCTGTGAATTTGAAGAATGTTATGGTCAGGTCTTTGATGATAATAAACCAATCATGAAGCTTGTTGGTTTACTTGTTTAGGGAAAGAAACCTGCCGTAAAGCCAGTGGTAGAGATGGGAACCCAACAGAATGCTGATATTGACTATGATTGGCTGCCAAAGGAAACAACTACAGAATTTGGTATGTTCAATGATCTTGCTTGAAATGAGTTCAAGCGATTTATAATATTCCATAGTTGATTATTTATGAATATAATAATGACTCGACAAGCAAGGAACTATTACAGGTCTGTTTGGTATATGTATTCACAAGTGTGATGTTTTGATTCATGCATGTCTACGAATGGCATTTTGAACATGACTTTGCTCAAGGATGCAGCAAGTAAGTAGCACTTGTCAAGAAAGTGCAGGAAAAACAACTTTTTCTTTATAGTAGCACCAACATAGAAGTTACTGGGAGCATATCCAGACTAAGTTAACAAATAATGACCTACGAATTAACACCCTGTAAACTTACAATACTGACATTTCTGGTAGGTGTCTCCCTCTTTGATGAGTGATGCTGAGACAATCCTAGCCTGGCCTTGGAGGGTTTCACTGTGATATATTTGAAAATCCCCAAGAGTCAGGTGTATACCTCACTTCATCTTTCTGCTGTGCCAATATTAGACAAAACACCTTGAGAAAATGGCGAATTGCGAGCTTGATTTGTCATCTTTGCATAAGGAAATAAGAGAAAGCAATTGGAAGACCTTTGCAAAACAAATTGTTGAGGTTGGGGGGTATATTGCTGTTGAAAGGACTGTAATTGTAAGGTTTGATAAAGTTATTACACCTGAACTAATAAAATTAATTGCCGGTCTCTTTTCAGCTGGCAAAAACTCTCCTCGTCGTTCACCAAGAAATCGACGGCAAAAACGTAACACAGGCTCAGATGAATAGATAGTAAGTTAGTGTCATTAAATGTGAACACATGTGTATGCCAACATGCTTCCCAGTGTTAACAAATGCTTTGGTTCAACCATGCAACTTAAATCTTGTCAGGTGTTTTCTCTTTTTGCTGAGCTGTATTTAGACAGTGAATATAGTGCACTATTGCTGCTCGCTATGGTCAGCATGTGATTCAACTTGAATTGTCCTTTCAGCTGCTTGGCCCTTTTCTTTGTCCTCCAAGTTAGTGGTGAAGTAAGGTTTGGTATAAACATGCCACTACAGTATGAACTCTAAAAATCATAGGGGATGATGAGACTGAAATGCAAATTCTCAGTTGGTTGGATTGAGGGGTTGGAGCCAAATAATGTGGAGGTATGCAGGATTTGTTTATTTGGACCTTTCTGGTGCTAGGTGTTTCTTGAGGTCTAAGAATTGTGTACGAAAGATGTCCACCGTGAGGGCTAAAATGGATTGAACTCCTGGCGTAATTAGTAGACGTGGGCATTAAATAAGCAAAATGGTCAAAGTTTATCCTGTTGTCCTTTTCTGATCAAGAGTGACATGCCATGCAGTTGTAAACGGATGTTCACTTCTAATCACGTCACTGGGCATTGTGTGGCGTCTGACCAAAGTTAATTAACTTGCGTTGCTGGTTGTTGGGTTTTGATTGACGTCAGTTTTGTGGAATAAGATCAAAGCAGGGATAGTACAGCGAGTGGCAACATTGCATTATTTTCACTGTTGGTAATAACTTCACTGTGTGACAAGTGATACTGGCAGGAATGTTGAATTCTCCAACAGTGGCTGTAGGACACAGCTAATGTTCGTCATGTAAAATTTCCTACTTCAAAACTGAAGTTTTTACACGAGAGATGAATAAATACAACTTGAAAAAAATGAATGCTTGGCTTGTTTCTCAATTGTTGGGGATCGTCCACATGTCAGTCAACAGTTCTTCAGATTGTTTCCAGCTAACATCCACTGTAGGTTTTCGGGTAAGGAGAGGCAAACAGCACAGAACACGCGTGTTCTCTCTTCAACTGTTCTTGTCTGTAATTTATTGTGACAAAATGTGATTGGTAGCGGCATATTACATAAATGCAGTAGTAGAATAGGCCATTTCCGAGTTCACTTCAGCCTCTTTTTCAAAACGAGTCTAAAGCCCTGGTCAAACAGTGCATGATAGTCGATGATAGTTAAAGCGCTATCATCGACTATCATCAACTATCATTCACTTTGAACGTGTTCAAATTCTTCATGATAGTTTCGGTCAGCTGTATTCCCCCAAAATTGACGGGCTTAGTTTTCGGCACCAGCTTTTCACTTAACTTTCAGCAAGCTAACAAAATGGCGGCAGTGTCGAGAGTTTGCTCTCCACAGATTAAAAATAAGGAAAATAGTAAAAATGAAGAAAACAAAGCCAATGACAGTGAGGAAAGTGAAGGTTATGATGAGGAAATGCTGAAGATGAGGAAAACGATGAGGAAATGAGGAAACTCATAATTAGGCCCTGCAATGGCCGTCAGGACCACAGAATGGGTACCTTTGTAATTGTAGTAAAACTATCATCGACCATCATGCACCGTTTGACCAGGGCGTAAGTGCGAAGTCTTTCTTAGGAAAATAACTTTTCCTTCATATGCAAAATAAAACTTATTACCATCACAAAACTTTGATAAAGAGGCTGAGGCAAACTCAGAAATGGCCTGTTACCATTTCAAACAGTGATTTCACAATCTCTTTCCCAGAGCCCACATCTTTTGGTCAGCGCCAAGACACGGATCTCCGTAATAATCCATTTCAAGACTCCAAGATTTTTGGAGTTTTGGTTGCACGGCGCATGTATGCCGTGGGTCACAATATGGCGTCGAGAGATAAAGTCCATGTGGATGCATTCCACAAAGGCATACAATATGCTCTCGAACAGCTTGGAAAGCCCAATTTGGCTTTGAAAGAACAGCAGTATCAAATTTTGAAAGCAGTTGTAATGATGAAAAGAGATGTTTTAGCCGTTTTACTTACGGGTTTTTGGCAAGTCATTCATATTCCAAAGTTTGGGTTTCCTCTTCAATTTCCTGAGTGGAGTTGGTGCAGCCTCCAAAGGTGTCCCGAGGATCCAACGGCAGCACAATGGGATGCATGTCTGGATGTCCTCGCAGTCGGCCTTGAGTCGTTTCCCATTGCACCCCCACATGGTCACCAGACGGACACCTTCGTTTGGAAGGGCCGTGTCCTTGGCGACGGTGGCCTCACAGAGTTCACACACGGTGCGATCGGGATGGGCTCAGCTCTTCTGGCGCATCTGGCCCACACATGTCCAATAGACACAAACGGATACGATTCGTCAATTCCGATGGTCCATTGGTACCAATCGTACCATTGGTACCAATAGAAAATAATGTCATTCCAATGGTTCTACTGGTTAATATGCATCTCATTAAGGGGACTTCCATTATTTTGTCATGTGATCTAGTTGGGTACAGGGCAATTCCGATGGACCATTGGTACCAATGGTATGATTGGTACTAATAGAAAATGATGTCATTCCAATGGTTCTACTGGTGCAAAACAAGTTTGCTTTTAGACCAAGTCATAGCATTCTATAATTGTGTATATTCCTTGTTCTATAAGCCAACCATGCAAAACAAGTTCGCTTTCACCAGTAGAACCATTGGAATGACATCATTTTCTAGTGGTACCAATCGTACCATTGGTACCAATGGTCCAACGGAATTGCCCTGTACCCAGCCACACCACATGACAAAATCATCTAAGTCCCCTTAATGAGATGCATATTCACCAGTAGAACCATTGGAATGACATCATTTTCTAGTGGTACCAATTGTACTATTGGTGCCAATGGTCCAACGGAATTGCCCTGTACCCAGCTAGATCACATGACAAGATAATCTAAGTCCCGTTAATGAGATGCATATTCAGCAGTAGTACCGTTGGAATGACATCATTTTCTAGTGGTACTAATCGTACCATTGGTACCAATGGAGACTCTTCTTATCATTACTAACACCAATGGAGTCTATTTGTGAGTATTGAACCATTGGTACCAATGGAGACCCTTCTTATCACCACTAAAACCAACGGAGTCTATTTGTGAGTATTAGTCAACCCTCATCTGGCCCTTGTGGCACCGTGGACAGCCGTAGAAGTAACACCTGTGGTATTCGTAGTCCATATGGGTGACGGGATCGTAACCGTCAACATCGAACTCTTGGCCACCGAACCGAAGCCGTTGCTCGCCTCGGTTGCCGGTGTGGGCGATGCGGTCGGCCACAGGCAGGCTGGGGATCTCGTAGTTGGGATCAATCTTTACAGATATATTTTTACAGTTCATCAGCAATATAAAAACCAATGTACAATGCCCCACAGGAGACTGCCATGGCGGCGGCGGCATTTTGGCCTGTCCTCTACCACTTTTTGCATGTAGCATTGGTGGGTCAGCAAGTGGACGCACTTCTTATAGGTGGGGCAGGGTCTGTGTCCCCACCGATGTTTCCTCTGCTCGGGTCCGGGCAATTCCTTGCAGCAGAGAAGGCAACACGCCAAGAGATTGCAGATGCGGTTGCCCTCCTCGCAGTGGGCTGGGCGTCCACTCCAGGTCTGGAACCAAGTGTGGTTGTCCGCACACGTCAGGCCGTAGAAACGACGGTCGCATTGGTGGCATGTGACGGTGGGTCAAGCGCTGGTCTGGCGGGCCACCTGGTACTTGACGCAGTTCTCCTGGTGAGATGCATGGCATTTCTTTCCCTGGACGGGTGATTTGCATAACCCTCTTGGTCGTAGGCTTTGTCACACACGTCACAGTAATGCACTTTGTTGAAGAAGGTCACATAGCTGGTATAGTGTGCACGGATCTTGACCAGACGAAGGATAGGCCACCCCATACTTGCTGGTCCCGCAAAGAGAAGGGTGCACCCACATGCCGCGTGCCGCCGCCGCTATTCGCCCACCATCAAATGAGACAACTGAAATGCCAGTAGCGGGCAGTCGCCTGCAAGTTGACAAGCAAATAATCCTTGTCGTGGGGATCCTTGGTGGCCATTGTCGGTTGACGGCTTCGCTCACGTCATTCTTGGGCGAGAGCACCCGGTTGTCAGAGCCAGCCTGAAACGTGCGGTGATGCAGTCCAAAATGTCTGGCCCATCTTTACTCCATGGGGACAAGGTTGAACCGGAAGGGTTAGTTCGCACCACCCCCACGCGTTCGTCGCGTGGGTCCATGTTCACTTGCGGCGTCTCCTTGATCGGACGTGATGGCAAAGTGTCGCTGGCAAACACCCCTGCAAAATATGGTGCCAACTGCAGATCCTGGCGGGCCAACATTTCCAACTGGCGGTTGGTGGTGGTGGTGAATTCCAGTCTTTTCTCTGTCTCGGGGTGGGTTCACTGCCTTATACACGTTCTTGAATTCGGCATACAACACCACATTGATGATGTGCGCTTTGGCCGTGCCCAGACGAAAGATCACCCACACGTCCCCATGTTGATGTGGGTTCAGCATGCGACTGGGCACGATCATGCTGGGCCGGCTCTTCATCAACACTTCTCTGGCTTGCAAGAACCGATGGTACCCGTCCAGGTCTTTGTGCGTGTCGCCGGTGTTCAATTCCAAGGTCTGGTAGGGATACTCTTCGCCGTGCACCAACTGCTTGATGCTTGTCAACCCGAATTTCTGGAAGGCGAAGGGATGGTATGCCACATTGCTGTTGTAGGCATTGGTGTGCAACAACCCCACGATCAACCGGTCAGGAATCCGGCCTTGGAACAGGTTACCCTCGTCAAAATCCAATTGATTCTGTGGATGCAAAAACACCTGGATCTCACTGCCCACCACCGTGTACTTGGCCACCTGCCATTTGCACAGATTGTGACGGTCCCCTTCCAATTCCTGGTACAACTTGTCTGCCAACCGCAACTGGCAGACGTGAAAGGTGAGTTTGATGTTGTCTTCCTGCAATCGGCCGTGCAACCCCACGCCATTCAAGAAGTCGTGTGAATTGGGCACCAACAATTTGCCCAGGTGAGAGATCTCCGAATGCGGTTGGAACTGCAGCGTGACCCTGTTGCCACCTCGATACCATTTCTGGGCTTCTTTGGATTCCAACACAGCCGCTTTCTGGCTCACGCTCAATGCTGTGTTGTCGCTGTACAGGGTGTCCTCGTCCATGTTGTCGGCTGTCAAGGGTGTGGGAAAATCCAACGCTTTGTAGGCGGCCAAGCCGTGGCGGTAGCTCGTGAACCACCTTTGCAGATGCTCACGCAGGATGTCCGATTCCTGGTTGGTGTAATTGAGCAGGGTTTCCAGGCCTTGTATCCAGGGACTGATCAAGGTGTTGTTTGCCTGCACCGTCACTTGCCACTTGCTTGGGCATGGTGTGTGCCAGGTTGGGTTTCAGGAACAAATTGTTGGCAGTGGCCACCGGTGCATTCGCTTTTCTTCAACCGCAATTGCAGCCGAAAGTAACTGTGCCCCAGATCCTTGCACTCGGGCAGGGCTGCCATCACAAATTCCAGCGGATTGATGCCCGTGGTCACCGGCGACAGTTCCACCATGCCGTACGCCACCGCCAATGTGTCCTTGCTGGGCACCTCGAACAATTGAAAGTCGTTAGTGTACACGGGCTGCGACGCGCCATGCAAGGGAATGGCCGTCAGCGGCGTCATCATCATATCATGCCGCCTTGCTGAGGAATGGGGTGACGCCGGGTGCGGCGGCGTCTTTTAGTGAGTTGGGCTGCCAGTTCAAAGGCTGGCAAGACGGGGCCCGCGCCAGAGCTGACCTGGGCGTCCAACCCCGATCTCAGCAATGTCTTGACCCTCAACAACGGGATGCCGCTCAGACCGCGTCCAGTGTGATCGGGTGTGTACCACATCAGACTCCCTCTGCACATGCTGCATTGTCGTTGTCGTCTTCTTCGAGAGCATAGCCTCTCGGTCTCTGTCTTTTTATAGGTCGCGCCATTTGAAGTGCAAGGTGAAGGTCGTCACGCCGGGACCCATGGTTGCCAGCCAGCCATCCCCATTGGTCATGCAGATGTCCACCATGTCGAAGATCTGCAATCGAAGAAGATTCCCACAAATATTGTTGCGACAGGACCACGCTGTTCCTGACAGCCTCCCAGGCTGGGATGGGTTGCCCGGTCCAATCTTGGGCCAAGGCCACGGGATTGACGGTTGGATGGAGCGTCAGGTTCAGTCAGGGCACGTGGCCGCCGGCGTCCACCCCGCCCATCCACTGCATGACATCCTGGCAAAGGCCCAAGGCGATGTCTCTGTCACGCATGACCCGGCTGTTGTCGACAAACGTGTCCAGCTCTGGCCAACGGAACTCGGGGCAGGAAGATGTGCTGGCCCTCCATCCAGGACCATCCCACTTGCACGGCATTCCAGTACTTGCATTGCAGATCGTCCACCACCGCTTCCACGAACGTCCAGCGTCAATCAGCCCATCTTGATGGCCATTTTGACGTTAAGGATTAAGGCGGGCGTGTTCTCGTAACTCATCCTGGTCTGGGCATTGTCAATCACCAGATCACGGTCAGGGCCCCATCAGCCTTGTCTTTCTCTTCCTTGCACGCGTCGCACAACACGCAATCCAGCAACCGGTCACATCGCACGTGCCACATCCGCCGTTCATCTGCTCACAGAGCCGCGCTTGCACTTGCTGGGTGACATTCTGCCATTCTTCCATCGTCTCACGTGGGCTGTGGAATTGGTCATGGAGTTGCACGCGAACCCGTTCGTGGTGGTGGCAAGCATCTCGCACTTCACTCAGTTGTCGCTCCAACAGGGCGATCTGGTCTCGTTGTTGCTGTCATCGTGGGTGGGGGTTGGACGGGTCTCTGGCCACCTTACCCCATCGGTGGCGGCCTCGGCGAGACGGGAGGGACTCTTGGCATGAAAGCGGCGGCGGTCTTCGCATCATACAAGGGGCATGCTTCCAAGCATTCCTAGGCGTGAGCTAGATCTTGCAGCCAATGCAGGTATATCTCTTCGAACGTGTACCTGGCGGCCAGTGCATGTTTCATGCGTGCCAACAAGTAAGTGTTGTCACTGTCAAAATCATGTCGGGTGAGCTTCTGGTAGTACGTGCTGTAGCTCAAGAATGCCAGAGGGGGTGTGGAAGGTCCCCTCTTATACCTGCTCGGGTCGCCCAGCCTGTCGGGATTGTGTGGAAAGTCACGTGCGGCATTGTCTCCCACTGCATCAGACTTCACAGTTTGGTCGGCGGGCTGTCTCCCATTCCATCGGGATCCATGGTCTCACTCCCAGTGGTGTTGAGACGTCGTGCAAAGGGGACCCTCTTACAGACCCTTGTCCCTGGGCTGCCCAGCCTGCCGTGATCCACGTGGCAGAGCACATGCTCCATACTTTTACTGGAAGGTCGACCTTTCCTGCCCCATGTGACCAATCCCCGTCAACGTCAATGAGGTCATCCTGTCCTGCCCGGTGGATGGAGCAATGCAGGTATAAGAGGACTACCCGTGCTGCCTCTTTCATTCAAGTGCATCAAAACACCTAAGCAACATGATCTTGTGGGAGTACAGAGACCTGTCACCCGCCAAGTATCCGTGCCTTGAGAAGTGAAAGATGAAGGCCCCACCCAAACTGGATTTGAGTGCTCAGCTGACGGGCGACACCACACTGCTTGATGTGTTGGGTGGCCTGCCCCCACGCAAGAGGACACAACCGGCTCCCGTACCCGCTTCCCTGCCATCACCTGAACCCAAGACGAGGAAGCCTAAACTGGACAAGCCGGAACCTCAGATGATCGAGGAATTGCTGGCCAGCATGCCCCCGGTCCCAGAGGTGGATCCATTGCTGCCACCGTTGCCGACGCCTCCCGTGGTGGAAGACCTGCCGCCTTACTCGCCACCCGAGGAGGCCTACGCGTGTGGTTCTCTAGCCTCTGCGACCACCCCAGGAGAAATCTGGGGGCATACCCCCAATCCGCCTCTGGGTGGGTTTTTTTCGAAATAAGCCCGGGGCGAGACTCCAATTGGTCCGTCCCCGGTCCATAAGTAACGAGTCGGGCCTTACAGACCGTCATTCCTCCTAAAAACACCATGGCAGCTGCTGTCAAAAAGGAACCGTGTCCCATGTGCCTACACCATGCCTTGCCGTATGTCCCAACCCTCCAATTGATGGGCAGGATGTGCACAGTCACGCAATTACATCAAATGTTATCTTCTTTTCTCCAAGTGATGAATTCTACTACTGGGTTTTGTAGCCAGTACTTGGGACTTCATTCTCTCTCATTCTCCCTAAGCATACAAATGTATGAGTCCATGTGTTGGGTAGTTTAATTCCTGTAGGTAGTTTCCTTTTTCGTGGAATTCCTGCAGGCGTGAAATTAAATAGCCACCCTAGCTCGGCTCTGGCATTTTCTGCAATAAAAATGGGATAGTAAAAACAAGTAAGCCATTATTATTGTCAGTGAATGCATGAGCGAGGGTCTGTCCCGCCCCCAAGCTCAAGTAGGCAACAGATGTCAGGTTTGACATTTTAGAGTGGACTGGAGGTAGCAACATTGTAAAGAAATCTTAAGACCGGGGGGGGGGGGGGGGG
>BLFK01001098.1:338858-360635 GCA_014634185.1 Astreopora myriophthalma
GTGGGGCGGTGCCCGCGGCAGGATGCGGATCCGACGGTGGTAGTGTCTGTGTCCCATTTGGGCAAAACACCACGTGGTCGTGTGCATGACCTGCAAAAACCAAGACACCACCCCCAGCGTCGTTCCATCTCTCTCTGTCTCACGGGGAGGGAGGGAAGAAACGTTCAAAACTTGGCAAACAACTACTCACGGTGCCGTGGATCCGACAGCGGGGCAGCTCCTCCATTTCCTTGTGGACCCTGCTCCACCCTCGGTCCAGTCGCTCGCGCGCGGTCACCCGGTCGGCCAGCCACTGGATCCGCTCCGCCATCTCGGGTGGCAACCAGTCCCAGTAACTCTCTTCTTCTTCTTCCTCTTCCTCCCTCAGGCAGGTGCGCTTGACGGTTGGGGCGTCTACCTCCTCTCCCTCGTGCGGCGACACGTGCTTGAACGTCATGGTCGACGTTTGGGATCTCCGACAGCTGAACGCACGGTCTTATGCCTTCGACCTCGACCAATCACGGTCTCGCGCCGCGCCTTTCTCAAAAACCCGCCCAGAGGGGGGATAGGGGGGTATCCCCCCAACAGACCCCTCTCCGCCACGTGGCACGTCTCTGGGCGCCCATTGGTCGAAGCATGTCTATAAAGCCGGACGCCTCGCGAGTCCGAGTCATTCTCTCGCTCACTCGTCTACCCGGTGAGCGGTCCTCTTCGTCTCAGAAAAACAGAGATCATGGAGATGTCGTGGGATCCCGCGTGGAACGATGGCAACGATGAGCTCATGGCCCAATTGGGGAGGGCGTACGATGCCGGGGCTCACGAGGTACATACTCGAGTGGGTTCGATCTCTCTCTCTCTCACTCACTCACACGCGTGGGTTCCTCTTTTTCTAGCCTGCGGCCCAAGTCGGAGGAGGGGCGTTCCGGTTCGCCTTGGACCCCGTCCTCGAACGCCGGTCCGTCAGCATGGGCATCCGCGAGCGTGTGTTTTGGGCTCGGTTGCAGCAAGCCCACGCCTTGCGTGCCCGCCAGAACCTGACGCACGCTTTGACGCAAGCCCTGCGGACAACCGTGGAAGGCCTGCTGGACCAGGAACCCGACATGGACGACCGCGATTACATCTACGTGCGTTTTCGCACACCCTGCTACGATAACAGCTTCACGCGGGGCTTACGGGTCGCCCGTTGGCGCCAAGATGCCGGGGCCGTCGACGCCTTCTTGGACGACATGGCCCAAAAGCTCAATTCGGGGGAACGCTTCGAAGCCGACGAACCCTTCGAATTGGAACTCGTTCACGTGCGGGGTGGACCGCGAGGTCGAGGCAAATCCCGGCGTCAACGGCCGGGGCACGAGGCTGCCGTCAAGTTCCGGCTCGGTAAGAAATGCATCGTCTCGATGCCGCAGGACGACGACGGACTGTGTTGCACGTGCGCCCTCGTGACCGCGCGAGGGCTCCACCTGGCCGGCGACAACAATGCGGAGAGGGACAAGTGGACCCGGAAAGACCACTGTCAACGGCCCCGGGACGCGGCGGCCCTCCATCTCTTGGAGGAAGTCGGGTTAGGCCCCGGGCCCTGTGGACTCCAGGAACTTGCCCAGTTGGCCTTGGCCCCCAGTCTCTACGAGTATCGCATCGTGGTCGTGGACGCCAACCGACAGTACACCTGCTTCGCCTTCGGCGGCGGGGACACCCTCTTGGCCCTGCTGCTCGAAGACGAGCATTACGACGCCTTGACCACGTTGCCGGGGTTTTTCGGGAGCAGTTATTTCTGCGGACGGTGCCTCCAGCCTTACAGCACGGACGGAGCCCATCGATGCTCGGAGGGGAAGGGGGTGCACTGTCCCGGGTGCCTGCAGGACACGTGCCAAGACTTCCACGACGCCTACAAGGTCCATCGCTCCGCCCACCTGTCGTGTTCGGTCTGCTGCCGCCTGTTCTACGGCGAGACGTGCCTCGAGTTACACGCGACCCACACCCGCCGCGGCACCCTGTCGGGACCCGGCCAACCGTGCGTGTGCCAAGTCTGGCGGAAATGTGGCACGTGCCGTAAACTGCTGCGCACGATCAAAGAGCAGCAGGACCACCGTTGCGGCTGGAACGCGTGTCCTTCGTGCCACCAAGACGTGGAGATGGCCACGCATCGCTGCTTCGTGCAGGTGCCGCCCGACCCCGAGGAAGTGGAAGAGCAGGCCCGCCTAGCCCAAGGTCGCAAACGGCGGCAGCGGGCGCGACGTCAGGGTGGGGAGGCCCGTTTGGGACGCCAGACGTCTCATCCCTCCCCTTCCTGATTCAACATGGCGGTCTTAAATATTCAAAATGGCGGTGTTTGGACCTCCACCAATCAGCGTGCTCTGTTTCGGCAGGAAAATTTGAATGGACCAATCAGAAGCCTTCTTTTCCAACCGCCCAAACAGTCGTGAAGGGGCCCATACCACTACTAACGGACTCTGCTCGTTCTTCTCGTGCTTATGCTTATGTCATGGGTGTTCACACTTTCTTATGCGAGTGTTTATGCTTATGATTATCGTTGTGCTTATACGCTAGTGAAAACCAGCCAAAACCGATCAGTGAATTTTCTAACGCGGTCGAACTGCAATAATTTAAGGCCGTTTTCGCTTTTTATAAAAATCGAAAATTATTCGCTTCAGTTCACGTAGAATTATCGGAATTTCAAGATATAAATAGTCGAGCGTTGTCTTTCATCGCGGTCTTTATGCAGGAAAAGTAAACACACAAAGCTCTTGCTTTCGCCAAGCAGCATTTATTTAAATTTGCCTTTCTTTGTGGAAAGGACGTGGCTTTCGATCAAAATGGGCAGTCTGAGGTACCTTTCTGCAAAGTTAGGGATAAAGACATGCAAAAACCACCTTTCAATTCAAACGCGATCGCGACATGTACCTCTGTTAGCCGGCACAGATAACACAGGCAGTAAAGACAATCTTTATTCCTCAGTGGACCGCGAGGGTTCGATAACGAGCAGAACAACAACAACTGTGAGCTCTGGTAGCCCGGATGTAGTTTCCCTCAGAGAGAGCCTAAGTACTAGTGATGGGCCAACCCATCTACTTCTTTGTTTCGCAAGCCGTTGATATGCTAAAACAATGCCTTGAAATACGTCTTTTATGCGGCCTAAATTTCTTGATGTTCTGCTCTTTAAGGCTGGTTTTCACTAGCGCGTAAACACAAGCATAAACACGCATAAGAAAGTGAGAACACCCACGACAGAGAAGAACGAGCAGAGTCGGTTCTTCTCCTGTTTATGTTGTGCTTATGTCGCAGTGGGAACGGACGTGAAATAAGCATAAGCTCAAGCGCTAAAATTAACAGTAGCTCGTATTTCTTCCGCCGTTACTGCGCTTGCGAATGACGCATTTTTCTTGTGCTTGTTTCGCGTGTGGAAACGTCGTAGAGATATGCTTATGCCCGTGGTTATGCGCTAGTGGAAACCAGGCTTTTCTGATGAGATGAACAAAACATTACAATTAATTACAGAAGCGGCCATCAGATGTGTTGTATACTTCGTTTTCTGAGCCTGAGTGAAGTCAAGGCTGGTAATATTACTGCTCCCGATGGGCGTAAAATGGTACAGTGTGTAATTTAAATGGATTTAAATACCTCTAAATTATGCCGTTGTTTACTGGCGTAAGTTGCATGTGTAGGGCGGGTCCATTAAATTTTTGCTATGATTTTCAAAGTAGTGATCCCTTTAAAAAAACCTGTTTGTTTAGAAAATAAATTGAAATTTATCACAAAACAAAAAAGACTGACAAATTACGAGAAAATTTTTACAGTCTTGTATAACGATTTAATATTGATCAAATTTATTGATATTCACATATTAAATTAATAGGGTGTGTTACATAAGCCCGCTCTACATATACTATTACTACGTTTGACTGGAATTCAAGTGCATAAAAACAGTATACGGTGTTTGAATATGATCAGGCGAGAGTCTTTAGAAATTCCACTGTCCAGGAAAAAATGAATTGAACTTTTTAAAAACAATTTGGAAGGAATCAAGATGACAAACTATTAGATATTATTATAAATTTTAAAATATTAAATTCTTAAAGCTTGATGCAAATGTTTGAAGAAACAGAAGAATTGGGTGTTTCAAATAAACATGAGGGTAATTGAAAATAGGGGGTCTATGACTGCATGTGGCTACTGCTGTAAATACAGTAGGAATACCACTAGTCATGGCGGCCATATTGGTGTACCTAAACAAAGATGGTGTCCCAAAACAATCCTGGGGGAATTGAACTCCATTTTTATGCAAATATGTCCTTTTGTTTCAGTAATCAATATGGCCGCTGGTCACGTGAGTGAAAACGAATTGAGGACAAAGAAAAACATTTGTGAACAAAGGGTAAATGTCATTAAATGAACGTTCGATTTGAGATGCGATATTTGAGCAGGCACCTGTAAAATAGGCTGACTTCAATTGTGGTCTCATTCGCACATTCGGTAAAGTGATATATCACATTTTTCTGTTTCCCAAATACCAAGAAAGACAAATGAGAATCGCAGACAGTCATCGTAAATCATGCCTCAATGTAAATAATCATTGAGAATTCGCCAGCCTTCGGAAACAACCATCCTTCATCGAGGAAGACTGCACACTTCTGATAGTTTTTATATACATTTTCGCAAGTAATATGTCTTACAGGTCGTGTGTTATGCTTCGTGTCTGTTGTGGTCTTGTCCTCTGACGCGTTTATGCATTAGAAGAAAAAAAACGAAAGAGTTTACAAACCGAAAATACAGTGAAGGAATCATTGAATAGCCAGCAGTCCAATGAGCCTTGAATTCTCGACATCTCGATTCCACTGAGTACGTGCCTGGAGGTGGTATACACCCTAGAAAATGTATGGAAAGCTCAGTTTTTTTGCTAAAAGGGAATGGGGAGGGGGTCTCTTAAGACTCCCATTTCTCCAAGGGTTTTGATGGGGGACTGGAACATTATGCATGTATGTTGTCACATGGCAGCTTTTCACGTGACTATACTCGGCTCCTCTGAATTCACTTGTGGTCGGCAGAATTGTTTGGAGACATACCTTGGAAGTGCATTAAATGAGTCCTAAATACAGTGTGTTTTGGGTCATTTGCTGGTGACTGAGCTCATCATCAAGGGCTGAGAGGGCTTAAACCTTGCCAGTTTCGAAGAACTGCTTATTGGCACTGTGAATATTACCAATTTTGGCCAAATGCTCGTTTCGAGCGACTGACTGTACAGGGAGCATACACTAGTGACGGAATTAAATAAAATATTAAGTTTATAATATATAAATTTAAGTCTACCTTTTTTGTCTTTTTTTTTTTCGCGCGAATGATTGACGCGATTAAAATTGGGAAACCGCTGGCACTTTTAAAAGCGAGTAACCTGGGTACTCCACCCTCTCAAAACTAAGTTAATGGTTGTTGGGTCAACATATAATTTGAATACTAAATCTGGAGATTTACCTTATGTAATCTCCATCGATAATAATTTGGTTTCATGCGTAACCTCTAACATATCTTTGGGAGTCCTACTAGATGAAAAGCTTACATTTGAAACTCATATTGAGTATATATGTAAAAAGGCATGTGCTGGCATAGGAGCTTTGAGAAGTATTAAGCCTTTTGTACCCCTCTGCACCCTCGTAACTTTATACAGATCACTCATTCAAGCTTATTTTGATTACTGCTCACCGCTGTGGGATACATGTGGTAAGCAACTGAAAGATAAATTGCAAAAAATTCAAAATCGTCCAGGAAGGGTTATTACAGGCTCTTCATATGATGTTAGGTCTACGGATGTGTTGAATAACTTGAAATGTAAAACCCTTGAAACCAGGCGCTTCCATACAAAGGCTACCCTTATGTATAAAATTCTCTATCTGCCCCCCAACTGAGTAACTCCTTTGTAAAACTCAATGATACTACCATAAATTACAATCTTAGGAATATTGAGACTGATCTAGCACTTCCAAGGCCAAACACGTATTTTTTGAAGCGCAGCTTTAAGGATAGTGGTGCAATGCTCTGGAACAATCTTTCCTATAAAGCAAAGACCGCAAAATTTTAAACATGAACTTGCCTCCTCGCCTTCCATGCCTTCTACTGGATCGCACTGATTTTATGTAATATACTTCTATTTTAAATGTATATATATTTTATTGTAACGTGTTTACCTACGCCACACCAGGAAACCAGCTTTTGTTGTGTGTGGCTAGCGTAGTGAAAGTTGTATTGTATTGTATTTGTACTCATAAGGACTCATATATGAGGTAGTGCCCGTGTCTAACTCGATAAAACCACTTGTTTCGTGAAACTAAGCCCTTCTGTAAGAACGTTTTTATATATTCCATATTTTGTTAAATGTTTTTGCCTACTCAGAATTTCTTTGTCAAGAGCTCCACGTAAAGCAACCCTTCCGCCAAGTTCAGTCAAGTACTGAATGCCGATTAGTCTTCTTCGGGAGAACAAGTTTAACCAATCCCATGAATCTAATTGTTTTCTTGTTTGTTTTTGTTTTTTGTTTTTTTTGGGGGGGGGGTGTTTTTGTTTTATTTTTCCTCTTTGGAAGCAGGCTTAATATGAAACTGACGTTTCCATCCATTCCAGGTTTGGCTCAGGTCTTCCCTCAACAACATTGCCTATTTACAAATACATATATAGAGAAATGAAAAGTAAGAGGATTAAGCTTTACTGCCGGAAATGCTAGCTGTGGCTACACTGACAATATCGTGGTGTGCTTTCATTTTGGTACAGAAGGGGAAGTTCAAAACCCAATTCAGCAGATATTTCAACAGGTGTTTCTTAAAAAATATTTCACTGCAGGCTGAAAAAGCCTGCGAATATTCTCGCCCCTCATCGCTTTTGGCCAGTTGGGCATTTCCGTGATGCGGGCTATAAATTGTTGCGAGATTGCAAACAGCGTCATGTAACAGTCACGGTAAGTCTACGATCAGCGGTAAGTAACTGGTAAATAATGTACTGCGTTTAATATATGTAGAAATCAATACCGACGTTCGAGGTATTGGCAAGATTTCCGTACAGGTCCCTACTTCATTATGCATGAATATTCCTAGCAAAACTCTATCGACGCTCGTTCTTTTTGGAAGAGGGTTAGTAGAAATATGCCTGTATAATTAATGTCGGGAACTGTATGGAGAGCCATTTGTGCCAAAATTACAAATGGCTGGTGTAAATCTACAATCGTTAGTGCAGAATTACTAATCGTTCGTGTTAAACTGTGATCGTAACCCCCAAAATAGAAATCTTTGATGTTAAATTGTAATCGGAACTGCTAGGCAAAAATCGTCACCGTTAAAGTACAAAGAGTCACGATCAACTTCAATCGCAACTGTTAAGCCACGAATCGTTCCTGGTAGGTTTTCGTTTCTTTCGCTAGTGCTAATATCGATTAGTATCACCCAACTAGTGGACTAATGCAAATCTTGCATTTTCATTGGCTACGCTACTAGATGACTATTAGTAATAGTCCTCGAGTAGCGAAAAGCGTGACGCTGTGTTTCGTTTTATTCCCAAATAAATATTTCTGCAACTTGCATTTGCTAACTTTATCATTGCCTTTCCTGTCCGACTAGTTGGGTGATACTAAAACAATTAGACCCTTCGCCCTCAAGGGCCACGGGTCAATAGCCCATTCGGCTTCGCCTCATGGGCTTGTTAATTAATTATGACTAGCAATTTTGTTAATTAATTGTTAATTAATTATCGACTAGCAATTTTGGCAACCAATCAAATCTCGAGAAAGATTTGCGAGCGAAATGACGAAAGCAGCTCAAAAGTTTCCTTGCACGGTTACACAAAATGTCGGAAGAAATTTGGTCTTTGCTGGAAGCAATCGATTCTCTTTTGCAGCAATGTGCTGCTCGTGAAGGAACGCAGGATGCTGGTTATGTTTTGCGAACGGTTCATAGCCTTGAAAATTGTATTACAGTACTACGAGACATTGTTTACAACGAAAGAACTATGGGAAGCGGACGTCTGGAGGAGCTAGTTCTCTTATTGTGTCGTATATTACAGCGATGGGAGCACAAATTATTTACCATGGAAGTAATGACTCTGCCACAGCCAACGTCAGAAGCTCTTACGCGAGAATGCATATGTTCTGGCAGTAAGGGAAGACCTTTCATTCCCATAAATCCTGATCAGGTAGAGTTTTTAATTTCAGTTGGTGGTAGTATGGAGGAAATTGCACAGACGTTGTTTATAAGTCGAAGAACTCTCTACAGAAGATGTGAGGAGTTCCAAATATGTAAAAAGAGGGAAAGGTACTCTCAATTGTCAGACTGTGATCTGGACGACGTAATGCGTCACTTAATCTCAGAGTATCCAACAAGTGGATTGCGAATGCTGTCAGGACATCTACTCAGAATGGGTGTTAAAGTTCCACGAGAGAGATTAAGGGAGTCGCTGTGGATCATGAATCTTATGGGGGCCTCGACCGATATATCGGTCGATGTATCGGTCGATATATCGGTCGAGGCTCGACCGAGTAAAGGTCGATATATCGGTCAGTAGTGGTATGGGCCCCTTCACATCGGTTTGGGCGGTTGGAAAAGGAGGCTTCTGATTGGTCCATTCAAATTTTCCCGCCCAAACGGAGCACGCTGATTGGTGGATTTCAAAACACCGCCATTTTGAATAATTAAGACCAGGGATGACGTCAGACCGGACATGACGTCACGAAAAAACCGGAAGTCACGCTCAAAAGGCATTGTTTTGAATAATAACAATGTTTAATACAAAACGAGCAACTTATGTACAAGCGGGAACGTGGGAGGACTCTGAGTGAACCCTCGTCCCTCAAGACATCGTCTTGACTTCCATCTAGAAACCTAGTTTGACAAGCGGGAACGTGGGGGAGGTCCGGGTGACGCTCCCGTCCCAAGTTTGGAAAAACGAAGGACAGAGAAAAGGTGGGGGCGAGAAAACCTGGTGGTCGCCGAGAAGGGGTGCGTCACGACAGTGCAGGCTATGACGCCGACCGTCTCTGACAGACCCAACCCCTCGGTGCCGACCCAGGTCCCCTCCGACACCCCAAAAGGAATTTTTACACAAAATCCTCGTCGTCATTGTCTGTCAGCAATTCGCCGAGGAGATGGATGTTGTCGAGGTCGGCCTCGTCCAGGGGGTCCTCGGGGAAACGGGTGCCGTACGGGTACGTCTTGGCCTTAGTGACGGGATCCAAGACGCGCTTGCTAAAGACCAAGCGGTAGTCTTTATCGGCCGGTGGGGTGTGCAGCGTGTAGGTCTTGGGTTGCCGCACGATCTTGCGTGCTTCGTGGATGCGGGTCTTGCGTGGGGCTTCCAAGGGGTGGTGCAGTTCGTCCAAGGTGTTTTGACGTAACACCTGGTAGTTCATTTGCGCCACCCCTTCCGCATTGAGTGAGAACCCTTTGTCCTTAAACTCCGTCTTGCCATCGTTGCAGACGTACCCGTAATTCTTGGGTCCCCCCGAACAGAATTCCACAATGTGCTGTGCGGATTTCAGCTCGTCGGTGAATTCGCCGAGATGGGTGCCGAGGGTGACGTCGGGTTGATCCGGGCAATGCTCGTAGAGGACCGAGTCCGTGTCGTAGTAGAGGACCCGATCCCCCAACAGTTCCAGAGCCTCGTACAGCCTCAAGTGGGCCCAGCAGGTGGTGAAGGCCGCCACGAAGACGTTCGTGTTGACGTTGCGGCTGGCACAATGGTCTTGGGCTCGGAAATGCACTTCGACGCGGTGCTCGTCCAGACAGCTCACGTAGCGAACGTCGTGTTGGTCGCTGTCCATGAAAAGGCAGAAGGACTGCGGGTCGGTGAATTCCTTGACTTGCATCAAGTTGTCCCGCTGCCCGAATTTGCCCCACATGGAGTTCAACATGAGCTTGGAAAAAGACTGCTGACCCGGATTCTTGACGATCTTGGCCGCGTCCAACTGGATGCCTTCGTGCCATGCAAAGTCTTCGACGTAAGCTCGACGTTGGGCTTCCGTGTCGCACCCGGCGGGCCACCCCGACACTTCGGTCTTGATTTGCAGGTGTTCACGTAGTCCGCAAACAGCCCGACGCGCGTCTCGGCAAAATGGCAGACCTCGTGCACGTGTTGGATGACGTACCCCATCTCCACGGCTTTCAGGAGCTCCGGGATGCACCACGTACCCGTCAGGGCCCGTTCGTGGTCGGCATGGTCGCAGTTGAGGGGCGTCTCGTGGAGCGGTTTGTCCAGGTCCCATTCCACGCATGCTTGGCACAGCCGAAACGTGAGTTTGCCACCGCAACGGTAAGGCAGGATGGGATGGAACAAGGCGTCCGGCGGCAGGATCATGCACGACGCCAGCCCGAAGTACGATGACAGGTCCGTGGTCCCCGGTTCGTACAGGAACGTCGGATGCCCGACGGGGTACTGGCCGTACTTGTTCACCCACTGGTACAGGCTGGTATAATCCACGTACCGGATCTCCTCTCCACGTTCGGCGTCGACGGCGTAGTATAGCCAAGCCGTATTGGTGCGTCCCCCGAAGAAGGCGTCCCGAGGCTGGAGGGGTGGCAGCAAGGCGGCGTCGTCCACGAAGGCGTGGAGCTCGGGCTCGGTCGCTTTACGGGCCCGCCACATGCACTCCCACACAGTCTCGACGTGGTACCCTCGACGATGCAAGTCCTGCAATCGCTCCATGGTGAAGCAGTACACGTCGTCCATGGACCGGTCTTCCAAGCGTCGGAAGGTCTCGGACCGCTGCGGGTAGCACTTGAGACACCCGTGCCAGAAGCACCCCAGGAACTCGTAGACGGTGTTCGTGTCCGGATCGTATCCGTCCACCCTCCAGGTCGTGCCCGGGATCCAGTACTCGCCCTGGTTGCAGGCGTGTTGGATCCGCGCGCAGAAGAGAGCGTGATCGGCCTCTGACCCGTCGTCCAGGAACCGAGTCTCGTGTTGCTGTTCCTCCGTCAAGGCAGCCCAGGCGGTCTGGCATAGCTGGTGTTCCTCCCAGGTCAACCACTCCATGGACACTTGGGAGTGCTTGGGCGCCAGACGCCAGCTCTGCAAGGGTTCGGACGCCAGGGTGTCGGGTTCCATGCGATTCAGACGCAAGTCGTGCAGGCAGGCCCCCGCGATGGTCATCTTGTCGAAGGGGCAGATCTGCGTGCGAGCCTTGAAGTCGCGTCGGAACACCAAACACCCTTGCTTGAGGAGACGGACGTCGGAGATGCAGTACGCCAGCAAGTCGTGTTGCAGGTCGTACTCCGTCCCAGCCGCCACTTGCTCGTCGTACCAGGCGTCGAAGGCAGCACGGTCGGCGGTCGGCAGGGTCTCGGGCGCATAGGTGTCCCTCAGGGGTAGAGGACCCACGTAGTCGGCATGGTCCGGGGTATTGAACAAATGCGGGAAATACCCCTTCTTGAACTGCGTGGGATCCAGGCTGAAGGTCTTGGGGAAGGCCGACAACTTCATGGCGAAGAAGGACAGCCAGTCGATGAATCGGACGTACCCCGCCTTGTACGTCAGTTGCAACAACTTGCCGCCCGTACGCGTTTGCTCGAACATCTGTTTGCGTTCGGTCAGACGTTTCACCACAAAGTAGGAGTCGTACCCTCGAAAATTTTGCGCCAAGGCCGTGACGTACCGGGTCTCGTCCTCCGTCAGGTCTTCCAGCCATTGGAGGAACTGTTCGACGCACGTGTCGCCGCGAAAGACCTGCGGGGTGTCGTCCTCTGCCGTCATACCCACGATCAGATTGGGAACATGCTGCCCCGTGTCCTGCATGGCCTCCGTGTCCCAAAAGACCAGCAACGGGGGACGATATGGTTCGTCGGCGTCGTCGGCGTCGGCGTCCAGGGCATCGTTGGCGCGCAACATCTGGCGTCCCAAACGAGCTTCCCCACCCTGACGTCGCGCCCGCTGCCGCTGTTTGCGACGTTGGGCCAGGCAGGCGTGCTCTTCCACTTCATCGGGGTCGGGCGGCACCTGCACGAAGCACCGATGCGTGGCCAGCTCCACGTCTTGGTGACACGAAGGGCACGAGTTCCAGCCGCAACGGTGGTCCTGCTGCTCCTTGATCTTGCGCAGCAGTTTACGGCACGTGCCGCATTTCCGCCAGACTTGGCACACGCACAGTTGGCCGGGTCCCGACGGGGTGCCGCGACAGGTGTGGGTCGCGTGTAACTCGAGGCACCGATCTCCGTAGAACACGCGGCGGCAGGCCGAACACGACAGGTGGGCAGAGCGATGGACCTTGTAGGCGTTGTGAAAGTCTTTGCACGTGTCCTGCAGGCACCCGGGGCAGTGCACCCCCTTGCCCTCCGAGCATCGATGGGCTCCGTCCGTGCTGTAAGGCTGGAGGCACCGTCCGCAGAAATAACTGCTCCCGACAACGTGGTCAACGTGTCGTAATGCTCGTCTTCAAGCAGCAGGGCCAAGAGGGTGTCCCCGCCGCCGAAGGCGAAGCACGTGTACTGTCGGTTGGCGTCCACGACCACGACGCGATACTCATAGAGACTGGGGGCCAAAGCCAACTGGGCGAGTTCCTGGAGTCCACAGGGCCCGGGGCCTAACCCCACTTCCTCCAAGAGATGGATGGCGGCGGCGTCCCGACGCCATCGACAGCGGGTTTTGTCGGTCCACTTGTTCCTCTCTGTAATGTCGCAGCCCGCCAGGTGGAGCCCTCGCACGGTCACGAGGGTGCGTGCGCAACACAATCCGTCGTCGTCCCGCGGCATCGGGACGATGCATTTCTTACCGAGCCAGAACTTGACGGCGGCCTCGTGCCCCGGCCGTTGACGACGGGATTTGCCTCGACCTCGGGGTCCACCCCGCACGTGGACGAGTTCCAATTCGAAGGGTTCGTCGGCTTTGAAGCGTTCCCCCGAATTGAGCTTTTGGGCCATGTCGTCCAAGAAGGCGTCGACAGCTCCAGCATCTTGGCGCCAACGGGCGACCCGTAAGCCCCGCGTGAAGCTGTTATCGTAGCGGGGCGTGCAAAAACGCACGTACACGTAATCGCGGTCGTCCATGTCGGGTTCCTGGTCCAGCAGGCCTTCCACGGTCGTCCGCAGGGCTTGCGTCAAAGCGTGAGTCAGGTTCTGGCGGGCACGCAAGGCGTGGGCTTGCTGCAACCGAGCCCGAAACACACGCTTGCGGACGCCCATGCTGACAGACCGGCGTTCGAGGACGGGGTCCATGGCGAACCGGAACGCCCCTCCTCCGACTTGGGCCGCAGGCTAAAAAAAGAGGAACCCACGCGTGTGAGTGTTGGCGTCAAAGTCATCCCGACGCCGTACGGACTCAGAAAACCCGGGCCCGTCTTCGTCGACGTCACACCACCCCGTGCCGGGTGGTGTTGGAAGCTTGTCCCCTGGCCCAGCAGAAAAAAGAAGCATTGTTGGCCCGCCGCCGTGCAGCACTGCCACCACCACCACCACCACCACCACCACCACCCGTTCCGGAACCGTCACACCCACGTTGTTGACCCCAGCCCCGGCTCGATCCCGTCGAGCGCCGGGCCCTGTTCCTGGCCCGGAAACGCGCGTTTCTGGTGAAGGAACGCGAACGGGACCGAGTCCGTCATCAACGTCGACGAGCCGACCCCGACCGTTACGCGGCATACTTGACCCGGAAACGCGAGGCAGCCCAAACCCGCCGTCAACATCGTCAGTTGCATCGACATACGATCTGGGTCCCTCAGAGTGTTCCAGTCAACCCCGCCCGGCTGACCCTCCCTCGCCTCGTGCCCGTTCGAGGGGTCCGTCCAAATCCTCCGTCCGATGCCATCCGTCTGGCCCGTCGACGCGAACAGAATCGCCACCATACTAGGGTCTACCGTTGGCGCCTCCAAGAGGATCTGGACCGTTGGGCTGCCGCTCGAACCCGCAACCGAGAAAGCGCCCGAGCGTACCGGGACCGCCATCGAGACCGTGTCCGGGAAAGTCATCGGGCTTACCGTCGACGCCGGGACGCCGACCCCACACGCCGGGCCGCTCACCTGATCCTCCAACGAAACTGATCAGAAAAGGGACCACGGCGTCCGATGGCACGCCGCACACGGTCGTGCGCAATTCGATCAACATCTTGGCATAGGTGGTGTACGCCCAATGGGCCATGTCCACTTTGAAGGCGAATTTCTTGAAATCCGTCCACCCTTTGACCGCCGTGCCCAAGGCCGCCAGGCAAGCCTCCAACACACTGTCATCCAACACGGGCCCGACGATCAACCCGGCCGCCACGATCAAGAGGGCCAACCCGTTCCACGCGGCGTGCACCCGTCGCACATGTGTGAAGGTGCAACGATGACACCACCATTGCCGGTGGTAGAAGGCGAACAAGGAATCCAACCGTTGCAAGGCGTCGGGCGTCCAACCTTCCAAAGAGGTCGGCGTCGACGTCAACAGCGACACGGGCGTCTTGTGCATTTTCACGAGTTCGGCGTCGACAGGCGCGACGAGGTCCGTTGCACCACCGGCGGTCCGCCGTCTTTATAGACGGTGGTGATGGTGTTGGTGTGCGTCACCCTGGCGATGGTCCGGCCTCGAGCCCATTGCCGTTGATCTTCGGCCAACAGATCCAATTGCCGTCGCAATTCTTCTTGGTTCAAACGCCGTCCCGGGCGATTGTCGTCGTCGCCACCCCCGCCGCCGCCGTCACCCCCACCGCCTCCGTCCCCACCGCGTCGTCGGGGACGCCCTCTCGGGGTGCTGCTCTGATGGCTGCTACTGCTGCTGCTCCCGCCGGACGAGGGCGAGGGAGCAGGCAGGGGCCGGGCTCGAGGTCGTTTGTGCCCCACTGACGACCGAGCATTGTCCGAGCATTGTCTGAGCATTGTCCGAGGAGCTGGACCCCACACCCACCGTGGCAGCGGCCGTCTGGCGAGGCGACGGTGTGCCCCCGGCCACGATCGGGGTGCCCAACGTCAAAGGGGATGGCGTCGACACAGATGCGAACAATTCGTCCAATGTGGTGGGTTGACGGAGCGAGGCGTAGGCCAGATTCACGTCGGGTTGAGGGGTGGCCAGGCGTCGTTCGGTGGCCGCTCGATCGTGTTCGGTGGCGTGCCCGGTCCCACACCCACGGGATACCGTGTGGCCACGGTGTCTCTATTCCACCCGACGAGTGAACGTCCGCGTCCACCCTTCGTCCTTTAATACGTTCGCAAAGACGCGGTACCGATCGTCGGACGCCGGATGCAAATCCAAGAGGAGGTAGCCGTAAGGGCGTTGCGTCTCGCGTTCATAGACGGCCATCACGTCCCGCCAATGCGTGGGAAACGCTTGCATCAACAGATTCCGCACCCCCAAGCGATCCCGCGGGTGCTTGAACGCCACCACGTAATGCGTGTTGCGCAAAATGGTCTTGGTGTACTTGCCGGGCGGAAACATGTCTTGGCACAGGTACACCACCGTGATGCCGCGATGGTGCGAGTCTTTGGTGAAGAGATCCAACACGCGCTTGTCGTTGCCTCCTTCGGCCATCAGGTCGTCCAACACCAACACGCCGTGTTGCCCCGAGGGAAACCAGGCCGTCAAGTCGGACGGATCCAGCACCCCCTCGTGCAGCTGCACGCCGCACACTTTCAAGGCCCGGAACCCGACTTGCCAGGCCCCGTAACAATAATGCACGGTCCGAGGGGGCATGGCGAAATGCTCGGCCGCCTGGGCCAACAGACACATCACGAACACCGTCTTGCTGCACCCCGACGGACCCACCACCAAGACGCTGCTGGGCGACCGCAACATCTTTTTTAGCACCGGCACCTGGCGTCGCGGGCACAATAACCGTAATGATGTGGGGCCGCATGCCCCAAAGCTTTATACGCACGGTTCTCCAAGGTCATGACGAGTTCTTCCATGGCGGTTTCCCCAAGCCCCTGCACGAAGGCATCGTAAGGGCGTCCCCCACACAAGAGCGTCAAAATCTGGCTCAGGGCTCCCAGATCCAGGTCGTCGGGCTCCATGTCGTGGAGGGTGTCCAGCACCCCGGCGATCATTTCCCGTCGAAACTGTCTACGCGTCAGGCGAGGCATGGTGGGTTCCCCCTCGACCTTCTCTCTGTATTTTTTTATAAGAAAAAAAGACCTCCACCCAGCCGGAGTCGAACCGACAACCTCGAGATCTACAGTCCCGCGCTCTGCCATTGAGCCATGGGTGGGTGCTCTGGTTGGAGAAGGGAAAGAAAACATGCACACACTTTTTTTTTCATCGTTCCAATGGTTTTATTGACAACGCATTACTCTGGGACCAGTCTGAAATCTAAACGCGTCCAATCGGTGCCTTGACGTCGGATCTGACGTTTCAACCATTGCCCCACCCGATGGTCGTTCTGGACCAGATCCTGACGATCGAACGAGGCCAGAAAATCGTGCATCGTGTCGCCCCGACTCTTGGTGGCCAAATACATCAAGGCGTAATGCCCGCAACTCTGGCTGGTGATGGTCTGCAGACTCAGGTGACGATCCACTGCATCAAGGGACGACAGTCGTAGGTCACCAACGGTAAGCCGTAACTATCCATCACTTCGCATCGGTCGTCTTCGGTCCACAGGGCGATCCAATGCGTGCCCGGTCGGTCGTGCGGGTCCGTGTTGACGATGTACCCACGGGGCATGGGTTTGTCCCGAGGCACGGGTAACGTGTCGCTGGCAAACACCCTGGCAAAATACCGCGCCAAGGGGGGATCGCTGCGGGCCAAAAAGTCCAACTGCCGGTCGGTGGTGGCTGCAAATTCCATCTCGGTACTGATGCCTCTCTCGGTGTTCACACGGGCTTTATACCCGGTACACGTTGTACAGCACGGCCCCTTCGGGGTTGATCTCCAACACGTTCTCGAATTCCGCGTACAACACCACGTTGATGACGTGGGCTTTGGCCGCCCCCAGACGGAAGAGGACGCGCACGTCGCCGTCTTGACGCGGGTTCAGCATGCCCCGGTCTGCCGACCCGCTGGGCACATTGTTCCACATGAACAAGGTGCACCCCGCCGTGCCACCCCACTGCTCGGGGGCGATCATGCTGGATCGGCTCTTCATCAAGGCTTCGCTGGCTTGCAAGAAGCGATGGTACCCGTCCAGATCTTTGTACGTGTCGCCCGTGTTCAATTCCAAGGTCTGGTAAGGGCACTCTTTGCCCCGCACGATCTGCTTGATGCTGGTCAACCCGAATTTCTGGAAGGCGAAGGGATGGTAGGCCACGTTCCCGTTGTAGGCGTTGGTGTGCAACAACCCCACGATCAACCGGTCGGGGATCCGGCCTTGGAACAGGTTGCCCTCGTCGAAATCCAATTGATTCTGCGGATGCGAAAACACCCAGATCTCGCTGCCCACCACCGTGTACTTGGCCACCTGCCGTTTCCGCGGATCGTGTCGGGCCCCCTCCAATTCCCGGTACAACGTGTCCGACAACCGCAACTGGCAGACGTGGAAGGTCAGTTTGACGTTGTCTTCTTGCAAACGGCCGTTCAAGGCCACCCCGTTCAAGAAGAAGGCAGGGGCATTGAAGTAAAACCGGATCTTGAGTTCCACGTTGGGCACCAAGGGTTTGCCCAGGTGAAAGATCTCCGAATGCGGCACGAATTGCAACGTGACCGTGTGCCCCCGTTGGTACCGTTTCTGAGCTTCTTTGGATTCCAACACCGCCGCTTTCTGACTCTCGCTCAAGGCCGTGTAGTCGGCCTGCGGGGCCGCATCGTCCAACTTGTTAGCCGTCAAGGGGGTGGGAAAATCCAAGGCGTTGAAGGCTTTCAGGCCGTGGTGGTAGCTCTTGAACCACCCTTGCGGTTGCAAGATGGTGTCCCCTTCGTCGTTGGTGTAATTGAGCAAGGTTTCCAAGTAGGCCTTGTAGGCGTACGTGTCCGTCTGAGGACTTATCAAGGTGCCGTTGGCGTGCACCGTCACTTGCTTGAGCAACGTGTGGGCCAGGTTGGGTGTCGGAAACAAGGCGTCGGCATCGGCCAGGTTGCCGTCGTCACTCTTCTTCAAACGGAATTGCATCCGAAAGTAACTGCCACTCAGATCCACGTACTCAGGCAAGGCGGCCATCACGAATTCCACCGGATTGATGCCCGTGGTCACCGGTGACAGTTCCACCATGCGGTATGCCACCACCGACGTGTCCGTGCTCGGCACCTCGAACAATTGAAAGTCGTCGGCATAGGCGGGCTTCGAAGCCCCGTGCAGAGGTAGGGCTGTCATCGTCGTCGTCGTCGTCGGCGGCGGCGTCTCACCCTGCCGCCTCGTTGAGGAATGGTTCGACGTGGGCGGCACGTGCTTCTTTTATGCAGTCGGGCCGCCAGCTCGAAGGCCGGCAGGATGGGGGCCCCGCTCCAAAGGCGTCCTCCATGCTGCCTCGACAGACCGCGTTCGCCCACTCGCGTTCTCGGTCGAGATCGCACGGGTCGCATCGTTCAACCGAACAGATCCGCCACGCGTCGTCGTTTCTGGACTGTGCCACTCGCCAGTCCCTGCGCTGTTCGTTTCACGGCTTTCTTCGCTCGAGCCACCAGGCCTCGCACTTTCTGTTGGGCGGTTTGTTTGGCTCGACCCACCACGCTCTGCGCTTTGCGTTTCACAACCTGTTGGGCTTGTCTTTTAAGCGTTCGGGTGGCCAATCGGACCACGCCGCGGGGGCCGCCCAATGCGTCCAACCCCGATTTCACTAACGTCTTGACCCCCGACAACAAGATGCCCCCCAGACCGCGTCCGGTGTGATCGGGCGTGTACCGCGTCAGACTGCCTCCTCGCATGCTGCGCTTTCGTGCTCGTCTCGGCTTTCTCTCTCTTTTTTATAGGTCGCTCCGTTTGAAGTGCAAGGTGACGACCGTCACCCCCGTCCCACCCGTCGCCGTCGGTCAGGCGCACATCCACCACGTCGAAGAAGAGTTGACGCACCGGCACGTACTGCACGTGGCGGGGTTCGAAGAGCGTGCGGCCTCGCCCCGTGCTCTGCACGTCCACGTCGCACAAGACGTCGGTCGACCACGTCATCACGCGACGACTCTGACCCACGTTGCTGTGCACGTACCACGTCCGCCAGGACGTCCGACGGGGTCGTCGGCGACGTTCCAAGAGCGTCTCGAACCACCCGTCATTCAATCCGCTCAGTTCCCACGAGTATTGTTGATACAAGATCACGCTGTTGCCGACGATCTCCCAGGCCGGCATGGTTTGCCAGGCCCAATCTTTCTCCAGGGTCACGGGATCGACGGTCGGCCGCACGGTCAAGCGAGGTCCGGGCACGCGACCCTGGGTGTCCGTGCCACCCATCCGCTGCATCAGATCTTGACGCACCTCCAATCCAATGTCCCCGTCGTGCACCACCTGGGCGTTGTCGATCACCAACGTGTCCGGCTCGGGCCAACAAAACTCGGGCACGAAGGTGGCGTCGCCTTCCTTCCAGTTCCACCCCACTTGCACCTTATTCCAGTACTTGCGCCGTAGATCGTCCACCACAACGACCAGCCACGTCCTCGATGTGCGTCTCGGCCCAGATGCCCGGACGATCGATGCGTTGGTGGTCTTCTTCGAACGAAAAGAAGTAGGCAAGCAACGCGCCACGCGGGTACACGCGCAACAAAGCGTCTTGCCAACTCTCATCCTCGGTGTCGTCGTCGTCGTCCGGCACGCTCGGACGGACCACTCCCACCACCCAGCGTCCACCTCGTAACCACAGGGGCGGCCTCATGCGGGTGCAGAAGGCCACGTTGGTGTTGTCGGGGAACAATCTCCGCATCGGGTGGCCCACCACCGCGCGAAATGCGTTGTTCAGGTTCTGGAACCGCCAATGGCAGTTCATGCTCAGGGCCAGGTAGACGAACCCATACTGGTTGGTGCGCACTGTCCAAAAGATGGGCCGATCGGTCGAGTCGACCAAGTCTCGGGTGGGTCCGACCATTGTCGTGACGTGGTCGTTCGGGAACTCCATGCACAGGTTCGGGCCCAGGACATCCTTGCCTCCTTTCGTCAACGCCAGCCAACCCATCTTGTAGGCCAATTTGTGACTGAGGATCAGGGCAGGCGTGTTGTCCCCGTTCATCTTGGTCCGGGTATTGTCGACGATCAGATCGCGGTCGGCCCCCCGTTGTTCCCAGCGAAACGTCACGTACAAGTGTTTGCCGTTGGCATCCTCGAACCGACGGCCCGTGCCGACCGTCGTCGTCCTGGCACACTCGATCGCGTCGACGATGGCTTTCACGAAACTTTCGCCGTCCACCACCGATTCCAGATGGTCGACGTCGGCCATCTGGACTTGCTTATCGTGGGTGACCCCGCCCTGCGGATACCGGATGACGTCTTCGGTGTACCATTTGCTGTAGGCCAGGTACTCGCTCAGGCCCACCAGTTCGTACAGATCGAAGCGAGCGTCCGGCAAGGACAGGCTGCTCAACCCCACTTGCCACCCGCGGCCTTTCAGACGCAACGGGTACGGCAACCGGACTTTGTACCAGGCTGCCGTGTTGTCGGTCAATTCGGCACGGCTGGCGTCGCTGGGCAACGTCACGAAAAATGCTTCGCTCATCCCAAGGTCTGCACGTCCTTCTTGGCCACCCAACTGTCGTACTTGCTCGGCCAGCCTTTCCAACACACCAAGACCTTCTCTCCACTGCGTTTAAGACACGGACACGGACTCGGTCATCTACGTGTGCTCCGAGTCTCGGCAGGAACCTCCATTGCCCCGGGGAGATTACTTGGGCGACCTGACCAACGAGTTGGACGCAGGGGACTGGATCCAAGATTTCGTGTCGGTGGGGGCGAAGAATTACGGGTACGCGACACACCGAGGCAAGACGACCAGCAAAGTTCGAGGGTTCAGTCACAACCAACGCACCGAGGACGTCGTGAATTTCGATTCCATGAAGACCTTGGTGACGGGTGAACTGATCGACCCTCGAGAGGCTCCACGCACCCTCGTGACCCACAACCCCCACAAGATCATCCGGGACAGTGTCCGGAAGGTCCTCTTGTCCGTGCCCCAGGACAAGAAGTACAAACTGGTCTACGACAAGCACGTCCCAGACCCAGACAGTACCCAGACCTTCCCTTACGGCTACGGTGAGGCGGATGACGACGACAAGGCCATGGACCCTCTGTAAAGTAGCGTTGGAAGGGAACCTGGGTCGGCACCGAGGGGTCGGGTCTGTCGGAGACGGTCGATGTCGTGGCCTGCACTGTCGTGACGGACCCCCTTCTCGGCGACCACCAGGTTTTCTTTCCATCTTTGTTCTTTGTCATTCGTTTTCTCACTGGCTTGGGATGGGAGCGTCCCTCGGACCTCCCCCACGTTCCCGTTTGTAAATAAGTTGTTCGTTTTTATTAAAAATTCGTTTTTATTCATTTTGAGCGTGACTTCCGGTTTGATGATGTCATCCCCACCCCTCGGTTCCCCTCGGTTCGTCCTCGGCTCGTCCTCGGCTCGTCCTCGGCTTTTTTCCGGCAATGACCTTTGGACCATGACGTCATTGCACGTGCACAACGCGTGATTTGGACCCTCTCGATGCCCATATATGTGCCTCCTAGTAGTAGCATGGGGCCTCTCGACCAATCAGAGGGCTTAGGGACCCAGGTGGCCCCCTATACTACTGTGTTCCTCTGTGACCTTCAAGTTGATGCTGGTACTCTGGGGCTGCTTTGTCAAACAGCGTTTCGCGTTCGAGAACCAGTTGGTGCTTTCCGCAGTCAAGATGCCGGAGCAGCGAGGAGTGCCGAAGAAAGGTTTTTACACAACCTTCCTCTGGGCAAACAAACAAACTAGTGGATTTTGCCTCCACTTCGTTTGTAGCATCGTCCTGAAGACCTTCTGTCGAGCTAGAAGTGTGGCGCTGAGTG
>BLFK01001098.1:379064-384064 GCA_014634185.1 Astreopora myriophthalma
GAAGACGTAGAGCTTGGGTTTGGCCTCGTCCACAGAATTGGTTTCGACACCTCATAGCAAGCCCAGGGCTTAATTTTATGTGGAAGGAACATTTCAGAGTCACCCGAGAAACATTTGAATACTTATGTGACCTTGTTAGGGTAAAGTTACAAAAAGAGCGCATGAGATTTAGAGTTCCGATCAGCGTGGAGGAAAGAGTTGGCCTGGCACTGTGGCGGCTCGCAACAGGCAACAGCTATAGGAGTTGCGGTTTTTACTTTGGATTTAGAAAGTCAACAGCGAAATTCATTTGTAGTGAATTCGAACAGGCAATTTCTGAGCTAAAAGAATGCTTTATAAAATTTCCTTTAACAAATCAGGAAATTCGAGAGAAAATAGAAGAATTTGAAGAACTGTATGGAATACCGCAAATAGTCGGAGCAATCGATGGATGTCACATCGAGATCAATGCTCCACCATAGAATCACGAAGATTATTTCAATCGAAAGCAGCATTACAGTGTCAATCTACAGGGCATAGTCGATGCAAATTTAAAGTTTATTCATGCAGCTGTTGGGTATCCTGGCAGTATACATGACGCTAGAGTTCTTAGGCTAAGCGGTTTATTTGACTTAGCACAAAATGAGCAAATTCTCAGTGGTCCAATACGGAATATCAGTGGAACTGAGAAATCGGGCCTCTACTAGCAGGAGACAGTGCCTATCCACTCATGAACTGGCTCCTCAAACCCTTTCCAGATAGAGGCCGTTTGACTCCAGAGCAGAGGAAATTTAATGTAAAGTTTAGCGCACTGCGATGCGTAGTGGAAAGAACATTTGGCATGCTCAAATCACGGTGGAGAATTATGTTGAAGAAAATTGAACAAAAAACGACAACGTTGAAAAAGACTGTAATTGCAGCTTGCGTTCTACACAACATTTGCATTGAAAGGGGCGACCTATAAGACGCAGACGAGAGCGACTCAGACGATAACCCTGCTGATGAAAACGGAGGGAGAAATGCCTTGGAAACTGGCAGCAGCATCCGAGACATCCTAACAGACTACGTATGGGAAAACCTGTGAATAAAGTCGCAACTGGACTAATGTGTACGAATAGACGTTAACCATAAAACAAAGGTTTTGTTTCAATTGTAATTTTAATCGGAAAACTGGTTGATAAATTCTGCAAAAATTTAGATTGCTATCTTTGAAATTTATGTCAAATAAAAAGAATCAGTTCCTCTGAGATTGGACTGTATGTTAAACATTAACAATGAATGAAATATATTTTTCTGAATGAATCCATCATGCTACCTACTCAGACACCAAATCTTTAAAAATGTCTTTAAATCCGGCAAGTATGGCGTTTGTCTGCTCCATTTGTTTGGTCTGCGCCTCGCGAAATATTTCAGCCGAACGTTCAAATCTATCCCTGTCTTCATTAATGCTGCGCTCCCACATTTCCATGAAAGCTTTTTGGAAATCAGAGGACTGACCACTAGTTCCGGGCTCATCTTGTCGCCGCCGTTTTCCCTTACGGACACTATTTTCTGGCTTGTCTACTTTTCGTTTGCCAGGATGTGCAATTCCAGTTGGTGGCGAAACACTTCCACTTTCTGATGCGGCCTCTTCGCTCTCCATAGTGAAGATAGACCTTCCCTCAACTGCCATTTTCCTGGAATCAACGCTGTCCCGATCGCCCATTACGTCGTCAAAATAGTCGAAGTACGGAAAGCCATCTTTGATTTGCTTGATTCCTGCTTCCCCGGTTTTCTGTGACTTTTGTTTAAGTAGCTTATACTCATACTCCAAGTTCTGCTGCCGTTTCTTTATTTGCTGTAGGGTTCTCTGGCTTTGGGGGTAGGCAGATTTATAAGAGGCATATATTTGGCTCCATGTGTTTACCTTTTCTCTTTGAGAGGCACTCCGGAGCTGGCTGTATCTTGGACCCCACGCCTCTAGAAGATCATGGGTCTCGTCTTCGGTCCAGTCCGCAGACTTTGATCGCGCTTTCTTAGTTTTAACCTGGGCGCCTTCCTCCACTGCTTGAGCAGATGAAGTGCTTGCTACCACTGGGATCGGCGATATCGTTCGGGACGAGTTACTGGAGTTGCTTGGGCTGCTGAGCTGATTGTAATCATCAATACTTATTTGTTGCTGTTCGTCGAACTGTGCCCTTCCCACTTCGGACGGCCGATAAAAGGAGGTGCTGCTCGAAGGAAATGGCCAGAATTGTCTGCCAAGCATCGGTTGCGCTTGCTGAGGAGAGGGTACTCTTGCAAAGCGTTGGTTTAAGGTATTTCTGTCTGTTGTGTACCGAGTTAGCCGGGGATAGCTGACGATTCGGCCGGATTGAACCAAGAATATAACTCTTTATTGTCTCGTGCTCGTCGCTCATACAGTCAGGCGTCCCTGTCCGAGGGGGGACCTGGGTTCTAAAACATTACATCCCTCCCATTTTTAGATAAACGGTAACATTATAAGTCTAACGCTGAAACGTCAATAAAACATGACAAACAGTCCTATTTACGAGAAACAGTGTCTCTGAGTGGTTAAATGCATCTCATAATATCAACAATGATAATGTCCTAATGTTTCTCCCACATTACTATTGAGAGTGTCTTTGAGAGTTAGTGTAGTAGTCCTTGAGATAACTTGGTGCCGCTCTGGGCCTGTTTGATCTCCTAAGTGGGACTTCGGGTTTGGGAGCAATTGGAACTCTTGGCTCAATAGCACTTGGAACTCTGGGTTCAACAGCATTTGGAACTCTGTGTTCAACAACATTTGGAACTCTGGGATTAACAGCATTTGGAACTCTGGGTTCAACAGCATTTGGCTCCTGCAATGCACTTTGTCCTCGGGCGGGTCCCTCCTGCTCCTGTGTCTCTGACACTGTTTCCTCCTGTGTACTTGGTATGTCACTGTTCTGTAGTAGTTTCTTAACATGTGAGGTGTTGCGCGAGTACTGTACTCCTTCCTGGGATTGTACAACCAGGCTGTTGCCGTGTTTGCTCAGGACTTTGTACGGGTTCGGGTTGAACCGAGTTGAGAACTTGTCCCTTTTCTCCTGTTGTACTAAAACCTGGTCACCCGGAAGCACTTCTGAGTATGTTGCACCTCTCCTTGTGTCTGCATACGTTTTGCTCTTGCTCTTCTGTTCGCTATCTCTGTCACGCACTTCTTGTTCTACATGCACATCACTCAGCTCTGGAAGTTTGGTACGTATTTTGCGGCCAAAGAGCAATTCAGCTGGGCTTACTCCTGTCGTTGGGTGTGGCAGACTTCGGCAGGCTGCAAGGTATGTGATCAGTTCTCTCTTCCAACTCTTCTTCTCAGCATGAGCAATCTGCAGTCGTTTAAGCAGTGAACTGTTTTGACGCTCCACCTCACCGTTTGCCTGAGGCCATTTAGCTGTAACTTTGTGTTGTCTGATTCCCTGCTGCTCCATGTATTCTGCAAATTCGCTTGCTATGAACTGTGGTCCATTGTCTGATTTCAGACTCTCTGGTAGGCCATGTCTTGCAAACATCTCTTCTAGACTTGAGATGATCTTGGAAGTGACGGTGGATCTTAGAATGTCAACCTCATAGTAATGGCTATAATAGTCGACCACAACAAGAACAGACTCGCCAGTTAGTAACGGTCCCAGGAGATCGACAGCCAAATCTCTCCATGGTCCGGTTGGTAGTGCGGTTGTTCTAACAGGTTCTGGGGGACTGGGGCGACTGACCAATTGACAACCATAACAGGTTTTACAGTATTTCTCAGCATCTTTTTCCATCCCAGGCCACCATACTCTGCTCCGTAGCTTCTGTTTAGTCCCGACGATGCCCAAATGGCCTTCATGAGCAAGGGATAGCATTCTCGGTCTGAGTTTCTTCGGGATGACGATTCTTGTCCCCCTGAGTACCAACTGTCCAATCGTGCACAACTCACCACTGCATGGAAGGTATTGTTTGTAGACCAGTTGATCCCATGGCTTTCCATTGATGCACTTTCTGACCGCTCCAAGTTCTTCATCTTCAGCGGATGCCTCTTCTACCGCACGAGTCGTCACTGCACTGGGTGTTGCTGATACTGCTACAAATCGTACATATTCTTCCGCCTGCGATGAGTGTCTGCTTCCACTCTCTTCACTGCCCACCAACCTTGATAATGAGTCAGCAATGTTCTTCGGTCCTGGTTGGTACCTCACTTGAAACTTGTACGGCTGCATTCTTAGGACCCATCTCTCAATGCGTGCACACGGTCTTGATTTTGGCCCATAAATTACCTCCAGTGGCTTGTGGTCAGTTACAAGTTCGAATGGTGTTCCATAAATGTAAGGGTGAAACTTCTCACAAGCCCATATGAGTGCAAGCGCCTCTTTCTCTGTCTGCGAATATCTGCGCTCTGTTTCGGTCAGGCTGCGGCTTGCGTAACTGATAATTCTCGGACCATCTCTGTGTATCTGTGTTAGAACAGCCCCGAGCCCAACTGGGCTGGCGTCAGCGACTACTTGCGTTGGGGCGTCTTTGTCAAAATACCCCAAAGTCTCTGCGCTAGACAGGCGTTTCTTCAATTCTTCGAATGCCTCCTTCTGCTCTTTGCCAAACACAAACGGTGTCCCCGCTTTTGTCAGACGCCTCAGTGGTTCAGAGATCGTTGCTAGGTCGGGGATGAACCGCCCACAGTAGTTTACTAGACCTAGGAAGCTGCGTGTCTCTGATGCATTCTGAGGTTCTCTTGCACTGGTGACAGCTACAACCTTCTCTGCTGCACAACTGATTCCATTTCCTGACAGTACCATTCCCACGAATGTTAGCTTGTCCATGCTGAATTGGCACTTTCCTGCATTGAGGGTCAGTCCGCGCTCCCCGAGCCTCTTGATTACGCTCTCCAAGCGTGCATCGTGTTCTTCTTGGTCTTTCCCGTGTACGATAATGTCATCCGAGATATTCTCTTGTCCATCTATGCCGGCAAGTGCTGTCTGGACCTCGTACTGGTATTGTTCTGAGGCTGAATTAACCCCGAACAACAG
>BLFK01001098.1:409049-411549 GCA_014634185.1 Astreopora myriophthalma
CCTGAATCAGTCTCATCAGTTCCTGAATCGTGGGCCTCTTGATCAGATGTATACTTTTCTTGTCGCACGCTTCATATGAAGCAACACTCGACCCGCTTTTCCATCCAGGATAGTCTTCAGAAGCAGGGATTGAACACTTGATTCCTTGGTTACAAACACGTAATTTGCATTTTAGACATGTGTATTTTGTCCATTCATTGCACACGATGCAAATACCATCCATTTCTCCAGCACAATACAGAAGTCAATGATCAGTGGCATTCGAGATGGCATTCACTTTATGTGTTACATACTGGTATGTTCTATTTTTACACTCTGATTTTGCTTCCTTATAAGGTAGTTCCTAATTGGCGAATACGTCAAACATTTCTGTTCAAGTATTGTGAGAAGAAAAAGAGCTTGTGTGGGAAATCAGTGCACATGGCTCTGTTAAAATATTTCAAAAAGGTTTCCCAAGACGATATTTCCGTTGTGTCGTCTAGCAGCAAACTAAATGTTGCCAAAGAAAATGCAGTAAAACAGCAAATATTTCTTGACGATCCAGAACCAAACAAAAAGAGGGGCAAGTATGGAGCATATGATGCTTTTCAACAAGCAGAAATTGCAAAATGAGGAATTGGGCATGGAATAAGACTGGCAGCAAGGCGGTATTCTGTACCAGAGTCTACTGTTTGTGGACTTCTCAAATCTTACAATAAGGAATGAAAAGACCCCAATGATCTCGACCAATTGCCAAGGAAGCATTGTGGAGCAAAAACTTTGTTACCTGAGAACATCAACGAGAAAGTTATCATTATGATCAAAAGCATGGGAGCTGCAGGTCGTGTTGTCAATTGCAACATTGGTATTTCCATAGCGAAGGGCATAGTACTGGATAATGATCGGTCTTTGTTAAAAGAAAATGGAGGAATCCTGGAAATCCACTATACATGGTGCCAGTCAATTTTAAGAAGATTGTTTTCAGTGAACGTGGAGCAACAACTGCAAAACAACCCATATCACCTGGCTTCTTGAAGGAAATTCACTTCACGTTCCATTAAAGAAGTGGTTAGTGCTTATGACATCCCTGACAAGCTCATCATAAACATTGACCAGACACCTCTCCCATTTGTCCTCATCAGCAAGTATACAAGGGACAAAACTAACGAGAAGTTTATGCCGATCAGTGATAGCGCAGATTATCGCCAAATTACCAGGACATTCTCAGTCACCGCGTCGGGAAGGTTTCTGCCCATTCACTGATCTATCAGGGGAAAACAGATCGGTGTCACCCTTAATTCAAGTTTTCGAAAGAATTCCATGTCACCCACATGGAAAGTCATTGGTCAAACGAAACGAAAGCAATCAAATTGGTCAATCGTATTCTTACCCCCCTGTGTTAAGCAAATTAGAGAAGAGCTCGGGTTTCTCACAACAAAGGAATGGGTTCTGGTTGCGGATGTTTTTAAAGCACATTGGGCGGATGCTGTGGAGAAGATCATTTCCGACAATAAAGGCAAGATGACACCTGTTCCAAATAATATGACATCATACCGGCAGCCTTTAGATTTAACGGTCAATCGCTCTCGCAAAGCTTTCCTTCAAAACCAGGTGCAAACATGGTACTCTAAGCAAGTCCAAGCCCAAATGGAGAATGGTATCCAACCTGATAAAGTGTCTGTTGATTTGAGAATAAGCATGCTCAAACCACTTCACGCCAAATGAGTAGTGCGTTCTACGACTACATGCAATCAAACAAGGACATCGTCGTCAAAGTTTGGCAACAGTCAGGTGTGAGCGCTGCATTGGAAGAGCCACAACAGAAAGAGGATCCATTTGAACTCTAGCTAAAACTTTGTTTGACATATTGGGGAAAATGTTAGGCGATACTATTTATGAACCTATAGCATAGAGGCTGCTAAGAAAGATTGTTGTTATTGTTATTGTTATTGTATCACAGAAATAAGAACCATACATTTTTTTTTTGGTTCTTGCTGGTATTTGAACTCACACTTTATTGTACATTACATAATTTTGAAGTCATTTTTTGAGACCACCCTATCGATTTTTGATTGTATAAGTTTTGACAAGTATTGAAATAATTGTTGATAAATATTCTCATAAATACTATTATAAACGAACACAGAAAATTACATGCACCAATTTAAAGCTGCGCGAATAAATTCCAACAAGGTGCGTGAAATTAAATCGCGCGAATTTAAAACTGAGCGAAGATGAGTCTGACGCCAATTTTAATACAAGTAAGGTAATGTTTTATGATTCCTTTTATGTAAATTTTAGCAACTGTCGTAAATTTGAGACTTCCTTTTCTCATGTATGTGAAGTGCACTTGATTATTTTATATATTTATATTATTATGCAGCAGTTAAAACTTTTGTATGCTATGTACAGTTAAAATAGTATGACGTGGCACGTGAGCGTAGCCTGTTAACTATAGTGAAACTTAGTATAAAAATATAGATTTAAAATTTAAAATGTACATAAAAATTTGCACTATAAA
>BLFK01001098.1:416549-431549 GCA_014634185.1 Astreopora myriophthalma
GTCTGTCTAACCTCTGCAAATCCGCAATATTCCATACCTGGGTCCACATGAAATATGTTAGAGCCGGAAGTGCAAACTGATTGGTCGCCACACTTTGTTGTAGTCTGATAACAGACTTGACCATATCACTGATAGTCTATCCAGGTACACCTTCTCTGCATTCTGAAGAACCAGGTTGTCTTCATGATTAACATTCTCCAGTACACCCAGGAATTTATATTGTGATCCTTCCCTCAGACTTTCGATCACATCTTCTTCCCTGATAATCGACTCATCCGATGTCTCGAGCTTGCCCCGCTTCACGTGAGCCACTGCACACCTTCGCTCGTTCCACGCTTGCCCCATATCTCCCATTGCCATTCTCACATCACTCATCACAACTTGAAGCTTGCCTTGTGAAGCTGCGTATATCTTTAGATCGTCAATATACAGGAGATCCGTGACCTTTTGGCCAATAGGTCTCGAGAGTCGATAGCCTTCAGAAGCTCACAACTTCCGCGCCAGAGGATTTATACTCATCGTGAACAGCCTCGGACACAGGGCATCGCCTTGGGGAAGACCCTTACTAAACCTTATTCGCTCAGATGTCTCCATCCCATTCACAGTTCTCACAACAATCTTTGTGTTCCACTTGGTGCATAACCTATAATAATAATAATAATTATTATTATTATTATCATTATTATTATTATTATTATTATTATTGCCACAATGTACAAGTGGAACCCGTTCTCCAGGAGATAACAGGAGAAGTGTTGACGAGGGGTACGAACCAAGCACGGGATGCCCGATTGGATGTTCATGCTCGTGGCTTTTGGGATAGGCAAGGCTCTGCCTTTTTCAACGTGAGGGTTTGTCACCCAATGCAGAGTCTTACAAAGATCTCACCATTCAGCAGATTTATGAATAAAAACATGAATATGAGAAGAAGAGGTTGTACACAAACAGGGTTTTGGAAGTTGAGCAAGGGACCTTCACACCCTTAGTCTTCACTACTACTGGAGGAATGGCGGACGAATGCAAACGTTTCCACAGTAGATTAGTGGAACTCATATCTATTAAGAAAGGAGAGGAGTACAGCACAACAATTTCATGGGTACCTTCAAAAGTGTCCTTCGCTCTACTAAGGTCCGCCTTACTTGGCCTAAGAGGTTCACGCACCACTGGGCGTGTCCCTCTGAACATTGAGCAATGTGACTTTGAGATCGAAAAAGAACAAGCGGGATTTAGAGAGTAGAGTTTGTTTTAAAGAACTTTTTTAGATATTGTTTGTTTAATATATATTATTTTCATAATATAATTATTTCTTATAAGAGTATTAGTTATTAGTTTTGTAGATTAGCAATTTTTATCATTTCGTAAATGAGAGTATATAAGGAAAACAAATTATGATCGGATAAATTTTAATGCATTTGTAAATATTTGTATTATTTTAGATATATTTTGAAATTTTAATGATTATTATTTTTAAATTATTATTATTATTATTCCTTTAAATTATGTATACTTTTCTAAGGTATTATTATTATTATTATTATTTTTATTATTATTATTTTTATTATTATTATTATTATTATTATCACTTGTAATCCTTGGCTACCTTGTTTAGTCTCTGTTGCACTGGGTCCAACCCATGGGCCTTAGGTACCAAAGAGTTCACTTGATTGACAGGACCTTTCTCAAGATGCAAGCTGATCCCAGAAGAGCTCATCAATGCTGACTGTGCCTGGAATTTTGTCAACATACTTTTCCAGTCCCTTCTTAATGACCCCAAGTGCACCAATGACAATTGGTATCGTCTCTGTTCCCATGTTCCACATTCTGGCCATCTCAATCTCTAGGTCTTTATACTTGGAGAGTTTCTCGACTACCTTAACGGATGTATTTCTGTCTGATGGGACTACCATATCTATAGTCTGGCATTTCTGATTCGTGTGATCTCTGATTATGATATCTGTTTTATTAGCCACTATTTCCCTGTCAGTATGAATTGTCATATTCCACAGAATCGTTGCTTGTTCATTCTCTACAGCAGTATCTGGTTTATGGTCTTACCATTTGTCAGTTGTCTTGATATTATAGCTCTGGCACACCTTCCAATGGATGGATGATGCTGCATTATCGTGTCTCTGAATGTATTCAGTTTTGGCAAGTTCTGGGCAGCCAGATATGATGTGATCAACAGATTCATCAAACTTGCCACACATCCGACCACTTGGCTCAATCGCGACCAGTTGGCTCAATCGAGAGTGCACTGGACTTTCATGCGGGAGGTCATGGTTCGAATCCCGACCGGACTAACACTCAGGGCCTTTAAATAACTGAGGAGAAAGTGCTGCCTTTGTAATTACATCTGCATATGGTTTGACTTTCTAGTCTTCTCGGATAAGGACGATAAGCCGCAGGTCCCCTCTCACAGCCCTTGTTCATTAACTCTGTGGGACGTTAAAGAACCCACACACTATTCGCAAAGAGTAGGGCAAGCTGTACCCGGTGTTGTGGTCTGACCTCATGGACACACTATCAATTGGGGCGAAAGCTCTGTTCTGTGGCCCCCACCACCTTAACTGGTGGTGAAACTGCAATAAACTAAACTAAACTAAACATCCTACATGATGGGTTAGTGCCATCTTTAATGATGTTGCTGGGGTACAACCTTGTTGCCAGGCTTTGATCCTGCGTGGCAATAATCAGCCCCTCAGTCTCCGCTTTAAAGCCACTGCTCGTTCGCCACTGGTTAGTTCTGTGAGGGTCCACATCTTCATCTTTCATTCTTTGAGGGTGTTTGCCATGGAGTGCCTTACCTTCCCACAGTTTAGATAGATGTTCTTGAGCTTGTTCTCGGGCTTTCTGCTTTGTCAGATTATTATTATTATTATTATTATTATTATTATATAGCATATATTATTATATTATTATATAGCATATTTAATAAATTATTATTATTATATAACATATGCAAGGCCGCATTCTTCCATTTATTTAACATTAGGAGAATTAGAGAGTTTCTTAGTATGGAATGTACAAAAATTTTAGTGAATGCTTTCGTGACCAGTTGCTTGGATTATTGTAATAGTCTCCTATATGGGCTACCTAACAACCAGTTGCACAAACTCCAACGTGTGCAAAATGCAGCTGCACATCTCATCTGTAATGTTAGTCAATTCGGTCATATTACTCCTTCTTTGTACAGTCTCCACTGGTTACCCATTATCTATAGAATACAGTTTAAAATTTTACGTTTTGTTTTTAAAGCTATAAATTTACTTGCCCCTTTGTATATATCAGAACTTTTGCAGCCTCAGCCAGTCCCCAGATATAATCTCAGATCCTCAGTGAATACATTATTACTGAAATATCCTACTTTTAAGAGTCTTGCTACCTTAGGTGACCGCTCATTTACTTTTGCGGCACCCAAACTGTGGAACAAGCTCCCTTGCGATATCCGTAATGCCAGTAATTTAGATCATTTCAAGCGCCTGCTCAAAACCCATCTGTTTAGAGAGGCGTATAGTCACTACAGTTAGTATTCTTACATAATTGTAACTATACCTTTTATTGTTAGTCTCCTTATTACATATTAGAGTTAGTCTATTACCTATTATTATTATTATTGTTACAAGCCACTATTGTCATTTATCTACCTATATTGATTTAAATAAGCTTATTGTAATTAGTTTAATCACTTAAATTTTTCTACTTTGTGATGCGCGTGTGAGCATCTTACTATGTAACACGCACAATAGAAGTAAATAAATTATTATTATTACTATTATTATTATTATTATTATTATTATTTCGTTTCTCCTAAATCATCTCCTTCAATCAGGATCCATTGTTCCTTCTTCTTGTCCGTGACCATGATATCAGGTTTATTTGCACCGCTTGTGGTGCTTGCTATATCCAGGTGTATGGGAATATCCCAGAGGATTTTGGCTTTCTCATTTTCCACAGAGTTGTTTGGTAGGGGCTGTTTGTACCAAGGCGTCGAATCTTGGTATGTGACGAAACCATACAATGATAGCATCTGATGATAAACTGGGCGCAACATGCGCTCATGTTTTGCCTTGTACAGAGACTGAACAATAGCAGAGCAGCTACATAACAAGTGTGATACTGTCTGTTTCTTCTTTCTGGTGACATAGTCGACATATCAGGTCTCTTTCTCCGTTTTTTAAAATTCTTTCTACAATATACCTTTGTCGTTAGCAACTGTTGTAGAATACTACTATATATGCTATAGACAACATCTGGGATGCCCCTCCATATCTTACTGATGTTATAACTTCCCTTCTCCAAGTCCTCGTCTTGCCATTGGTTAACAATGTACTGTCCTACCCAGGGTTGTTGCTTTACCTCTTCCTCAAACTTCTGCTCTATTTCTCTCTTGAGTACAGATTTGGTGTTTCTTGGTTGACATTTTGTGACTTGAATTTGACCTTTGTTAGATGTAATTGTTGTTGTTTTCTTCACAATGTCATAATCTATTGGACATGTGGGTCAGTGCTGGTTGTCAGGTAGTGTGCCGTTTTAATCTTTGTTGATTTGTACAAAATCTCTAACTGCTGCAGTCCTTTTCCTCCTTTGTGAGAAGGTAGGTGGATCATAGCATTAGACTCGTGAGTGTTTCATTATTTTACGTGTCTTTCTGCCAAGTTCTTGTAGGTGTTGAATCTTCCAGTCTGCTCTCCACATATGATAGAGAAGTACTGGAATTGCAAACAGACTCGTACCTATGACCTTTCGTGGAACTGATAGGGTCGATGTCCATATCACAGATAGTCATCTAAGGTATTCACGGCCAGCCATTTCCTGCTTTACTTGTTCGAGCTGGGTGGCATTCTCAAATTTCCCCAGAAATTTATAGTAGTTGTCTTCTCCAAGTACTGGTACCTGTTGTTGTCCACTGCTTAAAGGGAGCTCATCACTTTGTTCATGTTTTCCTCTCTTGATGTGGATAGCTGCGCATTTATCAATTCCTCATTGTAGACCAGTGCTCATAAACATTTCGTCTAAAGTACTTCCAATGTAGCACCTTTGGTTTTGTTCTTATGATAGGTTTTCAAGTCATCTACGAATAGGCTGTGTGTTATCTTTGTGGGCTTGTCGTGGGAGAGAGTATAGCCTTCAGTGGATTGAAAGTACCAAGCTAAAGGGTTGAGACAGAGAGTGAATAATGTGACACAGAAAGAATCGCCTTGCAAAATTCTGGGGGTGATGTTGATTGGACCAATCGTGATTTGTTCTTCTGTTGTTTGTACATACAGAGTTGTTTTCCAAGTTTTAATTATTGCTTCAATAAAAGACACCAGTGTTTTGTTAATACCGTGGTCGTGCAGAACTGTAACTAACCATGAATGGGACATGCTGTCAAATGCTTTTTTCACATCTACCCAAAGACGAGATTTTTCTTGTTTTTACTAGCTTCCTCCAAGATTGCTTTGTCTATTAACAGATTGTCCACACATCCCATGGAAGCTTTAACTCCCCCTCGTTGATCCAACTGCATAAGATGATGCTTAGTCAGCTGACTTTGCAGGTCGTTGTTGATCACTGAAGTGATGAGCTTGTACATTGTGTTGAGACACTTTACAGGTCGAAATTCTTGTGCGCTTGTAGGTTTCTCTTTCTTAGGTATCATTACAGTATGTCCCTCAGATATCCAGTCAGGCAGTACAATACCCTGTTTGTTGTTAATTAAGCTTGTGATGGCGGTAGCTATTGAGTGATGTAAGTATGATAGGATTTTTAACCAAAAGTTGGTAATTTTATCCAGACCCGGTGACGACCAAGCAGTTGCATACCATCTCCCTCGTCACTGATATTGGCGTTTCTCGCTGATCCAGTCGGACCTCCTGTGATGCTTCACGTACTTCTGATGTCCAACTTGTGTTATCTGGATCTTCTTCACGTTCATTCTGCCATATTGGAATCCAAAATTCTTCAAAGTCCTCTTTTTTCAATGCATTGTTATCACTTCTCTCTGTTTTCTCCAAATCTTTAAACTTTGGGCTTTCGCTATCTGCGTCACGTGTCAGGATTGTTTCAAATGGTCGTAAAACTTTCCTTGATCCTGGTCGAACACATTGTTGATTTTCCCTCTTGTCGCTGTTTCAGTTCTACGCTTTCTTACTTTCTTCATCATTCTTAGCATGTTTATTTTATTTTCTTCTAGTGTCACTAGTTCTTTCAAGTTTGTTTTTCCCTTGATCTCTTTCGTCATCCATCCTCGATTTCTGTGCTCTTCTGATTTCCTCAGTTGTTTGTGATTTTTGTCTTCCAAAGATCGTGGTCTTTTCATCTAAAGTAATTAGCCATTTTGGTGTCCTGACCCAGATCTTTTCTTTGTTTCATAGTCAATCTTTTCTTCGCCATCGTGTAGCTTTTAAAAGAAACTGCTGAAGCGTAGACGGCGCAGTTGCATTCCCTTAGGAATAGCTCCGGCTTCTCTGTCGGGCTTATTTTTATTAAGCGTTGGGCCATGGTTTGTAGTTTGCTTAATTGATCTTCATTAGGTCTTTTTGTCGGAAAAGTATTCTGTTCCCTGTTACTCCAGTCTCCTGGTTTATTTACAGTTTTGTCATAGATCTCTTGAGCTGCCTTTAATAAGCTAAGATATTCCAGGTTCATAGTTAGCTGTGTTCTTCCATGGTGGACTTGTCTTGTTGGTGAGTAATTTGCATTTTGATCTTGAGTCATTCTTGTTGAAATAAAAGTTGAATTTTTACGTGTACTTCCTGAGGTTGAATTCGGACGATTACATGTTTGTGATTCCTGTTGTTGCTGTCTTATTTCATTAGTGACCCGTGTTGATGTAGCCTTGGTTGTTTTCTCAACGTGTGCGAGCTTATCCCGTAGATTTTGTGTGGTTTTATTCAAGTGCTGGTAACCCATGCTGTTCCAGTAGTGCAGCGTTAAATTCATTATCCCTTCTTTCCGGTCATTCTCTTTTCTAGAACAGTTTTCGGATTGATGAAGGTCTGTCGCTTTCTTTTTACACTCTGATTGAATGCACTAGGCTATCTGATTCTTGTTTTTGCTGTACAATTTTAAGTCATCCTTGTATAGAAGATGGTTAATAATTCCCTTTCCTTCTCCAAGGTGGTACCCGGCGTTCTGTTTTCCATCTGCTCATTCTACTTTTTATTAATGCACTTACATTGTCAGCATCTCCGAAAAGGTCTGAACATTTAATGAGCCATGAGTGAGGGACCAGATCAAAGGCCTTTCTAAAGTCAATCTATGGTACTGTGGTCCTATAAGCCTTCTCTTGCAATTTCTTATCATCATCTTGTCGATCAGCAATTGGTGTTCAATTCCTCTGGCAGATTCTTTGGTAGTAGATTCTTTGTTTCTAGATGTTTATAGAGTTTCTCACCCATCAGCAATGTAAGGAGTTATTACATATATATTAATATTATTATTTCTGTTGTATTTATTGTAGAAATATATTTTCTTGTACATATTGTAAAGTGCTTTAGAATATTTTAATAGTTAAAGTGCTATATTAAATGTAATAAATTATTAATTATTATTATTTTAAGGAGTTTCCACATCAGTGGAAGGCAGGTAATTGGTCAGAAATTTGTAACTGGCCCAGTCTCTTTGTCTTTCATTATAAGGACAGTTTTGCCCCTTGTCATCCATTCTGGTACACATCACTGCAAACACTCACCCAATTGTTGCACAATACGTACGCCCAGGGATGTAAAATTTTTCAGCCAATACCCCTGTAGGGCATTTGGGCCTGGTGCTTCCCAGCTTGTTATTTTCGAGGTCTTATTGATCTTAATGTCACCTTGCTTCTCAATGTCACTAAGGTCGTCTTTCAACTCCTATAGTTGTTCTGTGCAACCCCTTCTTTTCATCCACTATCATCTCGACAACAACAACAAACACTTTATTTATCGAGGGTGAAATACATTATTTCCCCATCCCCCCCCCAAAAAAAAGACCTTCAAATATAAAAACACCTACTTATAGTTAAAAATTTAAAAATTATGCTTAAAGGGTCCTACTAATCTTAAAATGCTCTTGTGAGGAGTTTCCATTATGAAATTATTCTGTAGCGTTATCCAGAAATTTGAGTGGGAAATTATGTTTCTGTATGAGTTACCCAGATTATTCCATAGACGACATGCACTTGAGTGGAAAGTTCTAAGCCCAGAATTTCTTTTGCAACGTCGTTGAGACAGCAGATCTAGTACGATAACCATATGTAGACCTGACATATTTAAAATATGAACTGAAATATTCAGGACAATGACCTTGGCCAACCTTGTGTAGCATAAAACGTTTTCTAACGCGTATAATGTCATCCATCGGTAGCCAGCCTAATTTATCAAAAAGTTCAACAGAGCTGTCATTGGTAGTGGCATCCAATATTGATCTCACATATCGTTTTTGTACTTGTAATAACCTTTTAAGGTTTTCAACAGAGCGATTACCCCAAACGGTACAACAGTACTCAAGAATTGGCTTAATGAGAGCATTAAATACCATTTTTGTACATTCAATAGTTAAATAGACTTTTGCCCTCTTAAGGAGGCATATCCTAGAATTCAACTTTTTTATAAGATAGTCAATGTGTAGGTCCCAAGAAAGATAAGGATCAATTATAACACCAAGAAGTTTTTCTCCAACTGATTCCTCAAGTCTTGCGTTGTCAATGGAAAGCTCCAATGTAGTTATTTCACTGTGATAGAGCTTTTTAGCAGTACCAATAAGTAAGTGCTTGGTCTTTTTACTGTTAGGTTGCATTTCATTAAGTTTAAACCAGCTATTTGCTTTACTTAGACTCACATTTAAACTTTATTGTACCTCAGTGCAATTGGCACCGCTAACCAAATGGTTGTGTCGTCAGCATAGATGTCTACTTCAGTTTCTCTTAGCAGAAGAGGCAAATCGTTCATATAAACAGAGAAGAGGAGAGGGCCAAAAATTGAGCCCTGTGGAACTCCTCTGTATAGGCATGCAGGACTAGAGAGCACACCGGAGACTGAACAAACTTGCTTACGTTCGGATAAATAGGACCTAAACCAATTCATAGCTGTTAGGCTAGTGTGATACTTGGCGAGCTTTGCTATGAGAATATCATGACTAACTAGATCAAAGGCCTTACTAAGGTCTAGAAAAACTGTTCCTACCAGCTCACTATTGTCCATAGCCTTTAGCCATTTGTCGGAGATGTTCAAGATTTCAGTAAGGGCGGTAGGCAGACTGATTCTTGTAGAATAACTTGTTCGTAGTTAGGTATCCAAGATAGGCAGTTGCTACATGTCGCTCCAAGGGTTTAGACAGTATAGGCAAAACAGATATTGGACGATAGTTGCCTATTTCGTTTATTGAGCCTTTTTTATGAAGTCTCAAAAAGCAATAACCTCATAAAAAGTCTCATAGTCTCATAAAAAGCTCATATCCTCGCAATGGCTTTATCTCTTCATCTGCTTAAGCTCCCTGCCCCTCATCCACTCGCTACTTCACCCTCTTCTTCTCCTCCTTCTCCTTCTCTTCCTTCTCCTTCTTCTTCTTCTCCTTCTCCTTCATCGTCGTGGTCTTTTTCGTCGTCTTTGTCTTCTTCATCACAGCTGTCAAATTGCAGTAATATCCTTTAAATTTCAAGCTGCTTTCCTTACTCGTTTCTCCAAGTCTTCAATCACGGACATACATAGCAAAGACCAGAAGGAAGTCTCCATTCACTCATCAACAAACAAAATACGAAGAAAAATAACGACATGCATCAAGCAGCGATTTTCGGCCACATTTTCAGAGCAGGTCCACATTGTCAACCACATCATGAATCAAGTCTGCTGTTGACATTCAGTCCAAGAACGTTTCGCCTTTGCAATTGATTGAAAGCACCTTCTTTCGCATTATTTTTATTCCAGAAGCAAGGAGATTAACTGTTTTGGACTTGTTTTCGCAACTTGCTTTGAGGTTTGGGCATGGAAATGAAAATGTTTAGTTTTCAGTTATTGTGATGGGTACGTCTTTAAGAAAAAAAAAATTGGCAATTTTCAGCAGCTTGTCTTGTTGTTGTTGTAGTGGATACAGGTGTATAAACAAGAAGGTAGTGACCTGGGTTCAATATGTTTCCTCTTCTTAATTTTACTGCTAAATCTACTGCTTGAGTTTGCAGTAGAGTTTACTTCATGTAACATGAAGTAAAAGGGAATTGGCAGTTTTGGCGATTAAAACTAGTGCTAGCCGTGTTTTTTACAAGAAAGTTGACACATTTCACAAATATCCTAGCTGCCTCTGTGACAAATCTTGCAGGAAAGATGTTGCAGAAGTGGCTGTCTGTCTTCATGTTTTCATTCCCATCGTCATTGTCATCTTTGTCTATAAAGCTATGATCCTCGCAATTGCTAAACTTGCATTCATAACTGCGAGGATCATAGCTTCACTTGATTTCATATCTGCAGTTCAATATATTGTTCAATTCATATATCATTTCATTCCGTTGATTCATTCATCACGGGAACATTTGAATCCACAAATGACCAGCTCCCAACATCAGTGGCTTCATAGCTCAGCTGGTTAGTGCGTCCCACTGGCATCGCGAGGTCACGGGTTCAAACCCCGTTGAAGTTCTGAATTTTTTTCAGGCTTCTCTACGCAGTACCAATTGCATTCATAACTGCGAGGATCATAGCCTCACTTAATTCAGTGAGTTGACTTGTTTGATTTGCGATTATTGTAAGGACCATTAGAGACGACTGTACTTACAATTTTGGAGGTTACAAAACCACAACAAGACTGCCACCACATACTTCTTCTTTGTAGATCAAGTTCTTAGCGGTATGCGTTTGTATCCACACAAGTTATCCTTTGAGTATGGTTATTTGCCAATTGTATACTTATTTATAAGAGTTGTGTGACTTAGGTCTGTGACTCAAGTCTACACTAAGTCTACACCAAGTAGGGGTCTTTGTTTTCGTTTTCAAAAAGTGTGTACAGAAAACTTCAAGAACTATGAATAAATTAGAGGGGTGTAGCCACCTCAGAGGGAAGGGAAGGGCAAGCTGTACCCGGTGTTGTGGTCTGACCTCATGGACACACTATCAATTGGGGCGAAAGCTCTGTTGTGTGGCCCTCACCACCTTAATTGGTGGTGAAACTCCAATAAACTCTAAACTCTAAAAGTACAACAGCTAGGAATAAATTAGAATGGTGTAGCTGCATAGACACGTGGCCATTTTACAACGAAATACACACCGGAAGAGCTCTAAATATATTACAAAGGTGAAGCCACGAAGACGCATAGCCGTGTAGTTTGAGATGCAGGGTATTCTGGAGTTGAATTTTAAAAAGAAAAAGTATTCCTGATTTGGAGTTGGAGTTATTAGTGCATGTGACGAGGCTGGTAGCAGCATTTTGTACCATTTGTAACCTATCAGTTGGATCCAGAGAGCAATGAATTATAGTTACGTAGCTTTCAAGATATAGAAGCATGGACCAGTGTCTCTGTATTGTTCTGAGTAAGACAGGTCCTAATCTTTAATATGCTAACGAATATGGTAAAAAGCTGCAAACATTCTGAACTTGTTTCTCTTGATCCATTGCCTGGTTGAAGATCACACTTATATTTCTATCAGAGGTTGAGGGAGTTATCATGGAATCAGTAACCGTAAGGACTGCATGCTGCAATGAACACATAGCACGATTATATGCTCTGTAGGAGGGTTAATTTCGTTATAGTGTTTTAGGCGGGAGATTTTCCTGTGACTAATGTAGTATTCACCAGCGGAATTACTACTTCTACATTCAGTCAGCAAAACTTGCATCGATTTATGGAAAAGTTTGAAAACTTTTCTATGTGTACAATCCTACTCTAAAAAGAAATGGCAACTCAGTCTGCAGTCTGCAAATGTAGTACACCGAATTTGCTAATGCGAAACTGGAAAATAATAAATCACAATTGTTTTGGCTTTGTGGCCAGAGTTCACGATAAGAGTTATTCAGTTTGCTGCGCATTTAGCCAATCACATCAACCAGACAACACCAAAACAAACACAAAGTGATTTGGGCTCTGGCAAGTCATTGAACTCACTCGAATTGTTCTGTTCCCAGGACGGTAGTGTCAAATATATTCAGTTGACTGGGAATTGTATGAACTCATATGGCTGGCTCACCCTTAAATAAACTACACAAAGCTTAATAGCGTAATCCAACCCTTATGCCTTTTCCGAGAAGGTTCTCAGCGGTCACTCTCTTCTCCAAAACTGGATCTATGATTGAATAATGCATTCACAATTTTTCAGTCACAAAGTAAACAGTTGAGTATTTGTATTTTGTTCAGACACGGCTAGGCTCATACTCCTTTGTTTTGTATCTTTGCAGTGATACCTAAAGCCAACAGCATCTTCACTTTTGAGTTGGAGGGTTTAGTGTTTACAGTTCATGGAAATCATTTTCGTTACCGTTCAAGTGAACGATCCGCCCGCAAATTCAAACGAAAACCTACCACCGACTTGTGAAGGTCTCCGTCGCATATTGTAGTCTAGTTTGCAGCCCAAAATGTAAAGTCAGTCTGCTAAAACCTGTCGCACTAGGCAATTTTTCATGCAACTAATCTCGGAATTTTGTGGCGACGTAAGTTGCATGAAAAATTGCATAGTGTATCATGCAACAAACATTTTTGTTTTTTTTTTCATTGCCAGAAGTAAAAGTCAATTCTACTTTTTGCAACACTTCGCACGATGCAGCAATAAATTTTTCAAATGTTGCGTACTGAAAAATAATAGTGATAATAATGGTGCATTTGTATAGCGCACCCATCCACTAATTGTTTGAGGCACTTCACAAAACTAAGGTGACAAAATAAATTTAAAAAGTAACATACTAATGAACTACACCTATTAAATTTAGAAAAAAGGAAAGTCTTAAGTTTCGTCTTAAATAATGAAACTGCACTGGATTTGCGTAGTGTCATAGGAGCGCACAAAGCAAAAGCCCAATCGCCATAGGTTTTAGTTGTAGACGTGCGTTGCATCAGCAAGTCCTGAGAGCTTGAACTTAAAGTCCTTGTTGGTTTCTGGTAGAGAACTTCAGCCAAATCTTGAGGGCAGATATCATTAAGAGCGTTGTAGACAAGAAGATGCTTAAATAAGAAACGGGCAGCCAGTAGAGTTGCACTAATGAAGGAGTAAGGTGTTCATGGATGTGTTCATAATGTGTTCACAGATGACAAAACGAGCAGCAGTGTTTTGTCCTTTGGATATAGTCATCGTCACAGAAATATGATCAGTCCAGGAAAAGATCATATTCTACTATGGTTCTACTACTGTGCACCAAGTAGGAAATTTCATAGCCAGAGTGGAAATACAACTGTCACAAAGTGAGAACAGATCGTGCACAAATGCTTAGCTGCATTGTTCCAAATAAAATGTTCTTATTCCAGATTGATGCCAAATGAACATACTGTGAGTTGAGCAACTTCTTGCACAGTGGAGGTGGTGTGGCCTAGTGGCCTAGTGTTCTAATCTTGCTCGACCACAAATTGGATTTGTCTTCAGTAGTTCCGAATTCAATACAACCACTTTGTAAATAGCCAACGAGTTAGGTTTCTTGCTGTTGTTCTGTTTTTGTTTGTTTGTTTGTTTGTTTTTTATTGTTGCTTTGTATACATGGCCTCACAAGCGTGAAGCTTTTAATATCACCAGGTACAAATAAAGGTTCTTCACCATCCATACCCACAGATTTTTCTGACAGTGATCATAGTGGCTGACAGTCTCTTCCATTTTTTGAGTGTAATACGCCTTATTCCAAAATGGCAGCCGTTTTCATATTCTTTTGTTTTCATTCAAGTTAGCCTTTGTTGCCTCGTCTGTAAGCCCAAACTTGAAAAGAATATTTTACCTTGAACGAGGGGAAAAGGGCTAATTTGAATAAAAACGAAAGAATATTAAAATAGCAGGAATAAGGCGTATAGTTATGATTACGCTTCGCATCATTCAATTGTATTGTAGAACCAAAACCTGCTATAGTAGCCAGATATAAACCAAAAAATTGGCGTGCCTGACTAAGATCCTTTAAGGCAGTGACATGAAGTAACCAATGGTCCTGGACTGGGAAGTATTTCCTGAGCTTTAAATGGTAATTACACCACAGTTTTAGGGTGTGACTAGGTATCGACATGTTTGGTGGCGTGCAGAGAACAATTGGTTGGTGAGGCACACTGAGGCATTTGGTCTGTGAATACAAAGGTGGTTCATAAAACAAAAACAAATCACCAGTATCATTTATCGATTAATGAAATTATGAACTCCCAACGTGTTACTCTTGACGTGTCAGTCTAGACTCCTGATGTGTTGTTCTTCACTCTCTATGATTACCCACACTCCATAATCAACACTGCTCACAGAAAGTGTCATCACCTAATCACCGGAGTGCTTGCAATAGAGAAGTTAACTTTTTAAAAACTTGCTGTTAAAGTGCTTTTATGATCAAAAAAATCAGTTTTCTTTTTTCTTCACATCTCGACAATACTTGTGTTGGATGCTCAGCAGATGAGGTGATATTTTTTGCAGCAATTTCAAGAGGAAGACTTTATTTTAACTGCATTTTTTTGATTGAACGGTCTGCCATTACTTGGTGCGGTTCTGAGCCATTACTTGGTGCGGGTGAGCCCTCAGAGAGCTGGATCGAGGAGAAAGTGACGTCATTTACTCAGTAGCTTTAAACTGGAGTGTGTGATTTCGGCTTATTTAGTATGCTGCACGGGAGTTTTTTGTTTTCAGATTGTCAAATCCGCGTTCTGCATTCTAATTAAGCCTCATTCACACACTCCATTTTTAAGCTAGTGAGTAAATGACGTCACTTTCTCCTCGATCCAGCTCTCTGAGGGCTTATCGGTCGGAACCGCTCCAAGTAATGGCGGACCGTTAAATTAAAAAATTCCTGTCAAAATAAATAGTCTTCCTCTTGAAATAATTGCATAAAATCTCGCATGCTGAGTATTCGGCACAAGTACTTTCGAAATGTGAAGAAAAACTAAAA
>BLFK01001098.1:434886-444886 GCA_014634185.1 Astreopora myriophthalma
TATATATATATATATGTATATATAACTATATAACTAACTAATATAACTAATATATAACTAACTGCAGACACTACTGTTTCGGCCTTCTGGGCCTCATCAGTGCAGTGCTGATGCTAGGATGGAGGCAAGACTAGGTAGCCTCCCCGAATGATCCCACACATGTGGTATCACGTAAGTCATGCCAGAGTGCTCAAACTAGAAAACTCGTGAGCTATGCGCAGTGCTAACGGCAATGACTCATCCTAGTAGAGTGCTCAATTTGGACATAAAGCAAAGCTTTGTAATGCCAAAGAGCTATATCTAACTGCGGAGAGTACTGTTTCGGACTTCTGAGCCGAGCTTGGCTATCAGCCGACACCCTAAACTTGTGACATGATAGTGGGCGAAAGCTTTCCAAAAAAAATCGGGAAAATATCGGCTATAAGCCGAGAGCAAGGTTTCTAAACAAAAAGTTACTTGGGCATTCATTCAAGAAACCTTTCCTCTCAGGAAACACATGCTGAAAGTTAATGTTTGGAATAAAATCACACCTTTTAGAAACAATGAAAAGCTTTTTATTAGTTGTAAACAATTAGCCAATCGGTGCAACACATTGTGGTCGTGAATATTAATTGATCCTAACTGCACTATAAAGTGAAAAATACTTAAAATGAATGCCACCAGACTGATTTTTATCAAACAGCTGGTTACCGAAGTCAACAACCAATCGCTTGCTGTTCATCGTGCCGAATGCACACCGTTCATCATACAATATGGCCTTCAAGCTTAAAGTTGTTGCTGAAGTGGAGGCAGACGAAAACAACTCGAGATTGGTTAAGAGTATGGACTTTGTGAGTCCATGGTCCGTGTTACGCCGCCCAATGTAATAATGGCCACAAAATGTAATAAGAATCCCCGCAAAATGTAATAACTCTCGAACGACACGTACGATATCTCTAAACCTGTATTATGACTCGGCCAACGTTATCCTAATGTAGGTGAATTCCATTGTTTGGTTCAACTTGGTGTACAGGCGGAATCAGGTGGTACATCGGGTTGTAACCCCTTTATACTCACAATCTTCAACACCAGAGATCATATGTTTCGAATAAGCGCCGCGTTGTTATTGAGAAGTGTGGTGATTGGAATATATGGGTACCGTCATTCCTCGCCTTGTGGTCATCTCGCTATTTCAGACACCCCGCTAATATGGACAGCTGCTGAATCCCCGGCAAAAATTATAGACTTTTGATTGAAAGAAACTTCCGTTATTACGGACTCTCGGTTGCTTTTACAGACTTAACTGACACATGTTCCGGTCCTGACAGTGCAATTCTACTGTTCTAACTCTCGTCATAACGGACAACGAGCGGAAATTAGATAGCAGCAGGATTTATTTCTTCCGTTTTAATGATCTAATTTCTCTTTTAGTTGCTTTTTTTAAACTTTTAAGACCAACTTTCCGGTCTTAATGCCATTAATAGGTTTCTGCGCTAGAGTTGGTTATAAAGTCAATCTGAAAATAAAGATCTGTTATCATTATAAAGGAAATATTATCAGTGAAATGTCTTTTCGCACCCCGCTGTTACGGTCTTTCGCTATTAAAGGACAATTACTCCGAATCGTACATTTTTTTTTACCTTAGTTTCACCAATAGTCATATCGTCCATGTACTTCCAGCGCCAAAGTTCACGGTGAGCGAGAGAATTTACCGTAAGTAGAAACAATGTTGGACCCAGGACACTGCCTTGGGGAATCCCAGCAGGGACAGGTTTCCACTCAGATGAAATTCCATGAATGCGAATTCTTTGGAGGCGCCCAGTCAGGAAGCTGCGGATGCTCTGAACCAACACAGGATGCATGCCAAATTGATGTATGATGTCAATCAAAAATATGATGGTCCACTCTATCGAAACCTTTGCTTAAATCATAGAAACGAAGTCTCACTAAATCATTGGAGTCATCAATTGATGACAGTAAAAAGTTCATCAAGTCTACCAGCGCACAAGTAGTTGATGAGCCCTTAACAGAGCCAAAGTGACGTTGGTCCAACGATGACCCAGTTTGCTGAATAAGCAGGGAATCGAGGTGTCTTTCATATACCTTGCCAACAGGAGAAGTAAGTACAACTAAGAAGGTCGACAGAATTACCGTATAAATGTTTTACCTTTGTCAATCCTTTCAAATACCAATCTTTATAGTAAACAGGTTTATTTCCAGTACGTATCAAAGAATTATGCCATAAGGGTAAAGTTGAAAAAACCTCTTCACTTGTTATCTTTTCGTAACAAAATAGGTCGCTCCAAATTTCTAAGATTTCTTTAACAAAGGGACAAGATATATAATTAGACATACTTAAGATGTCCCCTTTTATGCAGATTACCATATGGTATTAAGTCTCCACCAAATTGATGAAATTCCAGATCAAAGAATATTTTCCAACTGCCCTTATTATTAACATCTATATATTTTTTTAATCCAGGAGGCTTTTAAGGATTTATTGAAGGAGAAAATGTCAATCATTTTGATTCCTCCCTCTAAGTAATCATTTATCACAACATTTCTTTTTATTTTATCTCCCTTATCGCTCCATAAAAAATGGAGTTTATTTCTTTTAAAATCTTATAATTTCATTCTAGAGGAGAGAGAATATCTCGAAGAAGATAATCTCGATCTTCTTCTTCTTCTTCTTCTTCTTCTTCTTCTTCTTCTCGGGGCACGGGTATTTAGCCGGAGACAGATCGCTGTACTCCCAAGAGATCGTGTTGAGTTGTGTCGAGAGACTCGAATGATCCAGAGCTAGCCAGTGCGACACTCTTATACCTGGGTTCTGTGCTCGCCGTGCACGACGGGATGACCTCGTTGTCGTCCAATGGCAGGGCGCCGGGAAACGACGGAGCACGCGCGCACAGCGCACACGTGAGAGTCCGGAAAACTACGGCTGGCTCGTAAAACTACGGAGCATGTGCCCTGTTGTGCGCACGCGTGGCCGTGTGGAGGTCCTGGCAGGCTGAGCAGGTTAGGCACGCCCCTATAAGAAGGACAGGATGCAGCGTGGCCATTCAAAAAAAAGCATGTGGCCATGTCGAAGAGGTCAGAGCCCGTTGTTACGCATCCGACCGTGGATCCCGATGGCGTGGGAGACGAGCCCACCCCCTAAACCGTGGAGCCCGATCCACCTGGTGCTGATGGAGTGGGAGACGACGCGCGCGACACCCTTGCACGTGATCCCGACAGGCTGGGCGGCCCGGGAGGAGGGTATAAGAGTCGAGCCTCCACGCCCCCACTGGCAGACTTGACTTATCAGGCCTACTACCGAGACCTCCATTCGTCCACCTACCTGACGGAAGAAGCGTACTTTTTGGATCGTATACGACGGGTTTTCACAGCGGGTTATACATTCGACAAGACCTACTGGCATTGGCTCCAAGATTTTGCCAACGCCCTCGGATGCTCGGACAGGGGTCCCCAGTACCAGCCGACCACACGTCATGCCTTTACACCCAGAGTCCCTCCGGTTCCTCGGCCAGCGACGTCGCGGACGCTGACGAAGCAGTGCCCCAAAGGCCCCCGTCCCAGACCCGACACCGGCACCCACGAGACCGGATCACCTGGTTGGAGCGCCAGTTGAGTGAAGTGCAAGAGGCGTGTCACCACCACGAATGGGTTCGGTTCAGTTCCGGAGTCTCTGCGAGACCATGGAAGCATGGAAGAAGGTCACCGATCAAGTGCAGGAACAGCACCGTCAAAGCCGACCGGGAAGCCGAGGAACGACAGATGTGGCACGTGCATTGTGACGGCGTGCTGGATCGCGTCTTGTGCGACGTCTGTGAAGAGGACAAAGATCTGGCCTACTACCCGGAATGTAAACCGTACAAGTATTGTTTCTATGCGCCTGAACGTCTCGAGGAAGACGCGTGGCACACGTGTCCCGTGGAACCCGACCACGCATGAACTTTTGTAAAAATGAGTCAATAAAAGGCGTTGTGTCAAACCCAGTGTGTATTCATTCTTTCTGTGTGATCATGACGGAGGTGTGTCTAGTGACGGGAGGGGTGCGAGGCACCGATACCTTGGCGGAACAGGTGGTGACCCAACTAGGCATCCCTTGCCGCGTGGTGGTGGGGCCGTCACATCCTCGGGCCCGACGAGACGTGACACCCTTGACGCCCGACGCCCTGGAAGGATGGCAAGCCTTGTGCCAAGTACAAACCCCACGTGCCGACGAGCGGTGGTGCCTGCCCGTGTGGGAGTTGTTGAGCCGCAACCACCACATCGTCAAAGACGCTGACAGGGTGGTGGCGTTCAGGTACCCGAACAAGGACGACGTGACAGTCTGGGGCGGCACCGGTTGGAGCGTGGCCTTGGCACAGCAGCAAGAAAAACCAATCTTCTTGTACGAGGTGGAGCGCAACGCGTGGTTCGTGTTCGGGTACTTTGCTTACACCCACTCTCATTTCGTGTTGACCCGGACCGTGAAAGGCGACGGGATCCCGACGCTGTCGGGCTGAACGGCCATGGAGGGCACGCGCGACCTGGCTCGATACCCTCGGGCCGTGCAACAGTTGAAAACGATGCTGTGGCGTGCGTCGCCCTATGCCGAGACGGTCCGGACCCTGCCCGCCCGATTTGAAAGTTTGAGTCAATAAAAGAAAGGGTCGACCATCGTGTGGGTTCATTTGTGAGCATGGCGTGGGGTGAAACGGGGCGACGCTGAGTGAACTGGCACTTGTTGCGTTGGGTGTGTACGGGTCTGCCGTACAGATGGCTCTACCTGGACGAGGACGACGAGCAAGACGTCCAGTCCCCCATGACCGTCTTCGAGGTCTTGCTCGACAACCCCCTCTTTAGTCCCACGATTCGCCGACGTGCAGGGCCTGCCCCTCGCGTCGTGCCCTTTCAAGAAAGGGTACTTGCCTGGCTGGACTGAACAAGTGTTCGTGGTGCGTGCCGTGCGCCTGGGGCCCGTGCCTACATACCGAGTGCAAGAGATGGATGGCACGCCGTTGGAAGGCACGTTTTACGAGCAGGAGTCGCAGAAAGTGACGGGCGGTGACAGCGCCCTGTTCCACATCGAGAAAGTACTTAAACGCAGTGGAAACAGTGCTGGTGCAATGGAAAGGGTGACCGAGCAAGTACGACAGTTGGGTGGCCCAGAAGGACTTTCAGTCCCCGGGATGAGCGAAGAATTTTTGGTGACGTTGCCCAGTGACGCCAAAGTACGGTTGCCGTACACGTTGCGTCTGAAAGGCCACGGTTGGCAAGTGGGGTTGAGCAGCCTGTCCTTGCTGGACGCCCGCGTCAATCTGTACGAGCTGGTGGGGCTGGACGAGTACCTGGCCTACAGCGAATGGTACAGCGAAGATGTCATCCGATATCCGCAGGGTGGGGTCACCCACCATAAGCAAGTCCAGATGGCCGACATCGACCATCTTGAATCGGTGGTGGACGGCGAAAGTTTCGTGAAAGCCATCGTCGACGTGATCGAGTGTGCCAGGACGACGACGGTCGCCACGAGGAGCCGGTTCGAGGATACGGCCAGCAAACGCTTAGACGTGACGTTTCGCTGGGAACAACGGGGTGCCGACCGGGATCTGATCGTCGACAATACCCAGACCAAGATGAACGGGATTAGCACACCCGTCTTGATCCTGTCAGAAATTGGCTCTCAAGATTGGCTGGTTGCTCAAGAAGGCCGACGGCGGTCTCATCCTAGGGCCCAACCTGTGCATGGAGTTTCCGACCGACCACGTCACAACGATGGTCAGGGCCACCAAAGACTTGGTCGACTCGGCCAATCGGCCCGTCTGGTGGACGGTGCATACCAATCAGTTCGGCTTCCACTATCTGGCACTGAGCATGAACGGCCAATGGCGGTTCCAGAACCTGAACAACGTGTTTCGCACAGTGGTGGGCCACCCGACGTGGACCTTGCACGCCTACTGCAATGCCGGGGGCAGCAACATTGTGGGACGGCAAGTGATGGACCTGTTGCACGAAGTCCAGTACAAGCACCAAGGGCGAGGCATGGTGTACTTCGAACCGTTGCACGTGCAGTACCATCCGGTGCGCAACGACGTCATGGAAGTGCTGGAAATGCAAGTGGCCGAGACGGACGGCACGTTGGTCTGGTTCAGGCAAGGCCGCACCCTGTTGACCTTGCACTTCCGACTGGACGTATAAAGCGCACCAGGGACGAACAGGCACGACGAGGACCATGGACGCATTTTACGTGACCTTGCCCAGCGACGGCGACGACAAGCCTTCCAAACCCGTGTGAGCCCACCCCTGTGGTTACGAGGCGGGCGGTGGTTGGTGGTTTGGTCAGCTTGAGTGTGCCGGATGTCAACGACGACGACGACGACGAGCGTTGGCCAGAGACGTTGTTGCACGTGTATCATTGATCGCCTACTTTTTCGTTCGAAGAAGATCGGCAACAGGTGAATCGTCCGGTCATCCAGGCCGAGACGCACATCAAGGACGTGGCCGACCGTATTCACGACGGGGCATTGTTCGTGAAAGCGGTGGTGGACGATCTACGACGCAAGTACTGGAATGCAGTGCAAGTGGCTTGGTCGTGGATGGAAGGGGAGGCCACCTTTTTGCCCGAGTTTCGATCTCGGCCGAGAACGCGGGTAGGCGAACGCGGTTTGTCGAGGCAGCGCGGGGGACGCCTCTGGTCGGGGGCACCCGTCTTGCCGGCCTTCGAGCTGGCGGCCCTATTGCATAAAAAAAGCATGCGCCGTCAATGTCGGGCCTGAACGAGTGGGCGGTGTGAGACGAAAACGACGACGACAACGATGACCACCCTGCCTTTGCACGGAGCATCGCAGCCCGTGTACGCCGACGACTTTCAATTGTTCGAGGTGCCGAGCACGGACACGTCAGCGGTGGCGTACCGCATGGTGGAACTGTCGCTGGTGACCACGGGCATCAATCCGGTGGAATTCGTGATGGCGGCCTTGCCCGAGTACGTGGATCTGAGCCGCAGTTACTTTCGGATGCAACTCCGTTTGAAGAAGAGCGACGATGGCAACCTGGTCGCCGCCGACGCCTTGTTTCCGACGTCCAACCTGGCCCACACGTTGCTCAAGCAAGTGACGGTGCACGCCAACGGCACCTTGGTCAGTCCTCAGACGGACACGTACGCCTACAAGGCCTACTTGGAAACCTTACTCGATTACACCAACAACGAAGGGGACACCATCTTGCAACCGCAGGGTTGGTTCAAGAGCTACCGCCATGGTCTGAAAGCTTTCAATGCCTTGGATTTTCCCAGCCCCTTGACGGCCAACAAGCTGGAGAGTGCGGCCCCGCACGTCGACTACACGGCCTTGAGCGAGAGCCAGAAAGTGGCAGTGTTGGAATCCAAAGAAGCCCAGAAACGGTACCAAGGGTGTCACACAGTCACGTTGCAATTCGTACCGCATTCGGAGATCTTTCACCTGGGCAAACCCTTGGTACCCAATGTGGAACTCAAGATCCGGTTTTACTTCAATGCCCCCACCTTCTTCTTGAACGGGGTGGCCTTGAACGGCCGTTTGCAAGAAAACGACGTTAAACAACCCTTCCACGTCTGTCAGTTGCGGTTGTCGGACACGTTGTACCGGGAATTGGAAGGAGCACGGCACGATCCGCAGAAACAGCAGGTGGCCAAGTACACGGTGGTGGGCAGCGAGATCTTCTTCTTCTTCTTCTTCTTCTTCTATCGAGATATTCGAGAAGATCGATCGAGCGAGATTGGATTTCGACGAGGGCACCTGTTCCAAGGTCGGATCCCCGACCGGCTGATCGTGGGCTTGTTGCACACCAACACCTACAATGGGAACGTGGCCTACCATCTCTTCGCCTTCCAGAAATTCGGGTTGACCAGCATCAAGCAGATCGTGCGGGGCGAAGAGTGCCCTTACCAGACCTTGGAATTGAACACGGGCGACGTGTAAAAAGATTTGGACGGGTACCATCGATTCTTGCCAGCCAGCAAAGCCTTGATGAAGAGCCGGCCCAGCATGATCGCCCCAGAGCAGTGGGGCGGCATGGCAGGGTGCACCTTGTTCATGTGGAACAACGTGCCCAGCTGGTCGGCGGACCAACGCATGCTGAACCTGCGTCAAGACGGCGACGTGCGTGCCCTCTTCCGTCTGGGGGCCGCCAAAGCCCACGTCATCAACGTGGTGTTGTACGCCGAATTCGAGAAAGGTGTTGGAGATCAACCCCGAAGGGGCCGTGCTGTACAACGTGTACCAGGTATAAAGCCCCCGCATCAAGAGAGCCCAGCGCCAAGATGGAATTCGTGGCCACCACCGACCGGCAGTTGGACTTTTTGGCCTGCAGTGATCCCCTCTTGGCTCGGTCTTTTGCGGGGGTGTTTGCCAGCGACACGTTGCTGACGCCGCCCGAGCAAGACAGACCACTCGGGTACATCGTCAACACGGACCCGCACGACCGGCCGGGCACGCATTGGATCGCCCTGTGGACCGAAGACGACCGATGCGAAGTGATGGACAGTTACGGGTTGCCGTTGGTGACGTACGACTGCCGCCCCTTGATGCAGTGGGTCGTGGGCCATTGGCGGTGGGTGGACACGAATCGGCAGAGTCTGCAGACGATCACCAGCCAGAGTTGCAGGCATTACGCCTTGATGTACTTGACCGGTTCGATGTAAGTAAGGATAAAGTAAGGATAAAGAGGATTCACTGATTCGTATTCATGGTATAAAATAAGAAATTCTTCCTCGCTAATTGAACCTTCTGCAAAAGAAATTACAAGAGAATTTCTCGCCTCTTCAAAAGACATGTTTATTCCACCGTCCTACGTTCGTGTTGGCCGAATCTTAAGTTAAAAATTTTCGTGCCTTTCTACCGTACTCGTCCCAAGTCTCCGGTATGCGCATCCAACCGTCCCAGCCTGCCGTTGTCCATTATCTTAAAGTCCCTAATAGATCACAGATGACGTCAAAATGTGGTAAGAACAAAAAAGTCGCACACGAGGCGTAGCTGAGTGTGTCACTGATGTTCTTACCACATTTTGACGTCTTCTGTGATCTATTACTGAACAGACGCACGGCAACATGGAATCCATTTGCTTTATATAATAAAGAATTAAACTTCGTACGCATGAAAGCGAAAAACTTTGTAATGATGACGTCAATCAAAATGCGAGAATAACTTGGGTTATTATATAGAAGAAACTGTTTTCTTTTGTGCACTGTTTTCGAAAAGCAATTTGCCGAACGGTCCATCCTAGCGGTCCGTATTGCAAAATTCAGACCACTCAGGGAACCAGGCAGAATCTTCCTTTTCATCTCGGACCAGTTCAGTCATATAATAAATATGTATATTGGAAATTGCAGGGCGAGGAGGGTTACGCCATTGCCAGCGTAGCACACAGTACCCCCATTACACCAGGAGGAAGTTTATACATTCCCCAAGGTGATGAAACAGATACTTCGATGGAAATTAGTTTCGATGATCATGGCAATGCCCAGTCCGCTCAGAACAAACCTGGAGATGCTCTAAACGCGTATTTGCAATCACGAGATTGCAACTTTAGAATCGCTATTTGTTCTAGGCTTAGCACTCCTCTGGATATCGCGAGTGAGAGGAGCAAACGCTATTACGTATGGAAAGCCGTTCAAAGGGTAACCGCCGTCATGGAAGACATCGCACCCAAAAGTCCTGCTCAACTATTTCAGGCATTGTGTTCCTCAAAAGCCATCCAAAATATTTTGTCGAGTGATGGCGAGTCTGATAAAGTCGCCGTGGACGACACCTTAATGGAGGCGCTTGCTGAATGCTACCATGCTGCAACATGCTGGGAAACACGGCGCCAAATTCTGTCCATCATGGCCGATAAAGTATCATCTAGGAAACTTAGATGTTGGATACCTGACCTCACAAATTATCGGTTTACAGAGGCTAAACGCCATTGCCTGGTCCATGGGAGGGGAGCACCTGTACCGTCGGTGTCAACGCCTGGAATGCGTGTTTCCACTGCTCAAGTAGACCACTTTATCGCATTT
>BLFK01001098.1:449886-479886 GCA_014634185.1 Astreopora myriophthalma
TAACATCTTACTACCTGATCAAAGTACAAAGTAAGTGGTGTTACAGTTTCAAACATATGGAAGACCTTTTGTCAAACAGGAGAAAATCTCCCTCGCCATAATACAGCAATGGGTCAACCGAAAAGGCTGGAGGAACCAGAACTAGATTTGGTCCAGCTGCTGATAAAATGTAGACCTTCTAAAGAAAATATCGAGGTGCACTCCACGGCAACAGCTTCGATTTCTACCATAGGCCGTGCTGTCCGAGACCGCTTACCAGAAGGGAAATGACTTGGACAAAGATGATGAGGTCAGCAGGCGAAAAATTCACCTCTGATAACATCGCTTATTGTCAAAGCTACGTCAATTTCATGGGTACGCTAGATCCTTTAATGTTGAGCGTTTGCAATGCTAGCATTCATTCCGATCTTCATGTTGCTCGAAAGATAACCCGCTCTGGCCGACCTACACCTTATATAGCATGCTTACATACCATGCGTACATTACTTTACATGTATGGTGGTATACACAGTCATGCCATTACAGATCCCTTTCACGTTAAATTTTTCGATGAAGCTGGCTTCAAATTGCCAGATTGCGCGAACCCGAAGTACGGACACTCGGTAACGCCAAATATCACTCTGAATTTATTGTGCGGACTTAATGGAGTAATGTACACCAATACCTTAATGGAACAATCAATACATTGGAGTTTTTGAATTTCTTTCACGAGGCAAGCCAATTCACGCAGCCTGACGGGAACCCTATTCTTGAATATGGAGACACCATAGTGGTTGATATGTTGCTTTGCACCATTTCGATGGAGGACAGGCGTTAGCTGAGTGGTTGGACAGTTTTGGAGTCACTCGTATATCTTCCAGTATATTCACCAGAGCTTACCCCTGTTGAATTAGTTTTCAACATAATGAAAACTTTGTTGCATAGGTATGAATACCGTGATCTCCTCCGATTTAATATCTTTGTAGCTATTTACCGTGTGCTTCAAGAGATATCTGTTAGTGATTTACGTGGTTTTTATGATCAAGTTGGATACTTTAATAGAGTTTAAAGACTTGTTGGACTGGTCAAATGTCAGCTTTTCATTTAATATAAAAATGTATAAACGTATGATTTTCCTTCAGATAACTCACCAGAGTAATTTGATACATGTTATTTTCACTCAGACAAATGAGATTCTTGAGAACAGAGATGTTCAACCGTTTTCATTAATTATATATTTTGGTTAGCTACACGTTTGTGTTAACATAAGTCGAGAACAGAAAATTTTACTGTGTTGAATTTGAACGATTCCAGCCAGCCTCGAGATATGAATTGTCAGATTTGTTCAACAGTGAGTTGCTAATTTTAGAACCGTGGGAATTGCAATTTTAGCCCAGCAACTTTCAATATTTGTCTTTATTCTCAACATTACTGTACTTACTGAAATATTTGTTGTTTACCAAATAAAGGTGGTTTGTGTTCTGCAAGAAAATAACTGATCTATGCTTGAGGTCTATCAAATTAAAAAACGCTGTTTTATTGATTTCAATCTTTCATGGGTCATTTCCTCAATTTACAGTCAGGGCTTACCAAAACAACAACATGAATAAAACCAAGCAGCGCTTACCAAAACAAACAACATGGATAAAACTGAACAGTGCTTACTAAAACAACAACAAATGAATAAAACTAGTTAAATACTCAACACCAACTTTTGTGAATAGATTGAGCCTGCATTCAATACTGTTCTGACTGCTACTTGTGCTCGACCCGAACGATGAGAGCTTCTCTTGTGAATCATGTTTTTTTAATTAGTCCTTGGAGGTCGTCGTTTGGGCCAGGAACAGCCCCATGGCAAATCTTCTTGATCTTTTTGGCGTCTGTGTTGATTGCTGCCAGTTCACTACCTCTCGGCCACTCAGATAAGAAATATACCTCTCCTTGTTGCTGTTAATCAAGCATGTGAGAATACGTTGGGAAATGTACGCTTACTGGACTGCATGTTTTCCAGTAAACTATCGAGTTCCTCCTTTAATTTTTTTTGTTTCGATTTTAGAAGCTGAAGATCAGTCTTTAAGTCCTTGATTTGTCTTTTCTCCTCCAGATGCCGTTTTATATCTCCACATAGGCATGCTGAAGTACAGCATTCACTCACGCAATTTGCGCGTGTATGGCCGGCCCGCAAATGACACTTCGTACAGGCTGTTCTTGCAGAATCTATGGGTCTCTGAGAGAAGGACTGCTCAAGTGAAGCTATTTCATGAGTTTTCCTTGCAATTTCAGCTTCTTGTTTTCGAATTTGTTCTTCTTTAGACCGAATTAGATTTTCAGCGGGTGAAGTATAGCGATAACTTTGTTCACCGACGTAGGTGGCATCAAGTTGTTGTTCCCCTTCAGAAGTAGTTGGTGGACATGGAATCTCAATTTCAAATTCTTTCTTTCTCTTCTTCGGTGGCGCGGGGGAATACCACACCTCGGCCTGAACATTGATTCTCTTCCAGTCTGTTCCCGGAACATCTCGCGCACACCTAAACAGTTTGCCCATGAGGGCTTCTTCTAAGCAGTTTTCATCGTCAAGATAGCGAACACAAATTTGATCGACGCTTATATCGTGAAATATTATGGTTATATCCTTCACTCTACTTATGAATCCGTAAAAATTGAAATCTGTTCAAGAAGTGAAAAATGTTCCACATTTATGGAAATCTGTGCCATAATAAACCTTTACTTGGTAGGCAGCCATGACCGGAGCGAAGCAGAACCCAAACCCACAAAAATATCACGTGACCAATCTGGGACTCCAAATGGTCTCGTGAACAAGCCCAAAATTCAAATGCGATAGATCGTTTTTTCCGGGGTGCTAACAGTTTGGTGATTTCAGTAGTAGTATGAGGCTAAGAGGCATGCTGACTGCAGTGAAAAACAATATTGATTGTTTTTTTTTCCTTCAGTGACCCCACAAGGTATCTGAATGATGACAAAATAACTCCATTCCTGTACGTGTCACACGCGTTTCACACACGGATCCTAAATAAGAGAAACAACTCAGGAAGAGTCATGTATCGTAGACTAAGATAACCTTTCACAGGATTACAGACAAGAAACTGGCACTGAAGGAAGCGATTGTAACAAACAACAATATCAAACTTTATTTGGTGTCTGTTTGTTTTATTGAAACTCTAACGTATTATATTTAAGAAACTAGTACTGTTACACAAGTCATTGTAAACGATTTTCGGTAAAGAATCTGAAAACGTTAACACAAATGGACCCTTATAGCTAATGAAATGCTATATAAAAAAACTAAACAACATAGTTAGGGCATATCATAACAATGAGTACTTTGACAACACAGCATTCTGAGGGTCCACATAAATTAAAGTTCAACACCAAATTCTCTCAAAAGAATAGACATGTGACCCTGGAGTAACTGTGGGTGGATGTGGTCAGGGACTGTTATGTTTGTGGCATTTCCCTCCCCATGAGTAGTTATAGTGGGCGGTATAGCACATAGCCAATCAGAGAGCTGCGTACAGCCCACGTGACCACCCTCTAGCCAATCAGAGCACGATGCATCTCATTAACTGTCCACCATATTGGATTTAGGGTTTTGGTCTAGTCCATATATGGGCATCAGGCCCAAATAAGGGCAACATAGTAGTGGCGGCAAAAACTACTACGAGGAGGAGGGGTCTGACGTCACCGAAAAACCGGAAATAACGTCACGAAAACTGGAAGTCACGCTCAAAATGAAGTAAAAACGATTTTTAATAAAAAACAAAACCTAACTACAAACGGGAACGTGGGGGAGGTCCGAGGGACGCTCCCATCCCTGGATTTTTTAAAAGATTTTTTACAATTTTTTACGGGTCAGGTGGCTCCTCGTCCTCTGTGTAAGGGGGTGTGTCTGGCATCACGAACCCATACGTGCCGTCGTCTGTGGAAAGTGGGTCGTCATCATCCTCTGTGTCGGTCACACTCATCTTGTCCCCGCCTTCGCTCTCAGCGTCCGAGGGGTCTGGTTGGATTAGGAGAGCACGACAGTGGGGGCAGGACCAGTCACGCTTGTTCAGCTCACCAAATTGCGTCTGGCAAAACCTCATCAGGCAGAAGACGTGCATCTGTCGGCAGCAGCAGGGGGACTTGGCCGGATTCCAGAGGTGTACGGCCCAGGAACCTTGGCGGGCGGCGTACAGATTGACCGCAGACAGTCGAGCCATCAGCTGGAGGGTTGGCACGAACAGCACTGTGTAGTGCAGGCACACCAGGCATGGATCCTCTTGGGCAGCCGCCATGATGGTTTTTGAGTGGAGTGAGCCCCCACGTGCAGGGCGTGCTCTTGTAGAACCTTCGAGAGGCACGTGACCCGACCCAGGTGGACCAATCAGAGCCTCTTTTTTAAAAAATCCACCTGAAGGGGAGATAGGGGGTGTCCCCCCAACAGACCCCTCTACCCACGTGGCACGCCTCCGGGCTCCCATTGGTCGAGGTGCACTCGATAAAAGGGTGGACGCCCTGGGAGACACCCCAAATCCAAGATGGAGAGTTACTGGGACGTGCTCCCTCCCGAAGTTCAAGAAATCATTTTAAACATGAAAGCCCGGTCCGAGCACCACGAGAAGATGGCTGCCGTGGTCCAAGAACTCGATGGCCTAGCCGTGTGCCCCTTCAAGAGACTGGCCCTGGTCCAAATCAGCAACCCACCCAGTCGTGCTTACCCCAGGTTCTTTCGCTGTACCCAGTGCGAGCTGTTCCATGCCTTTGGGAACCGTTGGCTGTACATGGTGCCGCTGCCATGATTGCTGAACATCCCCTACATCGTCGACGACCCGGACAGTTTTCCGCAGTAAAAGACCGACCCAGCCCCACCCTCAGACCCGGACCGTCCCTGGATTTTTCCCCTCGGGGTCTCTTCAGACCCCAGCTTACATGCTAGGAAAGGCATGACCACACGGTTATGAAAAAATGATCAACATATTTAATATGTTTCCTATGTACAAACAAAATCAAGGGCCGGCCAAATGCTGGGTGCATTCGATGTTGACAAAGCGCACGTCTCTCCGGCATCCCAAAGCCCCGCTCATCCACTGTACAAAATGATAACACTCGACCCTCGGGCAGTGATGACGGTCGGGATCGTCGTGGTGGCCACAGGATGCCACGGTGCTCAATCGCGTCAGGTCGTCGAACTTGGGATACTTGTACCGTTCCAAGTCGAAGTAGGGAATGTTCAAACTCTTGAGCAAGTCCTTTTCCTAATGGCCACCCTTGAAAGCCACGCGAGGCTGGCCGGGCGTCTTGTAACGTTCGTACAAGGTGCGGAGGTCTTCGGGCAAGTCGCTCAAGGGCGCGGCCTGTTCGCTCTCATGGGCATAGAAGGGGAGACCGTGCACGCGTTCTTGCACGTACCGAGCGGTCTTGCGATCGGCCACGTCCAGGCGACGCCAGAGGTACGGGTGAGCATAACGTTTGGACCCGTGATGTTGGCCGGTCCAGTCACACCAGCCCAGTTCCTGCGGGACGAAGGTGGCCCATCCCGCTTCGTTCTTGTTGAGGTGAACACTGTACCCGTCCAGGTCGACGACCAAGCACACGTTATTCAACAACGTTCGATCCATGATGCTCGCTCACACTGACTGTTTCAGTTCCGACTGCTTTCTTATGTACAACCCAAGTCCACGCGCACGCGCACCCACGCACGCACGCACTCCCTTGCCTTTGTAGTTGTACACGCGCTCCAGTTTGGGGGAACTGTGACCATGTATCTTGGATCCCATAGGCCACTCAGCAGGTGACGGGGCTCTTTCCATGACCGGCGACAGCACTTTCTTCCACTGATCCTTGGGTGCCGGAAAGAGACTGTGGATGGCCGGCAACGTGGGTGGGGGCTGCAGGGGTTGACGCCACCCCAGTAGAGCAGGTGGGTCGAATTGAGCCACACATCACCACATCACTTGAGGCATCCATGGACGATCCGCCCATTGAAAAAAGTGGCACTCTTGGTCGTCAGAACGACGGCATGTCAAAAAGCCACGTCCTCGGTTGGGTGTGTCGCATTGCACCACGGCCACACGGGCGGGGTGGCTGCAGTAACAGAAGAACGGGCCTTCCTTGATGTCGGGATGCACACCGCATTCCAAAGCCTGGAGCAACGTGGGAGCCTTGTCGAGGCCCACCCACACAGGACACTGTTTGTTCACACATTGGACGTACCACCAGCCTTTGCGCGAGATGTCGTGGTGCAGGGGCAAATCGTGGATGGGATACATCAGTACCGGCTTGGGATATGCGGGTCCTTCCTCCTTGGGTGCCGGCTGGGGCAAAGCAGTCCCTTCCTCCAGCACCTCCACCTTGTCTTTCGTCTGCGATGTGACAGGCGCCCACAGCAATGCCTCTTGGTTGGGGGGTTCAGGAAACCCGCAGCAGAGGGCCCACTCCGGCGGCGAGTAAGGCGACAGAGCCTTCCCTGGGACCACGGGCGGGGTAGGCAACGGTGGCAGCAACGGATCCGGCTCGGGCTCGAGGGGAGGGATGCTGGCCATCAGTTCGGGCATGTCCAGCTTGGCCACCTTAGGCATGTAGGTGGTGGTGGTGGTGGTGGGCACGGGCGCCAGTCGAGTTCCCTTGTGCGGCGGAGGCCCTGCATTCCGGGGCGTGGTGTCATTCCCCAACCGGGCACTCAGGTCCAAATGTTGACCAGCTTGGGCGCGGCATTCGGCGGCGGCTTTTTGGCGGGCTTTCTGACCGATAGGTTTGTGACGGCGCGTCAACGGATCGGTGCGCGCACCCGACAGGTGGTCCATCCTCTTGGGCAGGGTCTTTTTCTTCTTCTCGGGGCACGGGTACTTGGCCGGAGACAGATTGCCATACTCCCAAGAGATCATGTTGGCTCCACTGAGTCGAGACACTCGAATGATGCAGAGCCAGCCAGGGCCACTCTCTTATAGGGTGGTCTCCCGCCTGAGAAGCACGATGGGATGACGTCATAGTCCTCCAATGGCAGAGCGCCAGGAAATCACGGAGCATGCGTGCACACGTGGGGAGGCGGGAAAACTACGGAGCACGTGCCCTGCCACGCGTGGGGAGTCCGTAAAAGGTCGGAGCACATGCCCCGTCACTTGCGCACGTGGGTAGGTCCCAGCAGGCCAAGTGGGCGTGGCAGTCTCCGTTGTTACGCGTCCGACCGTGGATCCCGATGGCGTGGGAGACAAGCCCACCCTCCAAACCGTGGAGCCCGATCCAACCCATGGAGTGGGAGACCACACGCGCGACCCCCTCCCACGCGATCCCGATGGGCTGGGCGGCCCGGGAGCCCATAAGAGTCGAGCCGCCATGCCTTCGCTGGCGGACTTGAGTTATCAGGCCTACTACCGAGACCTTGATTCGTCCGCCTACCCGACGGAAGAAGCGTACTTTTTAGAACGTATACGATGGGGTCTAGCAGCCGGCTACACGTTCGACGAAACCTACTGGCATTAATTTTGCCAATGCCCTCGGATACTCGGACACGGGTCCCCAGCACCAACCGACCACACGTCATGCCTTCACGCCCAGAGTCCCTCTGGTTCCACTGACGTCGCTGACGCCGACGAAGCAGTGCGACCCCGAAGCCCCCCGTCCCCGACCTGACACCGTCACCCACGAGACCGGATCCGATGGTTGGAGCACCGATTGAGTGAAGCCCAAGAGGCGTGTCACCACCACGAACGGGTCTGGGCGCAACTGCGCGATCAGTTCCGGAGTTTACACGAGACCATGGAAGCATGGAAGCAAGTCACCTGACAGGTGCAAACGTGGCTCTGTCAAAGAGCCGACTGAGAAGCCGAGGAACGACGGATGTGGCACATGCGTTGCGACCGCGTGTTGGATCGCGTCTTGTGCGACAGCTGTAAAGAGGACAAAGATCTGGCCTACTTTGACGAACTCGACAGTACGTACAAGAGGGCCCGCGCGTGGACGCCCGCGCCCGCCGACTGCCTGGAATGTCAACCGTACAAGCATTGTTTCTACACGCCCGAACGTCTTGAGGAAGACTCGTGGCACGCGCCTCCCAGTCGTGCGATGGACCTCGTCGTGTCTGTCGACTCCAAACTCGTAAAATGGCTCACAAGACGCCCGTGTCACTGTTGACGTTGACGCTGGCCCCTTTGGAAGGCTGGACAATAATAATAAATAATAATAATACATAGCTTATATAGCGCAATGCTTCTCAAAGATCCAGCGGCGCTTTACAATAATGGTGAGTTAAATATAAAATCAATTAAATAGTAAATTAAAAAAACAAACAAACAAACAAACACAGGCGTTTTGGACACCCGATGCCTTGGAACGGTTGGATTCCTTGTTCGCCTTCTACCACCGGCAATGGTGGTGTCATCGTCGCACCTTCATGCACGTGCGATGGGTGCATGCCGCGTGGAACGGGTTGGCCCTCTTGATCGTGGCGGCCGGGTTGATCATCGGGCCCGTGTTGGTAGCCTGCCTGGCGACCTTGGGCACGGCGGTCAAAGGGTGGACGGATTTCAAGAAATTCGCCTTCAAAGTGGACATTGCCCAAGACGTTGATCGAATTGCGGACGTACGTGTGTGCCGTGCCGTCGGACCCCGTGGCGAGTTTTTTATCAAGATGCAGACATTGGATGACGTGGTGACGGACGTGGCCCGCCATTGACAGATCGGTGACTGGCCACCTATGCGGCCCGCTTCGAGTATGTGCCGGTGCACGGGGACTGTTACGTGGACGGTTGTGCCCGGCCTCTGGTGCCTATCAAACGTAAAAAAGCCACGACACCTTTGCCATAAAAAAAGGAGAAGGATGCCAAAGACACGACGATGCCGATGCAAGACGATGTCCCACCGCCGCCGACCCCGCCGTCAGACGGGGGGACTCTTTCCCTTGCTGGCTCTGTTGCCAGCAGCCATCGCAGCCAGCAAAGCGGCGGCCTTGGGCGGGGTGGCCGGTGCGGCCGGGTACGGGGTCAAGAAAGGACTGGAAGCGGCCACCCAAAAACGGCGCTGATCCATAAAAGGGAGACGCTGCCCCGTGAAAAAAACGATCACACAGGATGCGACGATGACGCCGTCACACCGTCAAGGGGAAGAGGCAGCCATCACAGCTGCCAAGGCGGCTGCCTTGGGTGGGGTGAGTGCCGCGGCGGGCTACGGGGTCAAGAAAGGACTCCAGGCGGCCACTCGGAAACGCAACGATGCGCGAGCCGTGGAAAAAGCAGCCCGTGCCAAAAAGAAACGTGAGTTGATTTGACATCCCGACGGGTCCACCTACGCTTGGAAACGTTCATAAAAGAGAGAGACTCAGTCAAACTGCCAGGATGATGGAACGTCAACGACCGTTTTTGCAAGCCCTCTTGCAAGAAGCACTGGGGGCCGGGTGCCCAGCGCAATCTGTTGCAGCACGCCAACGCGAAGTGGGTCCACGCAAGAATTCGTTGAAACGTCGACGGGCTTGGCTTCTCTCACAGAAAGGGGCCGGACTATGGACGAGTCTCCGCGACACGTGCTGATGCGTGCTACCCTTCCGGCCCTGATGCAACTCTTGCAAGAAGCCAACGGTTGTGGCACGAGATGCGGCAGTGGCAACGGGATTACATGCGGGTGCTGGAAAAGTACAATAATAAGGTGTTGCACGACAAGATGCAGCTGGAGAAATGCCTCTACTGCGACCCGTGCGGCAGCTTGTTGGAGGTTGACGGGCAAATGGAATTGTGCGATGCGTGCACGCATTGTGTCCCGTGAGAATGGAAAAGATGATCGTCATTCCCAAGCAGGAAGTGCCCGAGTTGGTGCAGTATTACAAGGGTGCAGTGGGCAATAATCCGTTGTTGACCCACGCAGGACGGTTGGGGGCCAAGAAACAACGGTTCCTGTCCGACACATCGTTGTCGGCCTCCGAAGCCATGCAACGCGTCAAACCTGTCTCCAGTGCCTTGCAGAAATTTGCCTTGCCGACGAACTGCTTCCTAGAAGCCCGGGACACTCGCGAGCGGATCGAGGAAGCCATAAAAACCCGGAAGACACCGAAGTCCGACGATTGCACCCTCTGCCCGGGTGGGAAGCGTGGGCCGAAGGCAAAAAGATGTGCCGGAAACTCGATGGCACAGACTACTAGACCGCAGGCCCGACGACGATGGACGAAAGCACCCCCTCCCCCAAAAAAGACCTAGAGGCGACAGTGCGGGTTGGGGTTGGACGTGCAGAAATGCTTGGGCAAGACCCGCTTGGAATTTCATTGGCCGGGGTACCAGTACATGGGGCCCGGCATCTGCAAAAATGCCTGAAACGCGGGGACCCGGGCATCAACCGCTTGGACAAGATCGCCAAAGTGCACGACATCGATTACTCGAAAGCGAAGATGTTGTGAGACAAGCACACGGCCGATCGCAAGATGATCTGGGCCATCACCGCCCTCTCGGGGAAAAAGACGTGGACCGAAGCCATCGTCAAGAAAATCATGCAAGCCAAGACCCGTTTGAAATTGTAATAAACTTTTAAATTTACAAAGCCAGTAATCGTTTGAGTTCGTCCAGGACGTCGGGCGTGTCGTGTCCCCCGGCATCCCACGTTGGTTCTAATAAAATGGGTGAAGGTCTGACCGTGTCTCTGCGTTTTAATTGCGCGTCGAACCGATCCAATTGCCGGTTCGGGTCCAGTGGTTGCACCACTTGCAGGGTGCGGTCCACGCGTTCGGTCCGCGTCCAGGTGGCCCGGGTCGTGGCGACGGATGCCTGCCAGGACTTGCTGGGCGGGATCCTCCTCTACCTCGGACTCGGACGCCACGTACTGGGGGTAACGCACGTCCTCCTCCTCGGAGTCGGACGACTCGGCGTACACGGGAGGGGTACGAGTCTTCTGGCGGGGCAACGTGTGACGATGGTCCGGGGTCCGGCAGGCGTCGTCCAGGGCGGCGGCCATGGCATCCAGGTCTCCCAACACCGCCTGAGCGTGCAGGGCCGGCAGGGACTGCTCCCAGTCCCGTAATCGGCTCGCACAGGCCGGGGTCCAAGGGCTGGAAAACCCCCCACAACGGAGGTACAGGCCACAGGCCTCGCAGTCTACGGGCGGGGTTTCGGCATGGTCCTTCATTCGGAGGGAACGGTGCCGGGCGCGTTCAGCGGCCAGATAGGTGGCCCGACGTTCAGAGTCGGCGTCCCGACGACGACGGTAGACCTGGTGTTGGGCACGTCGGTTGGCCAGATGGGCGGCCCGGCGTTCGGGGTCGGCATCCCGGCGTCGACAGTAAGCCCGATGACTTTCCCTGACGCGGTCTCGTTGAGCCCGTGGACAGGCTTCCAGCACCACCTGGCATGGGGTGGTGCGACATCGATGAAGGCGGGCCCGGGTTTTCTGTTCTCGTACGGCATCCGGATGGGTCTGGCGCCAGCGTCGGACGGAGGGGTAATGCTGGGCCTTGTGTTTTTGCCTATACCAGGCCTTCTGCGTGCGCACGGCCTCGGGGTGAGCGGCTTTCCAGGCCTTCACTTGCGCACGTGTTTGAGCGGGATCCCGGTATGGCATGTTGGACCAAAATGGTGTCCACCCATGTGGCTGACCCTTAACACACTGACCTTCCAACAATCAAAAGCTGTCTTTCGACCCACGTGGTCCAGAGGTATCTTCTGGGGGGATACCCCCTATCCCCCCTCCAGGATTTTTTTTTTAAAAGGGGCTCTGATTGGCCCACCCAGGTCATGTCATGTGCCTCGGGAAGGGTCTATAAAGCCGGACTCCTCGCAAGTCGGAGTCATTCTCAGTTCACTCATCACCCAGGTGAACCTCCATTATGTCTGAGCCCGGCCCCAGTGGACTCACTCTCCAAGAGCAACGGCTCTCTATTACAGCAGCGCGAGACCTTCATGCGCGACCACGCTCCCGCCTCTTTCTTCCCAGACGACGACCCGGAAGGTGATGCTCTATGCAATGCGGCCCTGGATGCCTGGGAACAGCCGCAGCAGTGTGGGGGCGGAGCCAAGCAACCCCTCGAGTTTGACCTCAAGCCCGGAGAAGATCGACGCGTGCGACATTTTGGGCTCCATCGTCGTCCATCGCGTCTTTCGTGCCCGACTCCGACAACAGACCCAACTCAGGCAAGGGGACGACGTGGGCGGTGCCATCGAGGGAGCCTTGACCCTAGCCATAGACCATCAGCTGGCCTCCGATGCCCAGATCCTCGACGATGATGCCTACTTCATCAACTTCCAGTCGGATCGGTTCCATCAAGCCTACCAATCGGCCCGACTGACCTAAGGCGAGTGGCGATGCGGGGACTTGCATGCGCGTGGCCTTGTGCAGGACCTGGCCCGGTGTCTCAATTCCAACGAGAGTTTGAGACGAGCAAGCGGGTCGGGTGCCCGAGGACAGCTACGCTTCGCTCCGTCAAGGACGTCCCTGCCAGACCCGATTGGCCCAAGCCTTGCACGCCAAGGCCCGGGTGCCCGAAGGTCCTTGCAGCTTGGGAGAATTGGACCTGTTCCAGATCGCACTGGCCGACTACCAGATCAAGGTCGTCGACGCGGGTGTCATCTTTGCGGGACCGGCCTGCACGGGACGCCTGCCGCGAATGCCACCGGCGTTTCTACGGCCCCACGTGCGCCGACCATCACGTACGGTTCCAGACCCGGAGTGGACACCCGGCCCGTTGCGAGGAAGGCAACCGCGTCTGCAATACCTTGGCGCGTTGCCTGATCTGCTGCAAGGAACTGCCCGGACCCGAGCGGGGTAAACATCAATGCGGCCACGGACCCTGGCCCACCTGCGAGAAACACGTCGACTTGCGGACCCACCGATGCCACATGCAGAAGGTGGTGGAAGACAAGCCCAAACATCGTCGACGCTGCCGAGGGGCGGCTGCCGGGCTGCAGACCTTGCAAGCCAACGACTCGGACGATGACGGGGACAATGATGACGACGAGGCCGCCGGAGACCGACACCCACCCCCCTTGCTGTCTGTGCGGAGTTTGAGGCCATGCAAGAGGGGGGTTTGCACACGCCGAACTTGATCTGCTGGGAACGGAAGGACAGCGATCATCAGTACGTCAAGTACGGAGCTGACTGTTGGCCGAGCAGGAGAGCCGACAAGTCATCACGGTCTTTCATAATTTCAAAGGCTACAATGGCATGTTCGTGCTTCGCCAACTGTACCACGATGGGGACAAGGTCACGCATCAGATCTGCATCGGCTCCAAGGTCTTGAGCCTCCAGACTGGCGACCTCAAGTTCGTGGACAGCTGCTGCTTCATTCCGCAACCTCTGCATAAGTTTCCCGCCACGCTTGGCCTCGCCGAACTGAAAAAGGGGTTCTTTCCCCATTTTTTCAACGCCCCTGGAACCAAGCGTACAACCAGGACGAAATGCCGGCCCAGGACTATTACGATCCCGAAAGCATGATGGAGGACACACGCCGGGAATTTCTAGCCTGGTATGCAGACCGTGTGGCCGAACGGTACCATTTTAACTTCCGGCAGGAACTCGAGGCGTACTGCAAGTCGGACGTCCGTTTGCTGAAGGAAGGGTGCCGTCGGTTCCAGCAGGTGTTCGAGGCCGAGGCAGGGATCAACCCCTTCCTCAAATGCATCACCATCGCCGCCTCCTGCATGCGGTACTTCCAAAAGAAGTGGCTGCAACCTGACACCATCGCCGTCGAACCCCCACTGGGCTGGCACGGGGCCCGTAACCGGCAGAGCGTCGAAGCCTTGCAGTGGCTCCACTGGTGCGAGCAAGAAGCGCGTTGTGTCACCCGCGAGAGCATGACCGATGAAGAGTGGCAGGCCCACGACCTCCTGCAGTTGGAGGATCCCGACTACGAGATCCCTGGCCTGCCCGTGGCCGACCGCATCACACACGTCGGCAACCGTGGCGAGCAAGGCCTTTGGCTCAACGGTTGCGTCTTCAACGTCGTCGGCTACAATCCCATCACGCACACGGCCAACGAGTACCACGGCTGTTACTTTCACGGCTGCCCGCAGTGTCACAAGGGCCAGATGAATGCCGAGTCCACCCCGATCACACCCTCCGCGAGCTCTACGAGGCCACCGTCGCCAAGGAAACGGCCCTGTGCAACGGAGGGGTCCGTCTGGTGACCATGTGGGGGTGCGATTGGAAACACCTCAAGGCCCAGTGCGAGGACATCCGGACCTGTCTGGCTTAGCACCCCATCGTGCTGCCCCTGGATCAACGAGATGCTTTCTTCGGCGGTCGTACCAATGCCGTCCTGCTTTATGCCCCCGTCGACCCCGAGAAAGGTGAGCAGATCCGGTACGTGGACGTCACCTCCCTCTACCTGTGGGTCAACAAGTACTGCGAGTACCCCGTCGGGCACCCGGATATCAAGACCCACGTGGAAGGGACCGACCTGTCCCCGTACTTCGGGTTGGCCAAAGTCGACGTGATCCCGCCGCCGTTGCTGCACCATCCGTGCTGCCCTTACAGAGTGGCAGCAAACTCACATTCCCTCTCTGCCGTACTTGCGTGGTGGCCGAGCAAGCCAAACCTCACCTGCTGGACCGGACGTGGTGTTGCGTGCACACCCCCGAGCAACGGAGGCTGACCGGTACGTGGTGTACCCCAGAACTGGCCAAAGCCGTGGAGCTGGGTTACGAGATCGTCCAGATCCACGAGGTCTGGCATTTTCCGCACGGCCTCTTTGCTGGGTATGTCAATACCTGGCTCAAGCACAAGACAGAAGCCAGCAGATGGCCTCCGGGCCCGGCTCGAGACCCCCAGCATCCCGAGTGCCAAGCTGCCCGCAACCGGTTCGTGGCCAATTACTCGGCGGGTGAAGGCGTCAAAATGGATCCCGTCCAGAACGTCAAGAACCCAGGCCGTAAAGCCACTGCCAAACTCATGCTCAATTCCTTCTGGGGTAAGTTTGGCGAACGGCTCAACAAGTGCCAAGTGGAGCAAGTCACCTCCCTGGCCCGGTTCTACGACCTGTTACGTGACAAGTCCCTGGTCATCCATGCCGTGTGAGTCGTCAACGAGGAGATGCTGGACGTGACGTACAACTACGTCGACGAAGCAGTCCCCAAGAGCAACCGGACCAACGTCTTCATTGCCAGCTTCACCACCTGTCACGCCCACCTCAAACTGTACGGTTACGTGGAGCGCGTGGGAGCCAATGCCTTGTACTTCGACACAGACTCGGTCATTTACAAATGGTGGCCCAGCCAGCCGGAGATCGAGCTCGGCGAGTTCCTCGGTGAGATGACCGACGAACTGGAGGACCCAGACGATTACATCTGCGAGTTCGTGTCGGCAGGCCCCAAGAACTATGGGTACGAAACCCACAAGGACAAACACTGCTGCAAGTCGAAGGGGTTCGCCCTCAATTTCCTCGGCAGCCAGCAGCTCAACTACCGAGTCCAGAAAGCTAATGTGTTGCAGGAGCTGCGGGACCCCTTGGACCAGCCGCGTCAGATCCCGGTCTTCAACCCGCATTTAATCACACGAGATGCCGACCACCAGCTGGTACCAGTTGGTCTTTGACAAGCGGGCCGTCAACCCTAACACGGCCATCTCGTACCCGTACGGTTACCTGGCGACCCACGAGGCGACCCAGGCGTGGTTTGCCGACCTGCAAGCGCAATGCCGGGTGACTCAACAGGAGGAGGTGCAACGGTGCCAGGTTGCCCAGCAGGAGGAAGAGCGAGGCCTTGGAACGACGGGGGCCAAGAAACGGGCATGGTGGCACAGAGAGGGAGGAAGAGGAAGCCGCCGCTGCAGCTAAATGGCCGCGAACCCTGTAAATAGGTTAACAGGACTGGGTCGGCATCTTTGGCGTCACGTGGGATGGTTCCCTGCTCGGGTGAGCACTGTCGGCTCGACGTCGTAGACGATCCCCAGTCCCCTCCGTTGTGTTTTTTTCCCAAGACTGATGGAAGTCAAGACGAAGTCTTGAGGGACGGGAGCGTCCGTCGGACGTCCCCCACGTTCCCGTTTGTAGTTAGGTTTTGTTTTTTATTAAAAATCGTTTTTACTTCATTTTGAGCGTGACTTCCGGTTTTCGCGACGTCATTTCCGGTTTTTCGGTGACGTTAGACCCCTCCTCCTCGTAATAGTAGCCGCCACTACTATGTTGCCCTTATTTGGGCCTGATGCCCATATATGGACTAGACCAAAACCCTAAATCCAATATGGTGGACAGTTAATGAGATGCATCGTGCTCTGATTGGCTAGAGGGTGGTCACATGGGCTGTATGCGGCTCTCTGATTGGCTACGTGCTATACTGCCCACTATAACACCATGCTTTTGCGGCTAGGCAATTTGCATTAGGATGGTAATATACAGCTTCATTGTTCTTGGAAATTCTAAACTTTACGTCACCTCTTTTTTTGAATAACCTGCATTCATATCTTTTAAGGAAAATGTCAAAAGGTGGTGGAGGTGGGTTGTCACTTGGTTTGGTATGCACATTGCCACCACACCCATAACAAGTGGTTGCTGAGGTGTCCTGTACAAAAACTAATGTGTAACCTGAATGCTTATCATCTGGTGATGCTGTTACTGGTACCCTGTCTTTCCAACCTGCTTTGTCTTTTGGGAGCTTACGATTTCTTTTCCTCTTTCTTTCCTCAGGTTTTTTCCCAGCTTGTTTTGGGAGATTAGATGCAGCCATTTTGTCTAAATTGGGTTCATAGCTACCTACATAGTTTTCTAGAGTACCTAACCACTTGCTCACTGCCAGACAATGAGCACATGTTGAAACTGAATTAAAATGATAACACTGGTCATCACATTTTATGCAACCACTTTCAAACACCTGGACAGTATGTACATTTCCTTGTGTAAGAGATATAACACAATATTTTCTAGGGTCATTTGGATGACCAGAAATTCCACCAAGATCAAGAATTTGACTGACATTGTTCCAAGAACATTGTAGGTATTCTGGGAGCCCAGATGATTCAAATGCTCCCATGGAATTGGTTGTCATTTCAGAACTTGTCCAGTCTTCATTGTGCAAGTCTTTGGTGTCCTAAAATATGATAACAAGTGTTCCTTATAGAGACTGATGTTTTTAGTTTATTTTTCCCTACTCACACATTTAAAGGCAAGTGACTGTATGAGGTACTTTTGACAATGGATTAATTCTTGCCAGGTGCCTCTGCCTTTCCTCTAGGTTGAGTTTTGACCATGCTTGGTGGGTCATTTTTAAGTGAATAAATTCAGGTGCAAGTTTATAGGGTCCTTTATCAATCACAGATAACTGAACATTCTGGTTGATTTCTGTAACAAGTTTTTGGTATACATCTATGGCTTCACCCCAAGAACACTTCAAATTGTTACCATACCCAGGCTCCATGTTATCCCATTTTTTCGCTGTCAACTAAGCCCTTTTCAAACTTAGATGCATTTCCAAATATGTCAAACATTATTTCCTGTCGTTCACTAGTAATTATCCCTAAACTTGTCAACTTGACTTTGACATCATCTTGAACACGTTTTGTACAGGGAACCTTTGTAACACCCTTTAATGGCTGTTGAAATCCCTTTAAAGCCTGTCCCCTGTCTGAACCTAAGTATTTAAGCTGCTCCAATATTTCATTCTGCTGAATCAAAGTTTGAGAAAAGAACAAAATCTTCCTTTGTTTCCCTGACATGGAACATGGCAGGACCTGGGAGGTTTGCAAATTTTTTAGTCTTTGTCAATTAGTTTAGTATTCTGGTATCTGGTACTAGTGACAAATGTGTCTCCAATGTAATATGTTGTATCAATACAAAGTGGCACTGTGCTTGTTGGTTGGCAACAGAGTTCTATAATTTCCTCAAGAACTTCTGCATGTGAAAAAACTATTCTTGGTTGAGGTGTCCATTGGAAGCCCTTTAAGTATGAAACCCTCTGTGTCATATCAAGTAAGTTCATAAACTCGCTTTCTTTGTTCTTTTTCTTTAATGTTTTTCTAAAATTTTTTACCTGCTGCACATCACGAGGAAGATCTGAAGCCATCTCACAACTCTGCATACCACCTGCAGCAGCAGTTGCTTCGGCATAAATTGAACTGGGTCCCTGTACTCCAGCAGCAAGGTCTTTCATTAACTTTTTGCTGATGGTGCAGTAGCGTGAAGTACTTTACCAGACCGCTTGTGTTTGGGGGGACTGACAGCATGTTCTTCTGCCATGAAATAATACTCAATTAGCCCCAAAGGAAGTTCTTCCCCATTGGGTTTCAGAATGGTTGATGTGGTGTGGCGGAAGTCTTGGTGTTTTTTGTTTAAAAAACGCCAATGGATTGTTTTCAAGGCAATTTCATCTGGCTTTAAAGTTGGAGACTTCTTTTCTGGCCCAGTGACACTTCTAACTACTTTTGCCTCACCTCCTGTCATAGTCAGAATCTTCAAGGAATTTCCAATGTTTCTAAATGGTCCAATGTCCGTAACTAACCAATCTTCTTTGTTCTTGAGTTTAGACCTATCAACAACAAAATCAGCTTTCTGTTGTACAATAGGTCTCTTTGTAGATATTTTCTCTTCATCAACTTGGAGCATCAGCACTTGCATTTTGGCTTCAGGTGTTACAGGAATGGAGTTCTTTTTTCACCATTCAGATAGCTTGTGGGGTCACTGAAGAAAAAAAACCAATCAATATTGTTTTTCACTGCAGTCAGCATGCCATCTTTGACAACTTGTTTGCATGTTGTATCAACCAAATCATATTACTGTATAGTAATTTATGCTCTATAGAAATATATATTTACGGTGGCCTTCAAGGGCAATTCAAAAATATAAGTTCCAGGGCCCAGTTGTTCAAAACCCGATTAAGCTAACCCTGGGTTAGAGTGAACTTTGATTCCAGTTTATTTACCATTCACAAAGATTTTCCCTAAAGATTTTTGCTTGTCGTTTGTGACTTACACTTTTCTTCCGCTTCAGTCTAAAACCACTATTTGAAAGTGTTTTCAGGGGGCGAAATTGACACGTCGCTTACTTTTTAATCGAGGGTTAGCGTTAATCGGCTTTCGAACAACCGGGCCCAGTACAACAATATGTATTCCAGTACAGCAATATATATTTCAGTACACAAATATGTTTTTCAGTACACAAATATGTTTTTCAGTACACAAATATGTATTTCAGTACACAAATATGTATTTCAGTACACAAATATGTTTTTCAGTACAACAATATATATTCCAGTACAAAAATATTTATTCTAGTACAGAAAGATGTGTATTCCGGTACAGAATTATAAGTTTCAGTACAGAAATATATATTCAATTACGAAAATGTAAGTTCCAGTAGAGAAATATATGTTCTAGTAATGAAACATATATTCGGCTACAAAATTACAAGTTCCAGTACAGAAATATATGTTCAAGTACAGAATTGTATCTCAGCACAGAAATATATTCCCGGCCCAGGGTCGAGGCTCAATAATTTCCCAGACCTCTTTGTGGTCCTACGCGTGTGTTTGGTAATGGCGGCCTTCTGTGGAAAGTGTGCCTCCCAGAATGCATTGGCACATTCATCAGCATGAAGGCTGACTTCGTCAATTGGAAACTGAAACAAGTCGGGCACTCTATTTTCCCTTCTGTCTCTGTGGACCGAACATCAGCATCAGCGTTGTACGTAGCTCCAGAGGTACAACTCGGTTGCAGCCATTCCACTGGTTGTAGCAACTCTTGATGGTCTGTGTCGGGATCTAACCCATCTGGTGGATCGTCACCTAAATCAGAGTCTGTCTCTTGCAAAGATTGCTGCAACTCATCAAAAATGCTCCCGACTGGCAGCAGAAATAAGTTGATATGTACATATCCAAAGGCCAATTCTTCCTTGTAGCGCTGTAAACTGAATGGTTCGTCAGTTCCAGGAATGACATCAACATCAGAACCATCCTTGTAAACCAAACGGTATTCCCCTGCACAAAATCTCTTATTGTATGCGGTGCATTTCTTCTTTGCAGTTTCCAGTATGTCTCTTGCAGTTGCAGAGCTCATCAACTTTACGGGAAGTCGTTCCCCTCGCATGACAGTTTTTCTGTTTTTCATTAACCCAATAGTGATGCAGACTTCTGAATCTTTAATTCTTTGCTTCTTGGAGCCGGACTTCTTTCTGACGCCGAATGAACACCTCTCCGTTTCCTTTCGCTCTCTGAATGTTCCGAAATTGGTAATGGTAGCGGGAAAAGATGCAGAGCTTGCGCTAGTGCTTGTTGTAGTCGCCGCTCTACCACTAACACTACTAGTAGTTCCAACTTGCGAGATTTGGGCACACTTTGGGCAAAAAAGATACAATTTTAGAGGCATACAGGCACGCTTTCCACAGAAGGCCGCCATTACCAAACATGGGCTTAGGACCGCAAAGAGGTCTGGGAAATTATTGAGCCTCGACCCTAGGCCGGGAATATATCTCTGTGCTGAGAAACAATTCTGTACTGGAACATATATTTCTGTACTGGAACTTATATTTTCGTACTTGAATATATATTTCTGTACTGAAACTTATAATTCTGTACCGGAATAGAAATATATATCTGTACTGGAATACACATCTTTCTGTACTAGAATAAATATTTTTGTACTGGAATATATATTGTTGTACTGAAAAACATATTTGTGTACTGGAATATATATTGTTGTACTGAAAAACATATTTGTGTACTGGAATATATATTGCTGTACTGGAATGTATATTTTTGTACTGGAATACATATTGTTGTACTGGAACTTATATTTTTGTATTGCCCTTGTGGGCTGTCATATTCTCGTTATTTCGGGTCAATGTACGCCGATAAACACAGATACAAATAAACACAAACTGTTTAATCCCTCATGGCTTCCAAAAGACACTGCCCAGTGTGCATGTCCTTACAATACTACCGCTGATCATTACATGGGCCACCGTACTTTAAGGATGCCAATGAAAACAACTTTTGGTCAAGTTATTTGGAAGTTGAAACAATCAAGGTTTCAGGAGTTCGGGATTCCACTTTATTAATCCGCAGGCAGTGCGTGCATTTAATCAAAAAAACAACTACATTCCAACACAAGGTCTTAAATACTTTTCCACAGTATTCCCCAGCGTAGAAGGTTAAATATACATAAACCCAAAAAGCATCATGAGTCGAATTAAGTAGCTGCAAAAAAACCAAGTATACCCTAAACAGTCTTGAGTAAAAGCGTTGAAAAAATACTCATTCTCCAATTACGGACACAGCTTATGTTTTAAAGTTGCAACATGTCAAATAGTACTTCTAAATACCATGACAGTTAAATGTTTATTCATAAATTTATTTGTTTATTTTAACTCTGTTACCTTGACCACACCTGGTACAAAAAATTGCTCTTTACGGTGGCCCATAGGGGCAGTACAAAAATATTTATCCCAGTACAAAAATATTTATCTCAGTAGGAAAATATTTATCCCAATACAAAAATATTTATCCCAATACAAAAATATTTATCCCAATACAAAAACATTTATCCAGGAGCCCATTACCCGGGGCTTCCATCTTCCATACTGACCCTCTGCGTCAACCCTGTCCTGTATCTTTTTATTCTTAGAAGCACCTCTCACGGCGGTTTTCGCGGGTGTTTTTATAATAGCCAATCATAAGAGAGCTGTCGTCTCTATTGTCTTACGTCACTTGCAGGCCGCACGAAAGTATTTCAATAATGGCGGAAAGCGCGGAAAGTTTATCTAATGAAAGTTCTGATACCTATGAGGCAACTTCCCCAGAATACAGCACATCTTTCGAAAGCAGTAGCGAAGAAGCGACTCCTGATAATTCTGCGACGAGTTCTAGCCGGTGAAAAGGAAAGACAAAAAAGAAAGGAAGTAGTTGGCAACGACACAAGCCACGCGTCTGTGGGCGAAGAAACACAAGAAAGAAGAATCGGCTATGTTGGATAGAAAAGAAATGGAAGAACTTTCTGCTTGGATTTTTAGTGCAGAACAAGCAAACAGTGTTGAAGAACAAATGCGACTGACCTTGATGAAAGATTCAAGGATAAACTGTCAGAGCGATCGGAAATCTTTCGCTCAACATCTTTTAGCTGTTCCTCAGAAACAACAATTTCAACTTTTGGTGGCTGGGTTTTGCCAAAAATTTTCGACATTAGCAAAGGAATCGTTTGAGAGTTCCCTGAAAAGCTGCAGAAAAGCGGCATTTTCTGTAGCATGGATGAAATTTTTGTCTAATTTCCACCCTGACAAGACCACGCAGGAGCGTATGATTCTGGACGGGTTAATAAAGAAGTCAAAGGAAACCTTCAGTTGAGAGTCGCTTCATTGTGTTGTGAGCGTCCTTCATGAATCTGTTTACACCATCATTCACGAGCACGTGCGCGTTAAAAAAGCAGAATCCTCTACCCAAACCGCGGGCGCGAGACACGAGTTGAGAGAAGAATCAGATGATACTTTGTACCGATATTGTGGGGCAGCTCTTCACCGGATGATAAAACTGAGGAAGGACACTTTGGCAGGGAAGAAAGGACACAGTGAATTGTCAAGTCAAAGGAAGCCGATCATGGAAAAGGAATTAACAATTCTGCAGGAACTATCAATGAAGGACAAATCAGACATTTCATCTGGTTTAAAAAACCTCGACGAAGGCAATCTGATCTTTCCACGAGCTGAACTGATTCCATTTTTGAGGTCTGTTGACAACGAAGTTCGAGAATTTGCGACAGACTCCAACCTACGAAAAATATCCATCGAAGTTTTTAACTATGTGTCAGAACGCAGTGTTGAACAATGAAAATCTGGAAGTGGACTTTCGGATGATTGTAGCATCACTTGTGAACTTTGAAAGTGACTCTGACATGGAAATTGTTGATGGTCTTTTTCAAGCCTTAGTGTCAAAACTTGCAAACACTTGTATCAATGAATTCATGAATGCCAGAATAGAAAGAGAATTGAAAAATCAAGGTAAAGTGGTGGACGCTGATGAAATGCTGAGACCTCGTTTGAAAGCTTACGCTTTGGCTACGAAAATGCAAGTAGTAAACTTTATGTATCTTATCAAGTTTTCCAACCTCTCATTTCCAAGCACAATCAATGAAATGTTCATATCTTGTACGTCAATTTGGTTTTTACTTTTCACTCTTCTTGACAATGGATTAACATAACTATTGGAAATAATTTGAGATACAATTCTGTCTAAACCACAGGATGTCAAGTCCTTTGCACAGTAAATAGCTTTAGAGCGGTTTTCAATTGAGTGTCGAAAGTAATTAGATAATTACTTTGGTTTTGGTTTTGGTTTGGTTTTGGGTGTGCGTTTGTTTGGCTGAGTAATTGGTTTTTAATTTAATTGGTTTTGGTTTTACGACACTCAATTGAAAATCGCTCTATTTCTTCATTTTGCAAAGTGTTTACTGTTATTTAAGTATTTAGCTTTATACAGAGTTTCAATTAAAGAATGATAAAGTAAAGGCTGGTTTACACTGCAACATAAGCATAAGCACAAGCATAAACATACCGGTAAGCATAACGAATGTTCACACTTGTTGCATAAGCACAAGGAAATTGACATACGCAAGCGCAATGAGCTCCAGAATGAAGCCGCGGGGGTATTGGACGAGCTACGTTTTCAAAATGGCGGACGAAGACGAAATTCTCCTGCTGCTATTGCGGCTCCGCAGACGAAGGAGACGACGAGAACAAAAACGTGTAAACAGAAAGAGGTCCTGTTGGGTGAGAGATATTTTCCGAAAGAGAAAAGAACAAGGAGACTTCCATAATCTGGTACAGGAACTCCAACTAGCAGACCGGAAATTTTATTTCAGGTATTTGTGGCTTGCCAACTTGCTGTCACTTCTCTTTAGCTTGAGGGTCTTTTGAGGGTCTAAATACATGAAGGGAGATGTTTTCATCCAACCATCAATTTGTTGTATCAAGTTATTTATCTATGATTTTAAGAGGAAAATAATTTACGTTCGTTTGAGCGCAGCGAATTAGATCGTAAACGAATGTTCACACTTGTTGCATAAGCACAAGGAAATTGACATACGCAAGCGCAATGAGCTTCAGAATGAAGCCGCGGGGGTATTGGACGAGCTACGTTTTCAAAATGGCGGACGAAGACGCTCCTGCTGCTATTGCTGCTCCGCAGACGAAGGAGACGACGAGAACAAAAACGTGTAAACAGAAAGAGGTCCTGTTGGGTGAGAGATATTTTCCGAAAGAGAAAAGAACAAGGAGACTTCCATAATCTGGTACAGGAACTGCAACTAGCGGACCGGGAATTTTATTTCAGGTATTTGTGGCTTGCCAACTTGCTGTCACTTCTCTTTAGCTTGAGGGTCTTTTGAGGGTCTAAATACATGAAGGGAGATGTTTCTGCTGTTCATTTTAATACCAGTAAGTTAAAGTATTGAAATGCCAAAACATCAATCATTACTGATATAGAATAAGACTTATTTAAAACCCCTAATTAGTTAGCCTGATAGCTCAACTGGTAGAGCCCTACACTGGTATTGGAGAGGTGATGGGTTCAACTCTCGTTCATGCCTGAATATTTCAGGTCTTTCTTTCACTGCTGCTTATGTGGCGCTTACAGCAGCAATGTCCTCAAAACTTGATGTATCAATCATTACTGCTCATTGTTTCACACGTAAATAATTTGTGAATAGTAGAATTAAGATGATGTTCATTTCCATCTTGTGAAGTAAAATGTGTACAAATCACGAGCAACGTAAGATACCGCTGTTTATGTTTTAACAGACAGTGATACATAAACTTAGTACAAGACTCTCAGTCATCTTTTGTCCACCTTTGGTGAAATGGTGGACATAAATAAATCAACAATTTATTTTTGTTCTGTAGGTACATGCGTATGTCTCCAGACACGTTCCAGCATTTGTTGACATTAGTGGGGCCAATTATCACTAAGAAGGATACTCACTTGAGAGAGGCAATTGGAGCAGCTGAACGCCTGTCACTGACTATCCACTACCTGGCATATGGTGACAGCCAACAATCTCTTTCTTTTGCTTATCGCATTTCCAGGTCCAGTGTCTCAAGTATTATTCATGAATCCTGTGCAGCCATCTGGGAAGCACTAAAGGAGGTCTATCTCAGGCCTCCACAGCATTCCTCAGCATGGCTAGCAATAAGTGAAGAGTTCAATACAATGTGGAACTTTCCACATTGTGTTGGTGCCATTGATGGAAAGCACATTGCAATGCAGTGTCCATTAAAGAGTGGATCACTCTATTACAATTATAAAGGATTCTTCAGTATTGTGCTTCTTGGAGTCTGCGATGCCCATTACTCCTTCACTTATGTTGACATTGGAAGTTATGGCTGCAATAATGACAGCAGTATCTTAAACAATTGTGAATTAGGAAGGGCAGCTGAATCAGGAAGTTTGTGTTTCCCCCCTAGTGAACCCCTGGATGGGTCTTCAAGTGTCTCTGTGCCGTACTTTTTCGTTGGCGATGAAGCCTTTGGTCTAAAGCCATGGATACAGAGACCATATCCTGGAAAAAACTTGCCAGAAGACAAGAGGATCTACAATTATCGTCTTTCCAGGGCAAGACGAATAATTGAAAACTCTTTTGGAATTTTAGCGGCAAGATGGAGAATTTTCCACCGCCCCATTCAAACAAAGGTGGAAACTGCCGAGAACATGGTCAAAGCAGCTATTTGCCTTCATAATTATCTACGACAGACAAATGGGGCCACATATTGTCCATCAGGGTTTATTGATAGTGAAGAAGCTACAGGTCAAATTAGACCTGGAGAATGGCGGACAATTGTCTCTGAGGATGGAACAAGTGGTGCCCTAAGGTCATTACCCCTTCCTAGAGGAACAAGGTATTCCACAGTGGCAAATGAGGCTCGTGAAACTCTGAGAGAGTATGTCAACTCAGATCAAGGCTCAGTCCCTTGGCAGTGGAATGTAGTAAGAAGCAGAGGGGCCACCTTTGCAGCCAATTGAGACGTGATGGTAACAATCAACTTTGACTCATCGTTGAAATGACTCTAACACCTCTTTTTTTTTAATGAAATGGGGTCAACTGTCGAGGGTTGAGTGACAGTAGAGAGGTGTAACACTATGGGCACTGGTAAAGTCATCCCTGGGTTCAATAGCCAAGGGCAATAATCATAGTAATTTGCAATCCAGTCTATTATACAATAAGCTGTTAGATTTAAGATACCAGTAACTTAATAGAGTATAAAGTGATCTGTATTTTTCTCATTATTTATTTCTGAATCAGTTACCCTAAAGTTTCAGTTTACCTCAGAACACTACTCAGAGGCAGTTTTACTAGATCAAAATTGTGAACTTGGGACAGCACAAGTCACTATAGATGTCCCACTGAGAAGTTTAAACTTGTAAGGTAGTATATCATAATACAAACATGAATTAATGTTCGTCCAAACTCTCACAGATGTTTTCCTGAAAAAATTTCATTTGTGCACTGTTTTTTGAGGAAACCACCACCATCTATATATCGGAAAGGGGTAAGGTAGCCAATAAGCAGTAAAATGATCAAACGCCTTTCTGTCAAATTACTGGGGCTGATGAAATACAACTGCACAGTGTTAATCACAAAACCTTGATCTCTCAAAGGGTGTGACATTTACATTTGACAGTTACATTTCATCAGAGATCACATTTGATACCCCATTAATTTGATGGAATGGTGTTCAGTCATTTTACTGTTTACCAGCTTCTTTTATCTTGGCAAAGGGATAACTAAAATGTCTGCATTTAATAACCTGTTTATTGATATATAGATTGCGGTGATTTCCTCAACAGACGGTACCCAAACTATTTTTTTGGGGGAAGGCACCTGCAAAGGTTTGGAGAAACCTAAAGCCCACTAAATTACGTAATAACTGTCCATGAACAACTGTATAACATGGAAACAAAGTCTTAACATTTATCTGAAATAAATGCCAGAAGGTTCTCAGTAATTCCTTTTCTGCATTTGATGTACCTACCTATGCTTTACTGAAATAAGTGTTCAAAGTTTAAACTTATGAAAATTCAACTCAACATTTGAATACTTGGAAAAATTGGGAACTTCTGAAATTGACGTTTTTTCTCACTGGCGACGATTATTGAAGAAATAACCAGGAGGATATTGAGAACCACCTTCCTCAATGCCTTGATACAACAGCATACCCTGGTTAGAAATTCCCTGGCCAGCTATGCCGTCGCTTGCCATGTTATGTTGTGCTATATGCTGAGAGGCCCCTCCATGGCTACTTAATGAGAGTAAACTGCGGTAAATAATAGAATTTATTTCCATCTTAACCATGATATTCTGATGTTCTGGTAGCTGTCTCAGTTGGGATGCAAGTAACCGTGCAAACAAATCCTCGTCATCTTGCTGTACAGTTTGACAAGCTGCTCTCCTCTTCATGCTTTCTTCAAGAGATTTCATTAGACCCATCTCTGTTTCCTCAATGGCCTGGGTACTGGTCTGCTTTCTTTTCTTCCCAGATCCCGACGTGTAAACATTTGAGAGTCCCCTGTAAATTTTAAAGGTTAATTATTTTACCCATGATTGGCAATAAAAATTTTTTACCACAATTGCTACTAAATCTCTCAATCTGATTGGTTAATTTGCCGTTGTCAATAAGAGTCCAGACACCGCTTAACCACATTTGATTTAAGGTACAGTCAATGATTCAATGACAACAGTCTTCTAAATAACATTTTACAGCACAACTGCTCAACATGCAAAAGTCCTCTTATTTATCCACATAGCAGAGTAACAAAAATCTGTATAATAAACCGTATTTGTTTTCACTGAAACAATCAAGTGAGATTCTTATAAATGGGACTGTAAATACTCCACAATACCTGGAAGTACTAGAAGAATTTGAGAGAACGTCACTATCGGTTTCACTTGCTGTTGGGGTAATGGGTCTGGATTCTTCCTCAGTATCGTCGTTAAATTCCTCTTCAACACCAACAGGTTTGTAGTTTGACACAGTTTTCCGCGGCTTTATGTAAGGTTCTAGCCATTTCATGAAGGGATAAATTTCAGAGGCCTCTTTCACGGCTTGTGTAACTTCATCGGTGCCTGCGCCAGATACTTTTTTACCTTCGATTTTCTTTTTATCACGGGTGTATTTATTTCTGAGATTTGTGAACAGTGTCTTGGCTTCATCTCCTGTAAGAGGGCAATTTATTGATGTGAAAGCTTGCATTGCACAGTTTATATAAATCTTGAATTTCGGCAAATGACCTTGTTCAAGAACACAGCTGAATAATGTTCACTTACCAGTACTGACACCAACTGCTTCTGCAACATCTTTCCAGCAAAGATTTTTTTTATTTGTATCCTTGAAATCATCTGAGGATTTGTCGTAGAGGCAGGGATAATTACGAACTGCCTCGGCAAGTTTCTCATGCAAAACAGTATTTTCGGACGCCATTTTGGACCGTGGAGTAGCACTGGACACTATTAACTTGAATATCCGCTGGCATCAAACACAGCTGCTTCCTTGGGATTTTGCTTATGCTTACGTTACATCTGGTTTACACACTTATTTTAGCGACATAAGCATAAGCATAAGCATAAGAAAATGGAAACGATTCCTTTTTCTTATGCTTATGCTTATGCTTATGTCACTCCCGGTTTACACTGCTTATGCTTACGCTTATGTTTATGCTTGTGCTTATGCTTATGTCGCAGTGTAAACCAGCCTTAACAGTTAGTACTCTTGCCTCAACCCAATATAAATTAATATTGAAATAACTCTTGTAATAAATTACACTTACAACTCTCACAGTATATTCCTATCCCGATGCATTTCCATACATTACCCATGTAAAAGTACCAAGATTGAGAGCTAAATTTTGCTCAAGCAAAATTCTTGAGTATGCAGTAATGAGACTGCTGGGAGAATCTGCCATCAAAATGATGGCACCACTGCTGGTGTGAATATGACTGTCAATGAGTGCGCAAAGGCTATTGGTTTGTACTAAAATTCCCACAGACTTACCACAGCCAATAAGAACCCCATAGGACGGCTGTTGAACATTGCTGATGTGTGCTGCTAGATCAGCAAAATGATTAGCATCAGTAAAACCAAAAATTGCACTTACTGGCTGTACATTACATTCTGTGCCCACTGACTGTACAACATCTTCTACATCTAAATAAACAGCTGTATCGCCATAGACTTCATCATACATGGCATTGCCATCACATATTGCACTGATAAATGAAGATGCCCACAACTGTGGTAACTGTTTCCAAAGTAAGGAAACATCCAGATTATATTGCACAAAATAGGCCCCAAATCTAACAGCAATAATTGTGCAGGCATTGCTGCCTTGTTGCCCTCCCATCGTGGATTGTGCAATGGTAGTTGGGAAGATAAATTGGCACAGAGAACTAGACAATTTATATTAGTGCACTTAATACAAATCTGGTTTTCAGTTGACATTGACTCCCCATCTATGTTTAAGCTTATATTTCTGTAGCCCTTTTCCGAGTACTTATTCAAAGTTAAACTTTTTCTGTTAATCAACCTGCCCAATGCAGGTGAGTAAACAATTGCAGACAAATTTCCTCCACTAGTGTGCTTTAAAACACTGAAAATAGATTCTAATGCACTTCCATTGATTCTCAGTGGGCTGATAAAGTAGCTCCCATCTAGTGAGACACTAGTGAAGAACCACTGGCAAAATGATAGAAATCCATTTACAACAACACGAAGAAGATCCCAAGTCCACAAAAAAAATGGCATAGAAAATAGTTAAAAACATCATTATTAAACCAAGCACTCCATACGAAAGGTTTTCCAAGTTGAAGGCATTAAATTTCAAGAGCCATTTCAAAAAATATATAAAGAAACAGTACCATGCAAAAGTGCTGCTCAGCAAGCCTTAAGCTTTTATTTGAGTGTTCCTACTTGAACTAATATTTCAAGACATTACAATGTTAAATGGATCTAACTTTAATTTCTAACTCAAAGCACACAGTGCTGGGTACGGTGCATCCACTTTCCAAGGTTACATTAACCTCGACTACTGCCTCTTTGTTATCCAAAAGAAGGTAAATAAATTGTTCATGGTTGCAAGTTACATTTGTTGTATA
>BLFK01001098.1:503664-508505 GCA_014634185.1 Astreopora myriophthalma
TGGCCAGCAGGTGTTGGAAGGGGAAGGGGAAGGGCAATGGGAGATTCGGTGCGAAGGAATATAGGCGTGCGATAACGCGAAGGCGCCATTTGGGGTTTGTCTGAGTTAGTGGGACATGTTGTCTTTTTATTTGGCTTGCTTCTATGGGTGTGTTACATTGCTTCTAATAAAGTTTAAATGAAGGAATGATGCGTTGTTCTTTGTATTTTACGCAATAAAGTTGTCAGATTAATAAATGGGAGTATGAAAACTTGTAATCAGTTGAGCTTTTGCCTGGGGTTTTAGGATAATTGTTATTTTGTGTAAAATTTTGAGATTATTCTGCTTGTCTTTTACCAGAGGAGGTAAGTGGTACTTAACAGAGTTTTCTTGTGACCTTATGTAAGATTTACAATGACGTCTTCGTTTAGAATGTAGAGTAAAGAATGTATAATTTTTCGCATCAATAGTGTCCACGTAACTATTAAGTCTTTGCGTTGTACTAGAATTCTTATGGCTATTAAATTACTGTGAAATGAATAAACACAAAATTTGTTTAAATTAGTGGTGTAGAATATTTACCTTGCTTTTGTCTTTGTTGTGGTGATACCAGGTTCATCGAAAGTTCTTGTAATAAGCGTTGCTTTTAAGGGTTGGTATGGAATGTTTTCTTTTAGTACTGGCTAACCATTACTGAGGGGAAATTCAATTTTTAGCCGGTGCTGTTCGGTTTATTGCTATTACTGACGAGGTTGAGTGGAATAACAGGTTTTTATTCCAAAAACGGAATGTTTATTGTGTAAACGGCGAGTTGCATACAATTTTCAGTGCCAATTTTTCCGTGAAAAGAACGTGCAATAGTCCTAAATGTATTTTAAAGTATTCTGTGCATTCCGAGTAAAGGGTATTTTGTTGATACCATGTATTAGTGCTAAATAGTCCACATTTGTTGGAATTTCCCACCATTCTTTATGTCTCCTTTACATTTACCTCTTCATTTTTGTGCGGCTAGTTTAACGGATGTGCTCACTCAGGTACAATGTTTTGTACAAGAGATCACCTATTGTTTACTGTCTGAAGGCGTGCTTAGAAAACCTTGAGGTGTAGTCAATCTGTCATCAAATAAGGATCAAGCCTTAGGTTTCAAGCTGTAAGGGCGGTATCTACGTTTTGAAGTTCCTCCCACAGATACAGAATTTTCGAAAGCGCTTCAGTCGGCCTATATCGCCTCGCTACACAACGCCTCACAGTTTGAAGTATTCTTAAGGCCTCATCGTTTCACTTCAATAAACCTTTGTTTTCGCACTTTGTTGTGGCCAATCGTTGGAGGGTGTACAAGCAGCTTTCTTTTCAACATTGGACCGACCGAGCGCTTGTGAGTAACGCCATGCATTCACACCATTCATTCGGAAAACGGGATAAATTTAAAACAAAAATAAAAACAAAACGAGTAAACTGAACATAGCATGTATTCTTATTCTGGAATAGTTCCCAAAGAATGCACCTTGAGTACTTAAGTAAATGTGGGGTCCGCTAGAATTTTTATGAGGATGGCAAGCTTTCTGTTTCAATCAATGTAATTAACTCAAGTACCTCCAAAAATAAATGATATGAAGATGTTACCATGATCTTACTGGATGTGAAACTTAGAAGACGAAAATGTTCTATCCTATATGATAAAAAATTACTCGAGTTTCAAAATGTTGTTACTTCGTGAAACTGCACATAAGAAGATTAAACATCATTTCAATCTGGAGAAGAAAACAGCAGTCACCAACCAATTGAGTATTGAAAAAATACAATCACTGATCAGTACATTTGCGATCCTAAGGTTTGTCCTCTACTATTACTTTGAACATAAAACGAGATAATTCTTCTCAGAAGGTTAATTGCTAAACCGTCTGTAAACGGAGGCATGTTGCAGCCCGGTTACGGCAATGTCACAAGTTTGGTATGTTAGTTGTTTGAAGTGGCAATGGGCGACAGGAAAACTGACAGGAAAACTGAAACGAAATCAGAGCCCCAGACAGGATTCGAACCTACGAGCTGCCAACGCCCGTCGGACAACAATAGTCCTTCGGTCGCCTGGAGGATCATACTACATCTATATCAAGGTACGTCAATCTTGGATTTAAATCAATTGCAATTCAATGAATAAACTATGGTCAATGGGTGGGTGCCAGGAGAGACTCTTCGATAATGGATTTGATTCGTCGCCTGCTTCACAATAGAGGTTTAGGAAGTCTGTGAGTAATTTGCGGAAGTAAACGAAACGGGAAACCCCTGAACTGGTTCCTTGTTTTAGAGGGAAATATCGAAACTCAGGGTTTTATATTGTGTGATTGCAGAAGTTTTTATCACTGGCTCCTGGTTACTGTTAATTTTATTCTAATGCCCCTATTCAGGATCCCAGAGGTAATAGGCTTCTGCCCTGTTTCTGCTATGAAATTACTATTATTTGTCTTTGACAAAAAACCTTCAGAAAAAAAATCCAGTTTCTTTGATCATGTGTAGGACTTAACTTTGGTTTTTTCGAATACCTTGAAGACACCATTTTGGGTTCTTTCTGCAGGTACTGGGCACGGGTGGCGTAATGCAAAAGAAAGAAAAGACAGCAAAACAACTCCAAATAAAAATTTATCCGATGTGAACAAAGTACAATGCTTTGCGGTACATGCAGAAAGAACCCCATTTTGAAACAGTTTTGAACTCGGGTATGCACACTAAGGCGGAACCCCACATTGGCGTACATTTCCCTGTGCCCACTCGCTGACCAAAGAGCACGAGGACTCTGGGTACGAGATTGCTACTGCTAATGTTCGAAAAACGTGTTTCACAAGTTCGAGTTCCATGATCCAACCCAAAGAAGAATGGTGGCCTAGGCATATAGCCTCGGGAAGGAGAAATGGTTGGGTTCAATTTGGGTAGAGTTTCCCTTTCTTTGGATGGCTAAGAGTGTCATTAGCCAGCTTTTTTTGTTCTCTTATGAAGTCTCCATGTCACGATGCTAGATACTTGGGATTTACACAGTTCTCAACCACACTGAAACTGATGCATGATTGACGAGGTTTGCTGTTACTTTGATACAAAAATGTACTTTTGGTATGTTCTTCGCTCCATACAATGTGGTGTTTCAGCCCTGCCAGTTGCGAGTATTAGGCCCCGGGTTTCACCAAAGCGATTTTTTTACCGTCAATGTTTTGGACAAAAATATCTGAGTTCCAAATTTTGGTATTGGTCGTATGAAACCAAATTTGCATTTCCAAACTCGAGTGATTGACAAACACAGATTAACAAAATTGACTCATTCGCCAAAATTTGGTTGCCACGGATGCAGCATTGCACTTATGGCTTCTTTAAAGATTGTGGAAATTTTGTCAATGTGCCAAAAATTGGAAATTTTTTTCAAATGTGGGGTGGCTCTTACTTTAGGACCAACCTTGCTGATTAATTACTTAAAACAAAATTCCCTTTAGTGTGGCCCAGGCCCTTCACGACTTCATTATGCAGCTATCAATGTTAAGTGTGAGGAAGGGGGACCGTGGACATATGTGGGGCATTTGACTTTTCAAAAGAATTCTTAGTCAAAATCCCCACCATAGGGCTGGAAAAATGGGTGAAATCGGATCAAACATCTTCACCTTTGAGAAATAATTACTGACAATTAAATAATTACTGTTTAAGAAGATGTGTCAAGTTTTTTTCCTTTCCTTGATTCTTGCGATGCTTTGTGTATTCAGTTGTAAGCAATGATGAACAAATCTAGCATTTGAAATTTCAGCAATTTAAGTGCAATTATTTCTTTTCAATAGTAAATTACCCTTAACTGTTAACAGAACAAAGCCATAAACACACTAGAGTCTTGTGGCGAATGTTTGAACTTACATGCTCATATTAAAAGTAAGAATTCTACTTAAGGGAAGCATTTAACATGACGTTATCATGGTTTAAGGCACCATCTTCACGGGTAGGCAAAGCAGAAAGAATTTACCGTGTTTGTATGGCGATCTGACATCAAATAATTTTCATAAAATGTTACCTCAGAAAAAAAAATTGAATTGCAAACTGAAGGTACAGGGCAAAGGATTATACCGATCAGTTTTTCGGGACCAAGGTTTGCTTGAAGTTGTCCGGTGGCATTTTTTATATATTTGTCTGTAATTTTTATCCCCAGTTTTGCTGTAGACTGAAAATTCCCACAAAAAAAGTAGAGGCTATTATATAGAAAAATTGGAAACCCTGCTGGGCAATGTGTAGCGAAGATTAGTCCCTAACAATTGGTCAGTATAATCCTTTACGCTGTATCTTAAGTTCACAATTTGTAAATTTTTCACAGCTAATGTTCTGTGAATGTTATCTGACATTGGATCCCCATACAAATATTGGAAATTATTTACATTTCACTTGCCCGTTAAGATGGCAGCTTAAAGCATAACTGGGTTTATTCAGGTATTTGTCAACGCATGGAGAGAAAACACTAGAATTCCAGTGCTCAGTTGTGTGGCAAAAAGTTAAAGTACATAAAAATCCATGGAATCTTCTTAAAGTGAGTTCCATAAACATACAGAAAGAGAACAGTGAGAAGTAGCTCTTTCATTCCTAGAAAAACTACTGTGTACTTGTTAGTGCCAGTTACCAAAGATGGCTGAAACAAGAAAATGTGATTAAGTCCCATTCCTCCTCCATCTCTTCAATAATGAAATTTAAAAAAAAAATGAAATCAAACATCCCCACCCTGGAGCACAGACAGACAGTCAGTCAAATTCCAGAGGATAAGGAAGGCAATAAAAGCAAAATGCCCCATATATGCCTTGCCCCCCTCCTCCTCCTCCTCCTCCTCCTCCTCCTCCTCCTCCTCCTCC
>BLFK01001098.1:513355-538355 GCA_014634185.1 Astreopora myriophthalma
TTTCTGCGTCACTATCACGGGGAGAATGGTCTGCAGCAGGATATCGTTTTCATGATTAGACTCTTGGGAGATGTCCACACGTGCATTATTCACCTTCAGCGGTTTGTCGTTGCCAGTCGTTTCTCTGTTAACGGCACCACTTTCTTTGTCAAGGGAGAAGCCTTCTATATGGAGTAGAGTGGGGTGCGGCCTTTTGCATTTCTTACATGTTCTCTTTTTTGTGCAATTCTTCGAGAGATGATTCTTGCCGTAACAAGCATAACAGAGCGCCTTCTCCGATAAGAAGGACTTCCTTTGTTCCACGGACTTTTTCTTGTAGGCATCGCAATCTTCCAAGTCATGTGACTTTTCGCACAGTGGACATCTTCGTGCGCTGACGTCTTGGTTTGAAGACCCGGTCCCGTGTGAAGACGGGGGTTTAGGAACGGTATCTAAACAGGTGACGAAACTGTCGATTTTAGGTTTAAAGGGTGGGGACCCTTTGTTGCTCTGTGGAGGGCCGTTTGTCCGTTGTCTCGCTTTATTAAGTGCTTCTTTGCCATAAACTGGATCATTTGCAGACTCGGCAGCATATTCTAAAAATTCTACTAGTTCTGCGAAGCCTGCAATCTTGCCGTCTTTGCGTCTCGTTTTCACTACGTTTTCGCGCCACCTTGTTTGTAGAGCGAAGGGGAGCTTCTGAACTACTGCCTGCATGTTTGGAGGATGGTTTAAGACGGCCAAGTGTGAGATGGTTTTCATAGCACAATTGCACTTACTGAGGAAAATGTAGAAGCTCTTCAGAGCAGGCCCATCGTCATGCTTGAGAAGTGGCCACTCGGTTAACTTTTTCATGTACGCTGTGGAGACTTTGTATGGATCACCATATTCCTTTTGGAGAAGACGTCGAGCTTCCTTATAGCCGTCGTCCGGTTCGATATGGAGACATCCGCTTATCAGTTCTTTGGGTTCTCCTATTAGATGCTGGTCAAGATAGTAGAGCCTGTCTGCGCTGTTGGTTACTCTTGACTGGACGCGTGCATCGAACGCCATGAGAAAGGTTTTGAACTCTATAGGGTCCCCTTTGAACTTTCGTACTTCAGGCTCTGGTAGAGCGATTGCGGTGGCTAAGTGGTTCTGGGAGGCTACCATTCCCTGTATTTGTTCGTGCTGAATTTTAAAAACTTCCTTTAGCATTTCGTTCTCCATATTAGTTAGATGTGTGACATCTTCCTTCTTTGTTTCGACGGGAAAGGCACGGAAACAAGACTCAAGTTTTTCTGAGTTGAGCGGTGAGAATTCTCTTTCTTCGCGTTTTGTTTTGATACCGGTGGAGCGAATGGGGGAATTGCCAGGTATCGACGGCTGCTCGTGTTTGCCACCAGCAGCGGGTGTTGGTAACGCAAGAAATGAATCATGAGTTTCGTCATTTACTTCCGGTAAGTTCAGTTTTTGTTCCCTTTCCAATTCTTCGAACGCCCGTTCTCTGGCTTTGGCTTTGGCAATTTCTAGATCGATTTGTAATTGTTCTTCAGCGGCTTGAAGTTTGATTTTTTCTTTTAGCAAGGAGCGTTCTGCCATTAATTCGGCGACTTTAGCTTTTTCTTTCATACGAGCCGATTGCAAAGAGCGTGACGACCGTGACGACCGTGACGAACGTGATGAGCATGACTTGGCTGACCGTTTATCCGATAATCTTTCTAAATGATCGCTTATTCTTGCTTCGCACTCAAGAATCCAATTAGTAACTTCCTTGCGGTACTCGAAAATGTCACTTTCCTTGTCGTTAAAATAACGAGAGGCGATATCTCTTTCTTCCGGTGCAGCTAGTTCATCATAATAAAGATTGTGGGCGTCATGAAATTGTTGACATAACCTGTCCAATTGATTGAGTACAGCTTTAACAACATCTAAGTTTCTCCGGTCGGTCATTAACTTGTTGATGTCGGTTCGTTTGCGGGAAACCGCCGTTAATGCGTTTGTTCGTTGTTGTTTCAACCGACGAATTTTTTCTTCATGGCCTTTTTCCGTTAATTTTGGGATCCTTCGAGATTCTTCCTCTAAATCGGTATCGAAGTGTTTGGCGTTTTCGTTTTCCTTTTCGTTTCTGAGAGTTTCCAAATTTTCTTCTTCGATATCTTCCAGAACGTGATGGGTGAATTCCGTTCGGTCATCGCTGTTCCTGAGTGTGACGTTGACACTTTCGCTCAGTGTTTCTTTGTCTGAACACGTGGCCTCGTTTGTTGCCATTTTAGACGTTTTCGATAGTAATTCAGGCGAACCAAGCGTTTGAACGTTGCGTTGGATGGCACGCACTGAATCCACAAATTTCTTCAAGAGAATTTTCGAAACGAATGTGAGCGCGGAACGTTACTCACAGGACGATCGTTTAATCCCACGTTAGGACTGAAAATTCTTGACGCGCTTTAGGAACTTTTGCTACACTAATGATGCTCACGACGACAAGGATGTAAACAAAGTTTATTGAAGCGGAGCAATGATAAGGCGGTGTAGACGAAGAAGGCGATGTATAAAGCGGTTTCGAAAACTAAGAAATAAATACAGCGAAAACTACAGTTAGATTAACTAGAAAATACCTTAAAACTACGAAAAGAAACCTTGGATTTCATTAATACGATGCAAAGGGCTTTATAAAACGTAACATGCACAAAGTGAAAAGACTTACTTCTGTGTCCGCGTTAGGGATTTCACAGTGTTGACGTTGAGCCTTACTTTGATCTTAACACGATGACACGTTGACTAGAACTGAACAAATTTCCTGAGCACGTTCGACAATGCTAACTAATACAAAGGATAGTAGATTTCTTTGTTTGTAAATCATACATAGACAAGTATATCCGCAGCAAAATCACAAATACTAAAAGATAATACCGCAAAGGGAAACTACGAAGGATTCGAAAGGAAATGCGAAAAAACAGATAATATTTGGCAGTAACAGTATGAAAATTATATGTCAAGGTTTTCATTTGACTGTGAGATTTCTTTCCTTTATGACGGTGGAAGCAGAAAAAAGTTGAAGTATGGAGTGGAAATTGAGTAATGTTTGTTTACTCCCGAGGAAAGAGAAAACACTTAGAAAGGGCTCATGTAATAAGTGCTGATTACCTCTTTGCTTCCCTTTTCTGGCATTGCATGTTGCTGGAAAGTGATAAAAAGAGCGAGTAAGTGATTTGCCGTGCCAAGTATACTATAAGGAAAGTGCACTATTTACCTGTGCCACTTTAATTTATTGCTGGATTTTTCAGCACCATTGCTTCTTATCATTTTGGATTTATGGTATATGACAAAGGATTCTTATGTTTTAGTTATTGCTATTTTGCTGAAATGTTTTTTTTCCCCAAAATGTAAGGTTTTCTAGAATAATATGTTTTAGACCATTATCATCCACTTTTTGTGACAGGGAATTCAAAAAAGGGTTTTATGAGCAGGTGTGCTTAACAGAGACCTTTTATAAGTTAAGATTATTTTATGAAAGTAATGTAATATTATTATAGATGTAAGAGTGGACAAAAATGTATTGTTTATGCTCATTGACTGTCAGTTTATTATCTCATGAGTGCACTAAGCAAAATAGAAAAATGCTGCAGTTGGTGGTTGCCGAAATCATTTGCTTGCTCACTCAAATCATGTATGTATTTTCAAGATTGTGTTGGTCAGTGTGCAAGGCTCACACAAATAGTTGGTCTCCTTTGGCGCCACTTTGGCTCAAGTCACAGAATGCTCACAACTCATTGCCATGTGAATTCTTCAGAGCAGGACAGAGTTCTTTCCCATTGTTTCCTATATTTATTTTGAGCGACCAGTCTTAGCATAGCTTGATTTGATGTCTTAGTGTTTTCTTTCTCACAAAAACCATGACCAGCCAACAATGTATTATAGGAAAGAAGAAAATCAAAGGAAAAACGTTCAGGGAAACAATGTTCTCAATTTTATTTTGTAATGCATTTGACTTGGTAAAAATAATCTAGTCTTTTGGAAGGAAAATTATACCTAATTTATGTGGGATCATCTAATTGTTGGCAGAAACCTATGTAAAATAAATGTTTGGACAAAAATTTAAATGTCTGTTTAGGAACAGTGTTTTCAGCAGTCAACAAAGTACAAAATGGAAGCTTAGAAACTTAAGAAATCAAACAAGAAGTTCTGAGTGCCTTCACCTACATCTACACTGTGTGACTGTGTTTCTTGCAGTGCACATTTGTAATGGAGCATTGTTGACAAGCTGACTTACATGTGGATACACTAGTTGGGATAATTTCAATTTCTGATTCTGGGTTGTCACCTGAAGCAATGAGCAAATTGTTTCATTTATTTACTGGTTATTGCTTATTTAGTTTTGTTACAAATATCATCAATGTCATTTGAGTCAACTGCTGAAGGTGCATCTAGATAACAGAAACATAACTCACTTTTGAAACTGGAATAAATTTTATAGCAGCAAAATAGAGCACACTACACCAGATAACTGTGTTTCCATATGTTACACATTGGGGAAAGCATGATGTCATCTAGTTTATGCAGACAAATTGTAATCTGTTTCACAAGACAAACAAATTCTTGCATAACAGAAAATAAGGAGGAAACAGTATAGGAAAAGAGAACAGTGTTTCTTGTTGTACACATTTGTAATAGAGCAACATTCATAAGCTGACTTACATGCACTGGTTTCTGTACATGTGACCAGTAGAGGTTCTGGGTCACCACCTAGAAAACAGAAAAAATTATTTGATTGAAAGAAGTAGGAAGGTTAATTTCCATTGCAATTTATGGTGCAGGAAAAGTGCAAGGTGACTCACTTGTGTTGTCTCTTTGTGGATCAGCTTCTGTTTGGTGATATGTTAAAAAAGGTACATTTGTGAAGTAGTTTATCCATGAGAATGTCTCAAAGTTACCTTAGGGTAATAAAGGTGGGAGTACTGCCGAATTTGAATTGAGTTTTTACATGAACAGCAACAGAGTTGATCTCTAGCTAGGAGCACCCCAGGTTGGTAGGGGATTGTTTAGGTGTGCATATACTATCTTTAAACTTCAAATTCTTCTTTTTAGAGTACATTAAATCTTCACTATCTATTATTTCTCAAAATTTTCCTTCCCTTTCAAGAAAAAACTCCTTACTCCCATGCATACCCCCAAATCATGGAAAATTTTACAAAAACCTGTAAAACATTAATTCGTGTTTTGAGAATAGGGTCTTAGCATTGCTTGAAACATGAATGAGATATTTGCATTAAGTCCATTTCGAATGACAGAAAAAGAACTTTCAGGTTTACCCCTGCCTTAGGAAGTTAGTGTAAATAGTGGGCAATAATAATGTTATTACCAGGGAAAACTGGGATGTGTTGTTAGGCACGAGTTTCATTTCTTTACGATCATCAGCTCTTAAACAAGACTCAATTCAACCACAAGATAATAGGACAGTGTTTATTGCAGTACACAGAAATCCTTATAATAAGGTGACTTATGTGCACTGGTTCCTGCACTTGTAATTTCCAGAGATTCATCATGACCTAGAAGAACAAATAAATTACATGGTTGGAAAAAACTAAGTGTATGAGTGGAATTCATGGTACAGGAAAGTTGCAAGGTGACTCAGTGGTGTTGATCCAGTTTAAGTCAGTTTCTGTTTGGTGATGTGTCAAAAGAGGACCATGTTGGGAATTAATTTGCTCATCAGCCAGCCTGTTAAACTTTTACGTAAGGGACGTGAAGTTGGTGTGAACAGTGGGCACATACTGACATGTTACTCACAGGGATAACTGCAGTGGGATGTGTTGTCATGAACCGATAGGAATTGTTTGCAGTGAGCATGTGTTAAAAAGAGATTTCAGTGAGTCACGAGAAATAGGACAGTGTTTATTGCAGTGTCTATTTGTAAAAGAAGCTGATTTACATACACTAGTTGCTGTTTGTGGAATTAGTAAAGATTTTGGTTTATCACGTAGAATAACAAACAAATTGGACTCTAGAGAAAACATAACAAAACAACAACCACGAAGTCTAGCAATGTACATGTGTAGTTGATGGTACAGGCAAAGTTTCAAGTGATTCACCTGTGTTGATGGAAGCTGGATGAGTTTCTCCTTGGTGATCTATTAAAAGAGGAGTGTTTTGTGAATTAGTTTGCCCATTGGACTGTGTTCAAGTTATGTAGGGGGGATTGTTGGGGTGAACAGTGGGTCTACTGGTTACACTGTTACTCAAAAGGATAACTGCAGTAGGATGTGTCGTTAGGACCCATTTTCACTTTGTGATCATCGACTGTTAAAGAGAGATTTTATTTAGCCACAAGAAAAGAGGATAGTGTTTATTGCAGTACACATTTGCATTAGAGCAATATTGGTAAGCTGACTTATGTACGCTATTTGTTGTACATGTAACTATGAGAGATCATGGGCCATCACCTCGATAAACAAATATTAACTGTTGATCTTTTAAAAGGAGGTGATTTTAAGAATTGGTTTGCCCATCAGACTGTATTTGTTATACATAAGTAAGGGGAATGAAGTTGGTGTGAACAGTGGGCATATACTGACAAGTGCTACTTACAGGGATAACTCCAGTGGGATGTTCCACTAGGGACCACTTTCACTTTGTGCTCGTCAGCTGTTAAAATGATATTTGGTTTGGCCACAAGAAAATAAGATTGTTTATTGCAGTACACATTTTTAGCAGAGCAGTGCTTATAATAAGCTGACTTACATGCACTAGTCGCTGTAGATGTAACTTGTAGAGACTCCGCCTCATGCTTTCATAATTTCACTGTCACATTGAAGGACTGTATTGAACAAATGGCACCAGTTCTAAATACTTATAGGGATGATTACTGTGATATCTATCCTTAAAAGCTTTTTATCATTAAGTAAAGAGGTAATTTTCTAGTGGAGAAAGAAATCCAATGAGGAGTTTTAAATCATCTAACAGCCTTTTTTGTATTTTTCCACTTACTCAAGCCAATGGTCATTGACCATTTTGCTGTCTGTCGAGGAGGGGGGACATTTGTAAATTGATTTTGTAAAGCTTATTTAGGGAAGATATTCCTAAATTAGTTCAGGGAAGCTAAGTTAGGGGAGATATTTTTAAAATTTATTTGGCCATGCATTTGGTGTTTTGGTGTTAATTAAGTACTATTCAGGGAAACTGACAGTAATGTTGCAACTTTCAGGTGCCTGCTGTTGTACTTGAAAAGCATTATTTTGATTGCTTCCAATTATCAATTATTGAAAGTAACAATATAGTTGTATTAAAGCAATAAATTTGCAAAGATTTCAAAATAAGGTTGCTTGAATATATTATTTACTTCTTTTGTTGGCCATGTGGTAAGAGGGAGATATTTGTACATGTAAATAGTTTAATTTGCAGAGTGTTGGTGAAAGGAATTGTATTGGATAAAGAGTGTACCCTGTAACTTGTTATGATAAGGTTACTCACATGTACTCTTGATTGCTGTTGTTACCCATTGCTCAGTATATTTCTGACGATCTGTTAACAGATGTGCATGTACTTTAATTTGATTGTCGGAGCATGAATAAACTCTGCTTCAGAAAGAACAAAATGGGCTTGTGCATTGTTTTTTCTTTGTGGTAACAAGTTACCTGTATTTTGCTGCATTAAGAAATTAGTCTTGCTCTTTTGGGGGCTGGTCTGATTTACAGTGTGAGTAGGTGTTCAAATGTGATGACTATAGTTTGGACTCCATTTTTTTTTTAACATTGATGGTGGTGTGTAGGAAGAATTACTAATTGTACTTACGTCCATATTTGGAATTGTGAGATCTTCCTCTTCTGGCCAGATCTTGAATAAAACATTTGAAAATTAGTTATAAAAGTGAATTCAAGCATTAAAATTTTCTCTTATTTTTTATATAAATATATTGAAGAAGATAGTATTTAGCAGTTTGCTATTAACTTGTTTGTTAGTATCCCAGAAATGGAATACATTATTTGTGATTTTAATTCATACATAGAGGTCAGGTCTTGGTTGTTAACAAGGTGGATACTGTTATAACCGTATCCACTGGTTAAATCACTCTCAGCAAATAGGTGCTAGCAAAGCTAAGTGAATTATCCAGGGGATGGTGATTCAACTATAAGGTAGTCCTATCCACATTTCTAACATTTTGGGCCAGATTGGCAAAATTTGAGTAATGTGATAGAGTACATTTCTCGATGTAGAAAGAAATTGCAATTTCTCTACAGCTATAAAATTGGAGAACCATTCATGGGCTGGGCAAAAAAGGTCCTAAGAAGTGGATCCTTGGGGACAAATACTTAAGGGTAGCTTAGGTGTTGCATGTGGCCTTAAATTCACTTGGGAATCTGTTATTTTGTCCAATATGTTTGCTCTTTGTTTTCATAAAATTGATCTTGCAAAGAATTCTTTTATCCCTCTTGGTACGCTGGTTTCATTGTCTGCAGGGAGAACCACGTTTGGAAAAAGTTTCTTCAGGGGTCATATGGGCCCTGGGAATCCAAGAAAATACTGGAATTTTATTGCAGCTTTTTCCAGCACTTTACAGTCTTAGAAATGACAGTAGGTCCTGAAAAGTCCTGGAAATCTGTAAACTTGCACCTTATCCCTAATTTTAAGCAATAACTTACGTATTTTTATGGTAGATTTCTCAAGAGACTAAGTGAAACAGAGGTCTTGAAAAGTCCTGGAAAAGTTCTGGAAATTACTTTGCATGAAAGGGCACAAAACCCAGTTTTCAAATGGATTAAAAACACCACAGAGCAAATTGTGCAATGATGTCCTGGGGAAATAATGTCGCATGTAAATTTTGAGCCACTTTTGATTGTTTTTGTTGTTGTTGTTTTTTTTTTCCCTCAAGGAATTCACTTCTTGGGCCCTTTTTGTCTGTGCCTATTCAGTATTGCAAGTTTTACTTACATGGATATTTCTTAGAACACTTTTGTCCATCTATTTGGAAAGAAACAGATTTGTTAGTTGATTCAGCTGTGGAAGCATGCCTTGCAGTTAAGTTGCATGAAACAGTTACGTTCAATTAGTGCCATTGGTGTTCTTGTCTCTCTATATATATATATATACTCACGTGAATGGTGGCTAGAAAAAAATTATTTGTTATCTGGTGGAAAAAAATTGTTTTAGTGAATAGGGTAACTGAACATTTCTTTTGAAAGTCGATTCATTCTTATTAATGATATGAAGTGAATTTTTAGATAGCCATATATGGTAAATAGTATTTTTATACTGGTACGTATGATGCAATACGTCAATGTAGGACTACATTATTTTGTTTCAAGTCATCATCAAGGATCATCTGATCAAATACATCAGATTGGATTTGCCAATAATACACAAATATCAATTTCAACCAAGAAGCTTTTCCTCTCAAAGTTTGCTTTAAAAATATTTTGAAACTAAGATTTCTGACCTTCTCTCAATTTGTCATGTTTTAAATGTTGTTGTGACAGGACATCTATATTGTTAGTTCAATCATTTTTCAATAGACCTTATGACACTTTAAGCTGCCATCTTAACAGGTAGGCAAAGTGTAAAAAATTTACGGTGTTTGTATGGGGATCCAATGTCAAATAATTGTTCTGAAATGTTACCTCGGAATAAATTTTGAATTGCAAACTGAAGGTACAGGGCAAAGGATTATACTGACCATTTTTTCCGGACCAGTCTTTACTTGAAGTTGCCCAGTGGCATCTTCAATTTTGGATATATTTGTCTGTAATTTTCTCCCACGGTTTTCCTGCAGACTGAAAATTCCTGCATAAAATATTACAGACAAGTATATGGAAAAATTGGAAATGCTACCTGGCAACATCTAGTGAAGATTAGTCCCTAACAATTGATCAGTATAATCCTCTGCCCTGTATCTCAAATACCTGACCCGACATTATACGAAAATTATTTGCTAGCAGATCCCCATACACTGTAAATTGTTTATGCTTTGCCTGTCCCTCAAGATGGCGGCTGAAACCATGATAGGGTCTATGCTGTAGCTTCTTTGCAAGACAGTGAGGTATCAATATCCTGCTGAATTGAAATCAACTTTTATTAGTGCCTTGGCTAACTTAAAGAGTAAATTTATCTCAAGAACCTTTAACATAACATGACAGTATATAGATATGTGGAAGACTGTTAACATTTTAAATGATACTATGGTATTTTTCAATCTCCTTTGTTTGATAGCTTTTTGAAAAGCAATATAATCCTACTTCGTTTTATTATGATTTTGTCAATTTTATAGACATTAAGCATTATTGTAATCAGAGTTAGGTGGGGAGCTGATCATGTGGCTTGTAATGATGATTTACATTTATTTCATTTGTATTTTCTACTTGAGTGGCTGGTTATAGCCTACTTTACAAGCATCTCTGTCACATTTTCATTTGTGGTGCAAATCAGCTCTATGCAGGCTAGCATACTCACTTATAGGTACTTTTATAGGGGTTGACTATCTGTACTAGGCTAGATGTTCACTTCAACACGTGTCCCATCTCAAAGATACTTCATTGCACAACTCTGTTCTTCTTTCCTTGGGCAGTTTGCTAGTAACTTTTTTAAATGGAGCAATTTTTTCACAGAATTTCATACTAATTGGAGTACTTAACCTATATAAATCAATACAAAGATTTTGATTTTAAGGAGCAAGAGTTGAAATTTTTCATTTGTTGACTAACACGAGAACACTAAGAAAGCTGGCCAACAATATTATTTTTGTCCACTCATGATAATGTCTGATTAAAAGACATTGTAAATAGTTCTTTTCCACAAAAATATTCCAATAAGTGACATTCACTTAAGTTGACTAAAAACATCATTATTAGGAGATTCTCTTTGTTGATTTTGTTAGAATTCGATTAATATTCCTTCCTCATATTTATCAGTATTGCGCATGTTTCTGTTTGTGTGGGGGAGTTGAGGTAAAGAGGACAAGAGGAATGTGAGTTTGGCAGCTGTTTATTTTTTTTTTTCAGTTGGCTCACAAATTTAAACTCTCAAACTGATGGCATTGGGATACATCTGCACAAATTAATCAAGTCCACTCCTATAGTATTTTTACCGCTGTTTAGAGAATATGGTATTTGAGAAAAATACTTGGTGCAACTCCCTCAACTCCACCCTCAGATTGATCTTTATTGGGAGTGTTATTTTTTAAAATCTAGAAGGTAAAAAGGATTTTTTTGCTGAAAAATAATTATTTCAGCAGTTGTAGTTAGTTTTTCTATTAAATATTTTTAATTTTTTCATTCTTGAGATACATATGCATTTGTACAGTCAAACTTATTTAAACTAAATATATAGTATACATGTAAACTATTCCTGTTTTTATGCTCAGGGTTCGTACGGGTCTTGAAAACCCTTGAATTTTGAGAGTACATTTTCAAGGCCTTGAAAGTCCTTGAAAATCTCTGCTATTCATTCCTGGTTCTTGAAAGTCCTTGAAATATTACTGACCTGCATTTCCAATCTTTGAAAACTTCAGTAAAGATAATAGCCGCTCAAGTCATGTCCTACAAACGTGACAAGTTGTGGGGTCGAGAATGGTTACCAGAAATGAAAAAAAGGTCCTTGAAATTTCAAAATGTGGTCCTTGAAAGTCCTTGAATTTTTGGTCTAAAACAGTGTATGAATGGCGTGTATACTTTTTTGTCTTTGCGTATAATTTTTTTCTTTTGATAAATCATTTAATGTGTCCAAATATGCAATAAAATAATTTGCTCTGAGTCAGTAGTTATTCTTGCTATTTTAACTCAAGATGAATGCAACATCATCTTACACTTTTGAAGTTAACCCATTAACAACTAATGCTACAGACACCTCTTTTACCCTACATCTCACATCTAAGTCCTTTCACAAATTCTTAAATGTCTTAAGAGATGGTGCTGAAGAGGAATATCGATCCCATTTCAGTGTCCACTTTTTTCCAAATCCTACTTGTCATGTTTAAATCCCACTAATCATGCTAACAAGAATTTATTCCATTCCCATTTAAGGCCATATTCCCAATCACATCTTACTCTTGTTGAGAAGCTCGGGGGTGGGGGGGGATAGGGGTATGCAAATCATCAAATCTATGCTACTTTGTTGCCCATTTGGTTGTTGCAACATTATTTTCAATGAAATCAGGATCTGCACTACCATAAAGTAATGTTAGTGTACAAAAGAATAAACATAATGACAATTAGGCTGACCAAAAATTAATGATAAGACCCACAATGCAAACTTGTAGACAGAACCTCAATACTCAGTTGATCTGCAATTCACGTTTTTTCAATCTGTAAATCTACTTAATTTACTGCAAACTTCACAATCCCTGAGTTTTTTTAAGGCTAAATGTGCCGATCTGTACACATACTCCAGCCCCTTTCCATTGCCCTAAATCCCATTTTCCCCTGAAAAAAAAAAAAAAAACAGGTCTATGCCAGTTCCAATTTTACCCCTTCAGTACTCTCTTAAATAATTAGGATATTACAAAAAATGAGACAAGTGTCAATGCATAGCAAATGCCTTTAAATTTATGTTCTGATCTTAATACCTGCTGGCAGTAAATATACACTTCTAAAGCTAACAAGGCAAAGTTAAGGTTAAGCTCTTTAGTTTAGTCGAGCTTGCTTATCTCATTATTCAGCAAGAAAATTTAAATGTACAATGTAGTCTGAAGCACCCAAAAGACTTTGGGTTATCATAATTCTCTAAGTAATGGCTACAATTGTCACTTTTACGAGAAATACTCCGTGTGAAGAAACAGCCTTCTCGATGTGCAAATAAAACTAGCTTTAATGCCAACAATGAAGGAACCATTCTACAATCGAACAGGAACGTGAAATGAAAACACAATACAAGTGGACTAATAAAGTAAAATGAAGGCACTTACAAGAACTCAGTAACGTTAGAAATGGCAGGCAAGTCCTTAAGACAGTTCGTTATCCTAGAACCACAAATATGGCCGACTCATTTGGCCGAGCGCATGAGTCCCCGGTCAGCAGGTTTACTAAAGAGAAGTACCGTTATTATGTTGGCTGGCGCGAAACTCTGCACCGTGAACAAGTGTTTGTATCAAAATAAATTCCGTTTCATTTGCAGTTCCGTTGAAAAAAATATAAAAATGCAGAAAGCTCAGATTCAGTCACACGCCAAGTGCGACTGTTTTAGAGAAACATACAAAATGGACACAAATGACACACTGAGCTGACAGCATTTCCAACGTTCTATTAATTCTTGAATGATATGCCTTTTAATGTTTGACAATAGAGTCAAATAAATGAAACTGACCTTCAATACAGTTAAAAGTCCACATTTGCGGGATAATTAGCACCCACTTTATAAAATTGTCACCTTTTATCCCTCTGACAAACAATTAGTTTCAGAGTTTAACTTTCTTCCACGTAAAGTCCCAAGGAAACATTCAGGACATTGACTTTGAAATAAGTGAACCAGTCCCAGCCATATGCGTTCAACAACAACAACAGCAACCATATTTTTTTCCCATCACGTCCTCTGCGTCTTAGTGCCTGCTAGGCGAAGTTGTCAGTCCATCCATGTTTGTCCAGGTCTATCATAGCTCTTTGTAAACGTTTCTATGTTCAATTTCAACAATTATTAATACTTATCACAAGTCGAAGCACAAACAAGTCACGAAAAGCGTCTCTTTTTTATGGGGCTGTTGACGACGGTTGATCGGGCGTGAACAAATTAGCTTGAAGCAGCGTGATTAAAAAATAATGTAGCTCCATTCAACGTACGTACCAACGGAATCCTGAGAAACTTAACGGGTACACGTTCGCAATTTGTAAAGGGCCAATATTTGATTACCTCTTGGTGCAAAATTGGCCACACTTAGCCACTGCACCATCATACCTTCGAACGGCACCAAAGAGTCTCCCTGCATGTGAAGAGATTTCTCTAGAAAGAGGGCGGGAAAACTTAAAGGCGGGAATCTCTATTTTTCCATGTAAATGGGAGGCAGTATAAAATGATGTGCATTTCACTCGTTACTTTTAAAACTGAGTGAAGGTTCGTCAACATTTCAGAATTCCTTTTCCATGGCTTAGTTCGAAAACAACTTTTTTGAAATTGAATGACTAACCATAAAATTAACAGAAAACAGGCGTGGGGGAATAGTAGCAGTAGGGGGAATATTTCATTTTTTTTTAAGGAAATGGAATGTATTAAAGTATTTCACTCGTTAGATTAAAACTGTGTGAAGATTTATCAGACCTCATCAGCATCAATGGCGTAGTCAGAAAAACAACTTAATCTAATAAGTTACCACAAATGGAAAATAACTTTAAAATACCTGAAATACAGGAAAGCTGTTTGAATCTGTCATGAAATTCTTCTCAGACCTTTCTCCATTCGTTTTAAGTAACATTGCACTCTTATTATCTCTACAAGTAAACACTGCGCAACAACTATGAACCTAAAGCAAGCATCATTAGTTGGTCAAGAAGATGAACTTTAAGAACTCAGAACACCTTTTTTTTACTAATTATGATTTACTAACCTATCCATTAACTCAAATAAGAAACCTACGTTCAAATAATCTGAAAACTTCGTTTGCATAAACACAACGCAATGACTCAACCACTCACGGAGCAGAATTCAGCCTCACGAAATTTGTTTTGGTAGAAGAGAGAGGGCAAAAATGATGATATGTCGGATTCCAAGCCGTACTAGTGAAAATTAACAAATACTGATTCATTCCTTTTTTTTTCCATTTTTCCCTTAGAGCAAAACTTACCCATGTCGTCTTCTGTCTTCCCTCAAAATCAACGCAAACGAAGGCGGTGGCCGGCTAATCATTCAACTTGTTTGACGTTTATTTCTTATTTCCTATTGGCAGTTTTCACAATTCTGCATTTTTGCCTGGGACACTAGAGCAAGCACAATAGCGCTATTGTCGTCAGTCACAACTATTTTTTTTTCAGCCCCCCTTCTTCACAAAAAGACAATGCCGAAAACGGCCAGATTCCCATAATTAAAGATGATAGGAATCCTGGGGCCGGTTGCTAGAAACTGGGTTAGTGCTAACCATTGGTTAAGAGGTATGAAAACCTATATGTTTCCATGGTGTCTAATCCTGGTTAGGGCTGAGCATGCTTCGAGCAACCCGGGCTGGGAGTGTTTTAAATTCACCCTTCACCCGGAGATCGATCTTTTAGGCACTGTCACATATTCTGGAATAGGCAATTAGTATGCGTATGAAGCTATCATAAAGGAGGTTTATTCTTTTTTTTTTTTTTTTTTTTTTTTTTAAGTTTGGGTTTCTTTAGCTCGTTAGAGGGAAAATTCACCCGGGTGTTATTTCATGCACGGGAGACGCCCTGATAATTTCAGTGGTATACTGCCAAAACGCACAGGAAATTAAGAACCAAACATTAAACCTTGAAGCTGAATGACTGAATGCTGCCATGTAATGAATTAAACAACACACATTTAAGGAAATTAAAGACGAACGAAGAAAAAATGATGAGAACTACTGCTTATTACTCGAAAGTCCCGAAAACTTTTCGGACCTGAAAAGCTATTTTCAAAACTACAATCTACTTATTCAGCAAAGCTGGTCTTAAAAGCTGTTATCAAGATAGGAAAGGGTAGAGTCATCAGAAGATCTCATGACTAGAAATGCCTCTTTCTTTAAGTTGCGTGGGACAATATGGTACCTGAAATCGACCCAAAAACCCTCGGACTTTCGAGACACGCACTCCCGGGGACAGACAAACAAAAAACTTTTTTTTTTAATTTCCTGCATGAGGGTGTCCTCTGTGCTCCCTTTTTGTCAACGAATAGTCTTACAATACTTACCAAACAAATTCACCATTTTTTCCCTCCCTTGGCGACAATGCCACCATTTCTTTAGTCCCAGTAGTGTGCAGGACATTTGCGGCGAGAACCAAATTTCATGGTGTAACTCTCACAAGTCTGTATCTCAGTGGTAGAGCATCCGAACTAGTAACCAGAAGGTCATAGCTACGACTTCTGTTAGGAGGCTCGCACTTTTTTCCGAGTGTGCCCGAGTGATTGCTGACAAATTCACACCGAAAACCCTTCCAGAAATTTTAACTCAATGGATAACTGAACAAAGTTACATAAATGTTCTGTCATGTCTTGACTTCGGTTTCGACAAGCACAGTCAACATGGCGGGTTATTTCCGAGTCTCTTTTATTTACTTAAGCGCATCATGCAATGCCCAAATATGGCAAATCTGCGGGAAACCATAACATGTTCCATAAAAGAATTCGAAGGTTCTATGAAACCCACGTTTTCGTTGATTCATTTGTTTATACCTGCTTGCTTTCTGCGTACCTCTTTACCATATATAAGGCCCCGTGCATGCATTCATTGCAAAACAAGACGCTTCGAAAGCGTTCATGTGGGATGCGTTGATCGACGAATGGCTGTCAACAATCAGTGTTTATACGAACAAATAAACTTGAAAGGAAATGTTTATGTCAACATTCAGTACAGGAGCAACAAACGGTCTTGCCGGCGGTGTTGCTTGTACTATTTCACAAACAAGAAGGAAAAACAAAACAAGAAACAAGAAGAACAAGTCAACAACACGGACATTATCCATGGTCACCCATCCAAGACGTATGTGGCTAATTACCATATGAGACATTGATATTACATTGGTATAGACAGAAACCATGAGGAATGTTTGTCACTGACGTGCTGTTTACTACTTCAGTGCATCTGAATTTCTTACCAAATGTTGAACCTTTTCTGTAGCAAATATAATTTGATAATTTTTTCAGAATCCAGTTTCCACTTTCCAGTAATTCTCTTTTCACTCATTACATATTCATGGAAGCAAACAATTGTGCTTGTTCTCTTCTATTTGAACCTGTTAGCTTAAAGGTCTCCATTTAGATTCATAGTTTTAGTGCTACAGTTTGTTACAGTTAACGTTACAGTTAGTGTTAGCATAGTGCACAAGGATCTAGCAATTGCAGTGAATTTCATTGCACTATTGTAATATGAGATTGCAATATAATTTTCAACATAAATTTTGGAATTTTTTCTATGAAAATTGTAAATGGTTATTGATGTTAATGAGCATGAGTTGCCATTTACCAATATCGGGTTATTTCAGAAATCATCTTTATTTCAAATCCAGGATCCTACATTTCATTTTTTTTTTACTCTGTTCATTAACAAATTTTAAACATTTGTTTTACTGCTATCATATATAACTCTGTTTGTCCTCAATCAAACTAAACCCTTGCCTTGCGCAAAGAGCTTTCTAATAGCAGCCAATAGGGTAAAGGTGTTTTCTGGAATGTGCCATGAGTGATAAATGTAAACAAGAAACTCTCTTGTTCATGGAACGTTACACGACAAACATTTGTTGATCTAGAACATTAAAACTGTTTATTAATATATTTCGAGAAAATACATGTAGTTTTTATCAATGCATAATAAAAAGCCCATCCAATTAAAAAAAGCAAAATGATAATATTTATTATCCAATGCAAACACTTGGTACCTTATTAACTTGTGATTTCCATCAATGTGCCACAAGGACTGTGGTTCATAGACGTTGTAAACTCGACGTTTTACTGACTGTTTCCACCTTTGAAGAACGCCCGTGGGATCTGTCCACAAGAGAGAAAGCTGGATTCTATCCCTTTGGATACGATGGCCAAGGCTTTTCAGGTGACCTTTCAGTAACCTTATTCCAACACCTGGATACTGCTGCTGCACATTTCTCACCAAGACATCAAGATCGTGATCACTGATGTCACTATATGTTTCGGAAAATAGAGGAAGCCTGAAAATGTCATAAATAAGGGCATGTTAAACCCAAACTATCAAATATTGCAGCAATTTTTTCTTGTGATAGGAAAAAAATATGGCTTTTACTGATGTTTGTCTCCTACCGTCTTGCATCATGGATGTTTATCACAAATACATGTACATATAACTTATAGTAATTATAGCAGATTCAATTGTTTCCCATGATATGTTTACAACAATTTTTAATTTTTTTTTAAACTGCATTTCAGACGTTCATGTTTTACCATGCTGGTGTTGCAAAGGAACAACATCAACGTATAAAATGGCAAACTAAATGTATCATTCCGCAACATAATTATGTCTTTTCTGTTAATGTCTACTTCACGGTTTTGAAACCATGTGTATTAATTCCGGAGAGTACCCAAATGCCCATCCTCTGGGACAGAAAATGAACAAATGCCTTGAGGTTGCCCGGGGGATGAATGGCAGCAAGGAGGTAACTTCGCTTTGATACAGAACTGTCTGCTTTTGTCATATAAATACACCTAGTTCGCGTTAAATTACAATTTCATTTACACAGCAAAAGCAGTGAGGGGTGCAGGTGTAACAAAATAAGGTCACCTTCAGCCCCTCGGCCATTGAAAGGCCAGGTCTATTGACTGTTACATAAAACGCCATAAGTGGGTAGTTGGGCAACCAACAAAACAACTGAGTAGCGGAAACGTCGATTAACTGAATTAACCTAGTGAAAACTGACAAAACCAAGAATTATGGACGGTGCCTACTTTTGGTAGTGCGCACGCATTCTGCGCATCACGCAAGCCATGGTTTAAGCGCGTGCGCTGGGGTTGACATTGACGCAATCAACTACGCCACCAAGTATACACGACTTGAAATGAAAGCAAATTTTCTTACTGTGACGAAATCAAGTTTAATGAACCCGTGCTTAATCCAGGAACACTAGAATAGCAGCATATCGCTAACCACTAAATGTTAATGTCTTCCAGCTGAAAACCTAGCTGTTTTCTTTCGAAAACTACACTGAAATCCAACTGTAAACGTGTACCTGCAGATGGTGTAATGCGCACGCAAAAGCGCAAATGTCTTACTCACTGGGGAGGTGACAGGAAAAAATGTAACAGGCACCGTAAAAGTTTTCAAAAAAGATCAATAACTTTTAAAAACGAGTAGTTCCCCCTACATTTTATGTTACGAAATTGAAGTGGAAAGCCTATTCAACACGTGATTAGTTTCTGGCTGTGAGCAAAGAAATTATTGGCCAGACAATAAGAATTTTATTCTGTTCCTCAGTTAATATTCAAACTTACCTCGCTATGCTGGCTGGGGTATTCCAATAGGGGGTGCAATGTATTGGAACATTCTTTGAACCCTCTAGGCAGTCTGTCCATCCCATGTGGTTTTGGACTCGACTGCATAGAGGGATCTTATCCTACTTTGTTTCACCCACTCCCCCCACCCTTAGCCTAGCCAAATATACCTGCGACTATTTGGTGCGGGTTTTGGCCCTCACCTTTGCTGTGTAGGGCTTAATTCGTTTGTTTGTAATTAAATGGAAAGGATTATTAAAGCGGCTATGTGGCCAGCTACATAGCCAAAGTTTATCCAAAACTGTCAAACACCCTTCTCAGCAAACAGAGCAAGCCCAAACAATGGTGTTTATTGTTATGCTATATTGTTTGGAGAGGGGCAGGATAAAAGGTATTTAGACTGTATTTTAGCTGAACCAGAGGAAGGCTGTAAGAGACACTAAAAGCACTTTTGCAACCATTTTGTTATAAAAAACGTACCAAAAATGGTTTTAATGTTACAATTTGCCATGATGCTCAAAGATCTTTTTAAATGTGTTTGCCTTTCTGTATGTAAAGGCGAATTCTAAGGAAATCTGTGAGGAAATATCTTTTCCCTCTTTTTTCAGAAAAATGCTGATGTCAGCATTTTGTTGAGATTCACAGCTAATTATCTCGAAAAAATGCGTGGCTACCCCTATTTTTCTTTGTGGATTCCAATAGCCCTTGCAAAGATCTACTTTCTCCGCATGATCCTAATCTGGCGCAAAAACCTTTGTTTTTAGTAGGCACCGTCCTTAATAGCCCACCTGATATCCTGATTCCAAACATAGACATCCTCCTTTCCACCGTCCTTTTTGAAATTCCCAACATTTCACTGATTTTAGGAATTGTAAACCATTGTCTACCAAGAATACTAGTTAATCCTTCAATACATTAAAAGGAGGACGACCTCTGCGGCCAGTGAATGAACGGTCTGCCCTGTATGTAGGAACGCTCGATTGCTGTGTGCCCGATAAACATGCTATGGCAGATCCTATACCAGCCACGATTGAATCGGGTAATTCCCCAGAATTTATGAGAGTACGATTTAAATACTCCAATCGAAGCAAAATTCTACTATAATCACCATCTTGGCAGGAATCTAAGTGTCCCAAAGTGTCTTGTATGACAGCAACAGCGAACTCTCGCGCCATGTTTGCGCAGAGTTGGTGGGAAAACGAATGGAGCCAAAGGAGCCGAAAGGCAAAAGAGCCTAGGGAAGAGGTCTACCCCCTCCTCTCTCCTCCCACTCTCGACCAATGATCACTTGTTGCACAACTATTGTAATTAGCACATCAACACTTGCACCACCGTTATTCGCACCTACCAATCATAACACATGTAATTATCATATCAGCACCAGCACATAATGCCTATATAAATCTGTGAACAAGCATCACTAAATATTCTACTTTGAGCGTGAAATGTAACGGTCAACATGGTGGCAGCCGCGCTTGTTTTTAAATTTCACTGCTAAGGAGATTCAATTTGATGAGTGATATGGCCTCCAACACTCCCTTCCGGCAGTCCAAAACAACGGGGGATGACAAACACGATGTAGAAGTTTACATCGAAGACTTAATCGATTACTGTATCATGCAAAACTGGTTCGATCCATCCAAAGAAACAGAGGCAGCGAGGTGGACGAAACCAGAGAAGGGGATGGCATGTCTTCGAGCATCGTTCTCCTGCAGCCAGAGGAGTCTACAAATACAGTTTAGGATTATCGGAACAGGATCAGAGCAAACCCCACATGGTTATCAATGCTCTGAAAGAGTATTACGGCGCTAGCATCAGGGTCTCGGGGGAAAGGAGGAAATTTCTTTCCTTGCTGCAAAACGAAGAGGAATCCATCGCGTCTTGGAAGACAAGGATTCGCAACCAAGCTGCCCAGTGTGAGTATGAGAATTTCGCTGATGAGTTGATGAGAGATCAGTTTATCGCTGGATTGACATCTGAACCTCTATGCGTAAAACTAATTGGGAAAGGTCATAGGCATCAAGACACAGCACAATCAAAAGTCACTCTACGAGAAGTCGTTGAAGTAGCCAAAAGCCATGAAGCAACCACATTTGCAAACCAGTTAATGAAAAATGCCCGAGGCATCCAGCAGGAGCAGGTAAATTTCTCAAAGAAGACAACCCCCGAATATCGTAACTCTGACACCTTAACAGCGGCTTGTTTCTGGTGTCACGGTGAGCACCCCAGTCCTCGCCAACAACATTGTCCAGTGTTCGGGAAACGGTGCAATAAGTGTGGCATCATTGGCCATTTTACTTGTGCATGCAGAGGAGGAACACAAACTGGGCAAAGACAGCAGCAACTATCGAATTTGTCAGGCAATGCCAATTGGTGCAAAGAAATTTTTCGCTCACTTACACCTTATCCATGGGGGACAGTCAAAAACTGTGAAACCTCAAATTGACTCGGCGTCGACTTATAATACCATACCCAGTTCAGTATTGAGACAGCTATTCCCGAATGTGAAGATCTCCGAGACAAAAAAGCAGAATCAGCACGTATGGGAGCCAAACAATGAAACCAAAAGGTCAAGTAACCCTTGTGTGTGAAAGGAAGGGAAAACTGCACACAATTGACTTCCTGGTGGTGAATGTTTCGGGCGACAAACCTCCACTTCTTAGTGGACGAGACTCACAGGCTTTAGAGTATTTGACCATTTTTGCAGACGAGACAAACGCAGTCGAGGAGACCTCACGAAACTCGCGCAAGCTGCCTGCACTCGGCAAATTAACTTCAGAGGACATTCTAAACCATTACCCAAACGTTTTCAAACCAGGACGCAGGAAACCTCTTGGGAGCCCCATGCACATCGACTTGGATCCCGCCATTACACCCATGCCCCCACGCGCCGCGTTCCAGTGGCAAAATTAGACAAAGTCAATGAGGAATTGGAAAGGCTTTGCATAGAAGGAATTATAAGGCCTGTAACCCAACCTACTGATTGGCTGTGCAATATGCTGATTAAAGAAAAACCTAATACCAAACTTCGCATCTCCATTGAACCGAGCCAGACCATAAACTAGGCGATTAAAACAGCCAAATACACCATACCCACAATCGAAGAGAGGGTACCTCTTCTGACAAAAGCCAAGGTATTTACCGGTGTTGACGTTTCTGAGGCGTTTCACACTATTGAACTGGATGAAGAATGTTCCCTTCTAACAACGTTCCGTGGGCTAGATGGTCCCTATTGTTACAATCGGATGCCCTTTGGCATTGCCTCAGGACAGGAAGAATACCAGCGGCGACAACATGAGTTTTTGGATGGACTGAGTTGGGTAATCAACATAGCAGATGACATTTGCATTTATGGCTGTGGTGATACAGAGGAGGAAGCTGATATTGATCGTGACCGAAATCTGACTGGTCTACTTGAGAAGTGCAATGAACGCGATCTTTGAGTCTCCGCGAGAAAAATTCAATTCAAGTCCAGCTCTGTATCATTTATGGGGCACAGACTTACCAACACAAAGGAGTTCAGCCTGACCCAAGTAAAGTAGCTGCAATCACAGGAATGCCAACCCCAGCAGGCAAGGCTGCTGTGCAACGTTTCCTAGGAATGTGCCAGTACCTGTCCAAGTTCTGCCAAAACCTGTCTCAAACAGTCCTCCCATTGAGGAACCTAACTAGAGATGATACTGAATTTCTTTGGTCTGACGTTCACGAGGTGGCATTTAACTCAGCCAAGACCCTCAGCTTCCACAGCAGCACTACGCTATTATGATGTCAGCCTTCCTGTGACCCTTCAAGTAGACGCATCTGGCAGCGCCATAGGCGGAGTCTTACTTCAAGAGGGCCATCCTGTCTGCTTCACGTCACACACCCTCAGTGCTACAGAAAAAAATTATGCTCAGATCGAGAAAGATGCTTGGCAATTGTGTCCTGTATGGAAAAATGATATCACTACCTATATGGAAAGCATGACATAACGGTCCACTCTGATCATTAGCCTCTGGAGACCATTTTCAAGAAACCATTGAGTAGAGGTCCATGGAGGCTTCAGAGAATGATGTTGAGATTGCAGAACTATCACTTTACTGTTCAGTAGAAGAAAGCTCTTTGTGGCCAACACTCGTCTCACGCGGCTCTCAGGAGACTGTGAAAGGCCTATTCTTAATGACACTGAACAAAGGGGTACTTGGTGGCTTGCCCTCCCAAAAGAGTGAAGTACCGGATGAAATCAGAGCTTACTGGGACTTCAGAGATGAGATCTCCGTATATGATGGAGTGCTCTTCAAATCTCATCAAGTCATAGTTCCCGCATCACTGCAACCTGAGCTCTTACAGAAGATATACAAAGCACATCAAGGCGTAGATAGCAGCATACAAAGAGCCTGGGAATCCGTGTACTGGCCAGGAATGCAGGCAGCAATTAGGCAAACATGTTCCTCATGTGGTGTGTGTTCTCAATACCAAAGTGAGCGGCCCCAGGAACCCATGCAGTCACATACCGTACCATCTCGGCCGTGGGAAAGAGTGAGTGCAGATCTGTTTCACCTAGATGGAAGTAATTACCTTGTGCTTGTGGACCATTACAGTGACTATATCGAACTTGAGACTCTAAGAAATAGTAGTGGGAAACATCGAAGAAAGGAGAGCCCAATCAAAAGCCATTATGACAAGAGGGCTTCAGGCCCACTGAAACCATTTACTCCAGGGGAAAAAGTGTTTGTGAAGCCATGACCTACTAAGAAGTCTCAACCATGGATGTACAGGGAGGCAGTTGAACAACCCACATTGAGATCCTGCCTGGTCAAGACTGCAATGGGGCCTGTTTGATGAAACCATGCCCAAATCCAGGGGGCAAGAACAGAGCCAGCTGAAAGAACGATCATCGAGATGGATCAGCTTGAAATTGCATCCACACACTCTGAACAGGAGCAGGAAAGACAACCAGCTAACCCTGAGCAAATGGAACTTGAGAGCGCAACACCTCAAGCTGATGACTGCGGACTTTGCCGTTCACAAAGGATCGGTAAACTGCTGTCAAGGTTCAAAGACTATGTTATGTAGACTCCCAAGCAAGATGAACTGAAATCTCATAGACTAGTACACTTATTTATTATTATTCTTTCTAAGAGAGAGAGGGTGTTGCACAACTATTGTAATTAGCACGTCAACACTTGCACCACCATTATTCGCACCTACCAATCATAACACATGTAATTATCATATCAGCACCAGCACATAACGCCTATATAAATCTGCGAACAAGCATCATTAAATATTCTACTTTGAACGTGAAATGTAACGCCCGATAAACATGCTATGGCGGATCCTATACCAGCCATGATTGAATCGGGTAATTCCCCAGAATTTATGAGAGTACGATTTAAATACTCCAATCGAAGCAAAATTCTACTATAATCACCATCTTAGCAGGAATCTAAATGCCCCAAAGTTTCTTGTATGACTGCAACAGCGAACTCTGCTGCCATGTTTGCACAGAGTTGGTGCGAAAACAAACGGAGCCAAAGGAGCCGAAAGGCAAAAGAGCCTGGGGAAGAGGTCTACCCCTTCCCTCCCCTCCCACTCTCGACCAATGATCACTGAAGCGTAAACACAAATTCAAAAGTCGAGTTGAAAATTTCCGATGTGGAGTTTGCAATATGACGCGGTAAGTCGCAAAATACATCGAGCTAGTAATACAATACAATACAATACCTCGGTCCATGAACACGCAAAAAAAAGAACTTGGCCAATATCCAGCCATATTGACCGCACACTTGGTCAATAACCCATATGTATCCATCATTGGTTATTTACTTTTTAAAAGTACTGAACAGTTTCACAGAAGACAGCCCAATCCGGCCTTCCCTAACAAAGCGTTTTTTGGAAGTCACTCATCCCATGACAATATACTTACGAGAGCCTACAGGCAACAAAATTTGCGCTTGAAGGTGGAGTCTTCTCG
>BLFK01001098.1:553355-554859 GCA_014634185.1 Astreopora myriophthalma
CTGTGGTCACTTATATTTGTTTCTGTAAGCGCAAGAAATTTTAAGTCCCCGAGTGTGCCCAGGGGTGGACCCAGTATAGTGTATTGGAGGGAGTAGATAGATAGATAGATAGATAGATAGATAGTGTTTTATTTACCACGCTTGCAGCACAAAAGCTGGATTACAGTGGTGTCAGCCTGCATACAATACATATACAACATAAAAATTACAATACATATGAATTATTCACACCAATAGCTAACATGAACATTGGTTCCAAAGTCTCTACGCGTATCTGTAAGTGATAAAGTTCCTTAGACGGTCAGTGTTAACCCTGGGGCAGGACTGGAGAGTACTCCCAGACCGTAGCCCATAGCCATGGGGGTGATTTACAGTAGCTGGGAGTAAGGAGCATATTGGCTCCAGACCGTTACCTCGTACATAAGATATGAAATTCATACATTTTCCTTACGTCTTTCATTCAGTGTTTTAAGCCCAGATTGATACAAGGCGCTGTTATAGTCGACGGCCGGGAATATTATGCGGAGGGCTTTGCACTGCACAGACTCAATTAGGTTGTCAAGATAGAGGGGGAGTGCAGCCCATACAGGCGCAGCGTATTCAAGCACTGAACGAATGAGGGCACAGTAAATGGAAACTAGGTCCGCATGCGCAACACCCGATTTCCTAAGCAAACGAAGGGCATAAAGGCGTTTACTGGCTTTGGTGACTATGTGCTCTACATGCGTGTTCCATGATAGATCGTGAGAAACATGGACTCCAAGGAGCTTGTACATCATCACCTGATGGACAGGGCAGCCCTTGATGGTAATAGGGGCCGGGGGGCCAGGCTGGTATTGGAGGAAATTAATATCCATAACCTTACATTTGCCCTCACCCCTGGGGACAATGTGTTGCTGTTGTTGTTCATTCTGGCTGAAATCTGCATGTCGGTGAAGAATTAAGTTGAAAAGAAAAAGAAAAGCCAAATCAGTGGCAGAAATGTGAGAATAAGTAAATTAATAATGGCATTTTCAAGAGTACAAAACAAAACATCTCTTAGGGTTATCCAAAGGACAAGAGCATCACTATTTGTTCTCTTCCTGTGTATAATAAAAATAAAAATAGTAATAATAATAAAAATAGTAATAATAATAAAAATAGTATTAATAATATAATAATAAAAATAATAATAATATTAATTTATTTATATTGCATTACATTAAAATCTCAATGCTCTTACAATGTACAACAATTTAAGAAATACAATATCAATAAAAACTACCACATAGGATGTCTAAAACATGCTGTTGTTCCCTTCTCACACCACAATCCTGCTGACATTTTGTTGACTTTGAGTTCAAAGACTGGTAAACTGGTGTACAAAATCTGACTGATATATTATCAAGTTTTGTAACACTCTTGTGGAACCTAAGTAACTGGTGGACACACTGAGATGTGCTTTAGCTAACTAATATATATTTTTAACATAGGTGTGTCAATTTTTAAGAGGAAGAGATGTTGC
>BLFK01001098.1:555667-592627 GCA_014634185.1 Astreopora myriophthalma
GAAGAACCTACTGTCACTGATAATACTGTTGCAGTGAGAGTGCGTCATCCAACAGCCGGACTGCAGTCAAGAAGGTTTCTTCATCCCTGTTGTATGTCTTCAATTTATGACTGGGCTGGCTCACTTTCCACCGAACCAGAAGACTTCAAACTGTTTGATCCGAGTGGGATTCTGCTGCACCCCAGCTCTGTCCTGGCTGATCCAGTGACCCTAAACATGGTTCCTTCAGATGACGGAACACCTTGCTTGTCACTCTCAGACGAGGAAGTAGAGTTTAAAGGGTTTGGAAAACAAAAGCTGCATGACAGCACCACTGACACTGTGCCAGACCTTGTTTTTGAGAAGCTTGATGAAAATCCTGATAAACCAAAGGATATGACTGATACAGACACCAAAGGGTAAGCTGCCTCTTGGTAAACACAGCATGTAAAAATGTACTTACGGACTTTCATATGTGTATTACATCTATTACGCAGGTAACCGCCCCATGATTTGTTATGCTCAGTCATCCATAGTTTTAATTTAAACATATTGTTGATGGAGTGTAAAGTGGATCCTTTTATTTTTCAGAAAAGAATGGGCCTAGACAAGGGGAGTTGGGAAGGGGCTTAAAAATAGAATTGACGTTCAGAGTTGTTTTTAAAGCTACCAGGGCTATTTGTTATCAGTAATATTTCTTAAAGAATTATTGTTTGCCCATCAATGTAACATTTCAGTAACATTTTCCCCCAGGTATGTATGGCGAACAGAAGTCAACCCAGATGAATCAGAAATGCACGGCTCTTCTTCACCAAGCTTCGATGTCTGTCCTCCTTCTTACCATCTGCCACAGCATTTGTTGGAGAGTGATGAGCAGTAAGTTGTCAGTGGTGCAAACAACATACATAGGTGCATTTTTTGGGTTAATTACCGACCTTTTCAAATAAAATTACTCAGTCCTGTCAATGAACCTGCAAAAGGTTTAATTTTGAGAATGAGTTGTAACTAACAGCTTTTCATGACGAAATGCGTTCATGAGCTATTATAACATAGCGCGCGTGCTTCCCTATCTAATTCCTATTGACGTCATCATGGTACATTTCTCAACATACGCACGGCCGTGCGTCCATCTTATGACGTGTGCAACTTGTAATCAAATACAAAATGGCGTGTTTGTAATCAGCCAATAAGAATCTTTGTTTTTCTCAGTACGCGCATTGAGAGAATTTTGTAATCAATCACAAATAAACCTGTTTTCCGCGCACTACTTTCTTGTCACTATGCTATAAAAGAATTGGTTCATGCTTTTAGCTGTGCATATATCGAGTTATGGATGCACTTGGGAAGTTTGGAGAGCACTGAAGAAGCTAGAGTTGCTCTCGGCTACGCCTTGAGCAACTCTTACGCTTCTTTCGTGCTCTCCAAACTTCCCGCGTGCATCCATAACTCGATATACGCACGCTAAGCATGAACCAATTCTTAATTATATCATAATTATGATATACTGACTAAGAATATTTTGCTTATTTCTTTCTGCTTAGAGATGAAGTACATTCATCACTAAATTCACATTCTCCCAGTGAATCAGCTAAACATCAGTATGTGGCAGCTGCTGAAAGCATGGTAAGTGTCATATGTAGTGTTAACAAAAATATGTGGTGGCCCTCATCAAGTCTATGATTTATTCCAGTTAATTAAATTAAATTTTTTTTAACCCAGTCCTCATTTTGTAGTCAGTCCCCAGTCAGTCAGTAATGGGTAACTCATTGTTTAAGTCAGAAAACTTAGTGCATGCAAGTCAGTCAGTCACTTAGTCAGTCGGTAGGTTGGTGGGGAGGTAAGAAGGTAGGTAGATAAGTAAGTAAAAGCTTAATTTTAATGAGGGAGGTAGTGTAAAAATGCTAAAAGACCCAAATGCTAGATATATGAGAGGCAGAACCATATAGATATTAACAATGGGATTGTACAGGTGAGCCCTTGGAAATGTCCACACAGTTCTGCTTTCGATGTTTTATCTCACTTGAACAATGATGAAGCTAACATTGGCATTGCTATTAATAGTGTGTATCAGTGGTGGTACATCTGTGTCAGGAATTCAGTTAGAAACCTTCACCAAATGTTAATTTCCTTCGTATTTATGAATTATAAAGGGTTTTATAACTTATGCGAGATGGAATGAAATTATGTGAACTTCGGAAAGTACGAGTAAAAAGCCTTTTGGCCAGCTTAAGCAATTACTTAAATTGCCATCGCGACAGCGATCACGACATCGACTAGACTGCTGATTTAAATGTGATATTGATAACTAACGAGTAGAGAGAGTTTCTTGCATTTTAAGGGATAAGTGAACGCTTGGGGCCCAGGAAATTGACAAAATGGGGTACAAGTCCTGGTGATGATTAATGACATCGCGCAGAATGCTATTGTTTTCTGCGACACATACTTACGGTGCTAAATTTTGTAAGAGGCGGCGTATTAATTTGCATTTTCAGAACAAATCATCTGTGATTGGCCAAAAGATTTAGCTGTGGGATTATCAATGTCCCACGGTAGAATTTCGCTGCTGTCAATCAAACGGTTGCGAGTGTGAAGTGGAACGTAAGGTGTGATAAAGTGAACTCATTAAGCCGCTTGACTTATTCAAAGCGTTTTATCAAACGTAACACAGTAACACGCGCCAAGAGAAGTGGAAAACAAAAAGTTAAAGATTCAGCCAAGATGAAAACGCACAAAAATCAGGTCGAATTCAGCCTGAAGGAAACACGCTAAAAATGCACCTCGTTAATGGCGACAGTTTTCCATCCACGCTAATCGCCGTATATATTTTGTCTTAAAGTTCTCTCCGAGTATTTTGTTTTATTTAGTAAATTCAGATACTTTTTCGGGTTCCAGCGATGTGTATGAATTCAGATATCTAAATCGTACGCTAAGCACTAACAGATTACAGATCAGGTAACAAAGTGCCATATTAACGCACTGGTCGGCCGACCCGGCTGAACTTTAAATTAGTTCCCGAGAGATCATCCCATTGTTCTCTGACCGGATAATTATTCAAACTTCAATCTGCCTTGATAAAACATTAACTTTTCTCGCCAGTTCATTCAGTTGTTTTCAGCTAGTTTACAGGCAACATGTCCAAGCGCTCCAGGCATGCCCCGGGCTTCTATGCGTCCTTACTCAGTGATGATCGCGATCGTGGCTTCCGTTGTCTAAAATATCGGCCCAAAGTAAAGCCCGCTGTTATGGGTGTTTACGAAGTCGAGTGGATTACCTTCGACTTCCTTTATTAGCTCGTCGCGTTCTTCTTCAAGCTCCTTTTCCCTTTTACGCAGCTGGAGGATGATTTCCGTAGAAACTTTTAATATTTCGTCCCTATGGATAGCGAGTGTGGCCCAATACTTCGCTCTCAGTGATCGCCATAGGTCACCGTTGCGAGTATTGTCCACTTTTTTCGTAATGAAGTAGACTTTGTTTTTGAGTAGCTGTCCTATTCGGGCCATTGAACCAGAGCTCAAAATATATCCAAGCGGTGACAAGTTCTCTTGTAGAGCGTTAAAGAGCAGTACAGGGTTAAGTTTAAGTACTCGCCATTTCCAAAGTAGCTCCCCGTTAATTTCCAAATAAAAGCATTGATTGCAACCATTAAATGAAGGGGTAAGCATATGAAGAAATGCAGGGTTGACCGGGGGTTCTTCGAGCTCTAAAAAGAGCTTTCGATCAACGCGCTGCATTTCGTGAGCTGAGGACATTTTTATAACTGTGGTTGACGCGATCCGAGGGCTGAAAACCAGCTCCTGTTAAAGGTGTAGTCGATTGCCGCGACTTTTAACTGTTAAATTATCATCAGTTTGAAACATGTATGCAGTCTATTGAATTTGAATAAGCGTGGTAAGTCTCAATCTATGCGAGAACAATGGGCCAGTAATTGAGAGGAAGTTGCATTGTTCTTGGGGGTGGAGCTTTAGTTTGCTCTAAAGGCTCTTGCGGTTTTAGAAGAAGGGATTTCGGAGCGCACTTTCGTCTTTACGGAACAGCTTCTGGAAATCATAGTTTTTATACAAATTCCACACATCGTATTAATTCCAAATCTCGCCCATCTTTAGTTTAGATTTAAGGCTTACTTTTCCCAGGTAAACCTAAAGAAACGAATCCCGAATCAAGAAGAAAAACCATCATGAATTTTAAATGAGGTTCTTTCCCATACAAAAGAGCGAAAAACCTGAATTTTCGAAGCTGATTTTATACTACTTTTCGAATCCCAAGAAACGTCTAAAGGGTCTTAAATGATTCCTTAACATCTCAACTGAAAAATTCATGGTTAACCTAACTGCTAAAACGGTTTGGTTTTTAGCACTGGCGCAAAATCTATACCACGTTTAACCATTTTGCCCCATTTTCTTTGTACTTGGAGACTTTTGTCTGAACGTGCCTTTTCAAATTTCGCGCTTCGGGCCTAAAGAAAGTCCCGGGTGTGTCGCACCATTCTGCGCGATGGATTGACGAGTTGCATTTAATGAATAGAAAGAAAAATCTGCATTTGCTTTTCCTGGGACTTGGTATAGAAAGGCGGAAGTTATGTTTCAGTTCTTACTTCGGTGCTAATTCAGTGTTCTTAAATAAAGTGCAGCTCCAAATGTGGAAAGGAGAAGCACTCCCGGGTATCGGTTTCGACAGCATTATTTACAAGACATAATAAGTGCTATTGAACCGAAGGACATAGAGGGAGAGTCACAGCGAGTATGTGTTCCATAATGTTGCAGTTTCTTTCTTATAGTTATCTTAACACTTTTATTGCATGCTGTATAGGGCTTTAGCCAATCTCCAAAAGACTAGTCCCGTGTAGTGGATATGTAATTTATTTCCGAAGCTGGAATATTTCTTCTACGTCTTTAGTCTACGGGTCAAACAAGTGATGCCGATGCTACTGCCAGAGGATTCCTCTCTGTAATGTGACAATAGAAAAATCGACGGCGAAAAGAGGCAGAGGCACAACTATAGTTCGTTTTTCCCTCACTACTCTAGCTTGCCCATTTTTTGGCGATTAAGTTGTTTCTTTCAAATGTTGTTGTTTTTCACGGACGAAATTTATAATTTACGCAGAGCCGCGCATTTTCCACTCAAACCACCCAGTCACGCCCACACTCCCCAGTCCTCCTTACTTACGAGTTTCCATTTTGTTTTGTAACAGAGCATTTCCGACAGGAGAATGACAGTTCTGGAGAAACTGATTGATAATAGAGATACCAGAAGTGTCAGCATAGACCGTGTCAACATCGTGCAGGATATGCTGAGCTTATACAGTGAAGAACCTGTGACGGAGTCTCTTCTAAATTTTAATTTCTATAATGAGCCCGCGGTTGATTTCGATGGGGTAAAGAGGGAAGCCTTTAGCCTTTTCTGGGAAAAATTACTCCCAATTTATTTTGACGGTACAAATAGTTATGTACCGCGAGTTTCTCCGTCAGTAGACGAAAGTACTTACGTTAAGTTGGGTAGAATTCTTAGTCATGGATTTCTGATGGTTGGGGTTTTTCCTACCTCACTTAATAAAATTTTTTTTGCTGTTCTTCTCGCTGGTAAGGAAGACGTAAGCGACCAGAACTTCCCAGAAGGATTTTTTGAATACATAAGTTCCTATGATAGCTTAAGGATACAAAAGATTCTTGCAAAATGCAGTTCTCAGCTTCTAGCGAAGACGTTGATTTTTTGGTGGACTTTTTGTCCGAGTTCGGAGTTACTAAAATGCCAAATGCAAGTAATCTGGAAGCAATTCTTGTCAGCGTAGCAAGGACCGAGTTGTGGAATAAGGCTGTAATGGCAGCAGATGCCATGAAGCAAGGCCTCTGTGAAGGGATGCACAGAGAATTGTGGCTTCCAACCACGAAACAGTTAGTCTTTGAGCTTTATAGTTCTTTGGTTGCAACAACTGAAAACGTTCTCCCACTGATTACTATTGACGACCCTAATGCAATGACAAAAGGGCAACAAACTGTTTATATGTATTTCAGGAGATATGTTCGAAGCCTTAACGAAAAGGAATTGGCATGCCTGCTTCGGTATGTCACAGGCAGCTCCACTCTAGCAGTTTCATCAATCAAGGTCATTTTTCATGCACAGCTGGGTAATTTGCCCCATGTTACTGTACATGCCTGTTCAGGAGTTGTTGACTTGCCCTCTAGTGGGTATGACAGTTTTCCAGACTTCAGGTCACAAATGGCAGAGGTGTTAAAAAATGCAGACTCCTGGAGATTTTCCTTAGCATGAGGTAGCTGCTTGAATGAACTGTTGTTTTTATCAAAGGGTTTTTTTGTAGCTTTCGTCACGGTGCTGCAAAAAGTGGTGGTAATTATCCCTCGGGGAAATCTTTTCTATGAGTTGTTGTAGTCAATTTGTGAGGTGGGCAAATAAAGGCATCAAGACCTCCAACCAGACATGATCACGAGACAATAACACTTGTTATGATCAAGTTAAGCCATTTTAGTTGTGTTACATTCTTTCATAGGCGGGGAAGAAAAAAGGGATGCTTTGTCAGGTGTGTGTATTAAAAAGACAAGGTTGCACTGGCTCGATAAAATTACTTGGAATAGCTGTGTACGTTTATATTCAAGTTTTATAGTCGTGTTTAGTATTTTATGTGCCAGGCTATGCAGCAATAGCATTCTATAGTTTTTCTTAAGGTGCTGATAGGAACTTGATGCCATTTTCCCTTAGCTCAGAGTTGGGTTCAGTCAACAGAACTATTTTGAATTATATATTTTACAGTTACTTCAGCAGTAACGGTCTGGAATCAAAGCTTCCCTAGAATTCTATTGGACAACATCGTGAGGCAATGTGAATTTTAATGAAGAAATTTATCCATATCAGCATTGCTGGATCCTCGACTTGAGGACAAAAACATGCTGCAGAAACAGCTGCCTTAGCAAAACCCTTTTTTAAAATTTCATAACGCAAAGCGTCACTCACCAAACGAAGTTACTTGAAATAACTGTATTGTATATTCATTTTCAAACGATATAGTAATGGTTCCAAGTTTATTTAATAAAAGTACCTCAAACAATTGCATTTGTTTGAACAGGCCATAAGAGTTCCACTTTCATAGCTCTGCCATGTTATGGTTAATCTTTGTGTAACAAAAATGAAAGTTACTGAAGATCTTGAAATCTTTGTAACCTTAAACTTAAAGATGTTGCCCTTAACAGTTTACGGGAACCCTCCGGAAGAAGTTTTACCTTCCCAGTAATCAGTCCTTCTCTGTAATTAGGCAGCAAAATATAGTTATCTCCCGCAGACAAACCATCATGACACCCTTTGATTATGATCAAAAGTTGACGCGCCAGCGTGCACATAGCTGGCACGACAACATGCTCAGTGGAATGTAAGGCAGCCCGTTGAGAACTCGTGAATTTATAACAACCACCACCCCTCAGTGCATTAGGTCCCTCATGGGCACGGTGGAAACTATGACATTAGTTCGAAAAGGGAAGGTCTTTATTAAGAGGAACAGGACTACAAGGATACAACGAGACTCAAATTATTGCTGTTAGAGAATATTTTTCTTAGCTAGGCCAATAATGAAAGAAAAAAAAACTTTGGAAAGGAAAGAACAAGAGCAATGCATGAAGTCGCTGCAGAAATAACAAGATAAGGTTTCTCCTTGTTAGTCTCAGACAAATACCAAATGGAAAAGACAACAACTGAAAAAGGTATTCTTATTTCCTACAGGGCACCCTAGGACCCCATAAGGACATCCAATATAAAAAGCCTATAAACCTTTAGCAAAACAAAATCGCTTCCTTCTTTCGCCGTAATTTTGCGAATGTCTGTTCACTGATACTAAAACACTTACTGTTATTATAACGGTCGGTGAAAAAAAATTAAATGTCTAAATGAAAGAGATCATGGTATTTCTCCTTATCGCGATCCAAGTATGAGTAAACAAAAACTGTGTGCAGTTAGAGTAGATCTTCAATGCCCTCGAGCAAGGTTGAATATAACGAGACCGCTTCTTCAGCGGTCCTGGCCATATTCAGATTTTGCTCTTGCATTATAATGGAAACTAGCTGAGTAAACTCATCAACGCAACCACTCTCTGGAGACTTCTGGCAACAGCTTTCCTCTGCAACATCCACATCTTCGAGGTCCACAGGTTCCTTGAGGTCTTCTCCTCCAGTAACCTCTGGTGCAAAATAAAGCATGTCAGGTCGACCACTTGGGGATTCAGCATTAGTCGAGGGCCTTATCTTGTGCAAATTCCATAGTACAGTTACCTTGTGTAGTTCATGGCGAATCACAGGCATGAAACAAAATTTAAGACATTCATTCCCTCATGTCCTTGAAAAAGCTGATCCACCAGTCTGCACAGCCCCTCCTTAGTATACCCCACCAGGCTTCAATACGTTGATTGGAGACTGATTTACCATAAAGGAAACTTTTATCTCCAGCCATTGAGTCATTCCCATCACGCCTAAGGAAGCGCTGTAGGGCTGCGACATAGACATTTTCTGTTCCACAATCCCCTCGTATAATCCGGGGTGTGCCTCCAATTTGCCTGACACAATCAACGAAGTATTGAGCTATAATAGAGGGATCGTTATTGGAGGGGCCGACTTCTAACCACATAATATGTCGGCTGTAACCATCAATGGCGCCGTGTACACAAAATCCGAAAGGTTTTAATTTGTCATATCCATCAATATGCCATAGATGATTTGGACCTTTTGTTCTGTACTGCCTTCTTCGTAGTCTGTGTCTTGATCTGGCAGATACGCCGTCAGGATCTACAATTTTTAACAATTCTCTCACCATCTCCTTGTCACTAACGAGTCCGTGGTTGACCACAAGCCTTTGAGTCATCTGCCTGTATCCGATAGTACTGCCGCTGCCACGTAATTCCTCTTCAACTGCTTGACAAACCAGTCGTTGATCGCTGCGATTTCCTCTCCTTCTCAAACCGCAATGTCTCAATATTCGCTTTAGCTGACGCATACTTAAAATAATACCATGAAACAACCCCAAAAAGAACAAGATCTCTTCGTAGCCTAATCCAAAACTGAAGTAACGTTGGATTAGTTCGTCACGCTCTACATTACCGTTGTTCAATCCAGGAAAATAGTGAGGAAGAACCCCGACACATTCCACTGTGATTGACGCGAAAACCATATATAATATTGCAAACTGTGGAAGCCTAGCTGCCGCCATTTTGATTTTTGTGCTATGACAGCGCCTTAATTACAAAAGAAACGTAGTGAAAAGTCGGCGGAAAAGTGGAGTGAAAAGTGGAGTGAAAAGTCGAGAAAAAAGTCGAGAAAAAAGTCGGGAAAAAAGTCGAGAAAGTGAAATTCGGTAGTGAAATTTCGATGGCACTTACTGGGCTCCGTAGGAAGGGGCCCATTCGGGCCCCTTCTGACGGTTGGAAAAGGAGGCCTCTGATTCGTCCAATTCAAATTTTCGCACCCAAGCAGGCTACTACGACGAGGGGGAGGGGAAAGGAAATGACGTCATCAAACCAGAAAGGACGTCACACATCACGCCATCAAACCGGAAGTCATGCCATCAAACAGAAGTCACGCCAAAAAACGCATTTGGAATGAATAAAAACGAATTTTAATCGCTAAAAAAAACGAATTACATGAAAAAGAAACAAATTAAATGAATTAAAAAACGAACGGAAAAGTGGGGAAGAAGTCGAGCAACTCCCAGTGACAGTAGGGTTGAGAGTGAAGTGAGACCCACGAGCGGGGTCCGCTCTTATAGAGACTTCGAGAGGTACGTGACACGACCCGGGCAGACCAATCAGGGTCTCCCTCCAGGTCTCTCGAAAAAAAAACACCTAAAGGGGGGATAGGGGTACCCCCTCAACAGACTCCTCCAACCACGTGGGACTCATCCGTGCTCCCATTGGTCTAGGTGCACTCGATAAAAGGCAGGACTCCCTGAGAGACGTGCCAAATCCAACATGGAGAGTTATTGGGACCTGCTCCCACCCGAGATGAAAGTCATCATTTTGACAATGAAAGAAAACATGGAGAGAGAATGCATGCGACCATTGATCAAGGAGCTTGACAACCTATCCACCTGTCCTTATAAGAAGTTTGCACTGTTGCCAGAGACAAACCCGCCCAGTTGAGGCCTCCCCGGATGGTTCCACTGTTCACGGTGCCACTGGTTCTACCCTGACAGACCCGGACCGTTGGACCGACTCGACCCAAGCCCCACCCTCAGACGCGGACCGTCCCTGGACTCCTCCCTCGGGGTCTCTTCAGACCCCACCTTACATGCTACTAAAGCAATGACCACACAGTTATGAAAAAATGAATAACAAATTTAATGAATTTTTTCCTATGTACAAACATCAAACACTCAAAAATCGCCACACCCGCTCCACGTTGGCAAAGTGCATGTCTCTTTGGCGTCCCAAAGCCCCACGCATCCACTGCACGAAATGGTAGCATTCCACCGTCCGGAAATATGACGGTTGGGATCATCGTGATGACCACAGGACGCCACAGTGGTCAAGCGCGTCAGGTCATTGAACTTGGGGCACGTGACCTGTTCCAAGTCAAAGTATGGAATGTTCAAGCTTTTGAGCAGGTCCTTCTCGTAATGGCCACCCTTGAAAGCCACGCAGGGACGTTCGGGCATCTTGTAACATTCGTACAACGTCTGGAGGTCTTCGGGCAATTTGCCCAAGGGAGCAGCATTTTCGCTCTCGTGGACGTAGAAAGGCACACCGTGCACGCGTTCTCGTACGTACCGTGCCGTCTTGCGATTGGCCACATCCAGGCAGAGCCAGAGGTACAGGTGGGTGTAATGTTTGGACCCGTGCTGTTGGCCGGTCCAATCACAGGCATCCATCATTTTTCCACGCACAGGGATTCCAAAGCGGCGGTGGTGGAACGGTTCAATCGAACTTTGAAAGGGTGCATGTACCAGTATTTCACAGTGGCCAACACGTACCGGTTGGATGACGTGTTGCAAGATTTGGTGAAGGGTTACAACGCCGGCCGGCATCGTAGCATCGGCAGGGCCCCTCCAGACGTGACCCCCTAAGAACGAGAGCGACGTGTGGCACACGTTGTACAGCCCACGTTGGAAGCACAAGACGAAGCGGCCGCGATGGAAAGTGGGCGATCGCTTGAGGTTGGGTCAACACCATGGACCATTCAAGAAAGGTTATTTGCCCGGCTGGACCAAAGGAGTGTTCGTGGTGTGCACCGTGCACCCGGGGCCTGTGCCCGTGCCCATGTACCAGGTGGAAGAGATGGATGGCACGCCGTAGGAAGGCACGTTTTACGTTTTAGTTGCAGAAAGTGACGGTGGACGACGACTCGCTGTTCCACATTGAGAAAGTACTTAAACGCAGCGGAATCCAAGTGTTGGTGCGTTGGAAAGGGTGGCCAAGCAAGTACGACAGTTGGGTGGCCAAGAGAACGTTGCAGACCCCGGGATGAGCAAGGAATTTTTTGTGACGATACCCAGCGACGCCAGTAGTGCCGAATTCACCGGCAACACGGTGGCCTGGTTCAAAGTCCGGTTGCTGTACCCTTTGCGTCTGAAAGGCCGCGGATGGCAAGTGGGGTTGAGCAGCCTGTCCTTGCTGGACGCCGCGTCAATCTGTACGAGCTGGTGGGCCCGGACGAGTACCTGGCCTACAGGAAATGGTTCCTGGTGCACCAGGGTTTGGGGGTCGAAACGTTCCGAGAGAAGCAAGTCAAGATGGTCGACGTGGCCACGCTGGAGTCGGTGGTGGACGGCGAAGCGTTCATGAAAGCCTTGATCGACGCGACCGAATGCCATAGGTGGGGTACGGGCACGGCCACCCGAGGGTTCGACATGAAGGATGCGAACGGCAAATGTCTCTACATTTCTTTCCGTTTGGAGCAGCGGGATCCCGACCACGATCTGGTCATGGACAATGCGGACGTGCGCCTCCTATCCAACAAGACCCCCGTCTTCATGGTCAGCGTCAAATTGGCCCTCAAGATGGGCTGCTTGACACAGAAGACCAACGGGACCCACGCCTTGTGACCCAACCTGTGCATCGAGTTCCCCGACGACACGATCCCTGTGCTGACGGGCAATCGGAAGGACCTCATGGACACAAAGAACCAGGGTGTCTTTTGGACGGTACGTACCAATCAGTTCGGCTTCCACTGTGTCACTGAGCCTGAACTGTAATTGGCAGTTCCAGAACCTGAACAACACATTTCGTGCGGTGGTGGGCCAAACGACGTGCACCTTGCACATCTACTGCAATGTCGGGGGCAGCAACATCATGGGGCGTCAAGTGACAGACCTGTTGCACGAAGTCCAGTACCGGCACGAAGGCCAAGGCACGGTGTACTTCGAACCGTTGCACGTGCAGTACCATCCTGTGGGCAACGACATCATGGAAGTGGTGGAAACGCAAGTGTTCCAAGACAGACATAACGTTCGTCTGGTTCGGGCAAGGCCGCACCCTGTTGACCTTGCACTTCCGCCGCGACGTATAAAGGGCACCGGGGACGAGCAGGCACGAACGGGATCATGGACACGTTTTACGTGATGTTGCCCAGCAATGCCAACGATGACGGGTTCACCGACAACACCAACGTGGCCTTCCAAACCCACGTGAGCCCACCCCTTTGGGTGCGAGGCGGGCGGTGGCTGGTGGGATTGCTCAGCTTGAGTGTGCCGGACGTTGACGATGGCGAGGCGTGCGCAAAGATCTCATGCAACGGATGGGTGGCATGGACGCTGGCGGCCGCGTGCTCGGGCCCAACTTGACGAGGGGGCCCACCGTCAATACCGTGACCCTGGCCAAAGATTGGGCTGGGTAACCCGTGCCAGCTTGGGAGAAGATCGGCATCAGCGTGGTCCTGTCGCGACAGTACTCGTGGGAATTGACCGAGCTGAACGGCGGGTGGTTCGAGACGCTCTTCGAATGGCGGCGCCATCTACGCCTGCATCGGATGCCCCGGACGTGGTACGTGCACAGCAACGTGGGCCAGAGTCATCGCGTGGGGACGCGTCTGACCGACGTCTTGCACGACATGGAAGTGCAGACCATGGGTTGGGGCCGGACACTCTTCAAACCCCAGCACGTGCCGGTGTGTCAACTCGACGTGGTGAAACTTCAAACGGAGGGACCTATAAAAAAAGAGCGAGCCAGAGAACAAGGACACGACCAGCATGCGAGGAGGCAGTCTGACGCGGTACACGCCCGATCACACCGGATGCAGTCTGGGGGCATCTTGTTGTTGGGGGTCAAAACGTTGTTGAAATCGGGGTTGGACGCCTTGGGCAGACCCCACGGCGTGGTCCGTCAGGCCACCCAAACGCTTAAAAGGCAAGCTCAGCAAGCCGTGAAACGCAAAGCCCAGGGACTGGTGGGTCAAACCAAGAAAGCCGTGAAACACAAAGCGCAGGGACTGGTGGGCGGCACGGCCAAGAAACGATGACGATGCATGGCGGATCTGTTCGGTTGAAAAGATGCCACTTGTGCGATCCCGGCCGAGAACGCGGGTGGGTCAACGAGGCTTCTTGTTGCAGCACGGTGGACGCCTCTGGCCGGGGGCGCCCGTCCTGCCGGCCTTTGAATTGGCAGCCCGACTGCATAAAAGAAGCACCCGTCGCAAGCGTCGGGCCATTCCTCAACGAGGAGGGGGCGTGAGACGACGACGATGACGGCCCTGCCTTTGCACGGGCGTCGCAGCCCGCTTACGCCTACAAGGCCTACTTGGAAACCTTGCTCAATTACACCAACGACGACGGGGACACCATCTTGCAACCACAAGGCTGGTTCACCAGCTACCGCCACGGCAAGAAAGCATTCAACGCCTTGGATTTTCCCACGCCCTTGACAGCCAACAAGCTGGACAGTGCGGCCCCGCACGCTGACTACACGGCCTTGAGCGAGAGCCAGAAAGCGGCGGTGTTGGAATCCAAAGAAGCCCAGAAACAGTACCAAGGGGGTCACACGATCACGTTGCAATTCGTGCCGCATTTGGAGATCTTTCACCTGGGCAAACCCCTGGTGCCCAACGTGGAACTCAAGATTCGGTTTTACTTCAATGCCCCGGCCTTCTTCTTGAACAGGGTGGCCTTGAACGGCCGTTTGCAAGAAGACGACGTCAAACTGACCTTCCACGTCTGTCAGTTGTGGTTGTGGACAAGTTGTACCGGGAATTGGAAGGGGCCCGGCACTATCCGTGGTTGATATGTAGTACCGTAAGGGAGTGGATATTTTAATAAAGAAGCTTGAACATGATTACGCGTAACTTCGGTTACATCTGGTATTCATTTTCGTAAATAGAGACAAAGAAATTACAAATCAAACTAGGTTTAAATCATTTTGCCCTTAAATTTACATTAACCTACAACATGTATACGTTTCTCAACAGGAAAGCACGTGTACAATAAGTGTGCAATAACGGGACGTTGCTCTCTCCTTATCTTGAAAACCGACCAGGCTAATGGCCCACGAAATGTTCTCGACAAGCTGGGCGCAAAGCATTATGGGTAGCTAATTTAACAGAATGCAATCTTTTGAGGGGATCGCATTGTACCTCCTTTTATCACCTTATCTACACACACTGTTTGTTTCATCTATTTGCAGATCCACCAGAAGGGCAAGGGGCAGAATTGGAACGAGATGAAACGAATTCTGATCAATGGAATCGAGATCAACGTGGATAAACCTCATATTTTTCAAGCAACTATGAAAAGCTTTAGTAAAGATCATTTCACGATTTGATGCATTTTCTTTTTGTTATTCAACAACCTTTTCTAACTTACAGCTTGGAGGGTTTACCCTTTGTGTTTGGTTAACCAATTTGCAGATCGAGCGGAAGGTCAAAGGGAGGAATTGGAACCACAAGAAAGGAATGATGATCAGAGGAATTGCAATCAAGGTGGATATCCTAATATTTTTAAAGCAACTATGAAAAGCTTTACTTGAGATATCATTTCGTAATTGATACATTTCTTTTGTTATTCAACGACCTTCATTTAATGTACACCCCAGTGGAACATTCAACTGATTGAAGTCCGGGAAGACATCTGTAAGGTAGCAGGGAAGAGCAATGCTGATGAATTTATTTACGTGGGAATTAATCTCCATGAAGGGATTACATGAATTGATGACTTTCACATTCAGAATTTGATTATGAAAGCAGTACCAGGGCTGTCCGGTGAAAGTAAGTTCAATTCTTTGTTATTGTATCCCCCTAATTGGACTGTAAGAGGTCACCCATCCAATGACGAAAATATTCTAGATGTCCCATCTAAAAAATGCCAAATTCAAAGAGGTGATCCCCGACAACAGGGCTTAACATTGTTTGTTAAGCATCGTTTTACAGATCTTGTTTTTCAAATCGGTTTGTCTGATCTCTATACGAGGAGTAGTCATAAAATAAGTTAGACAAGTACCTTCAGTGTCAGAATGGACCCATAACATCCCACGAGCCTCAGGATGTACACGGCTAAAAGCGCCATTCTCTGTATTTATCTCTTAACAGCTGAACAACAGCAATGACAACAGCGATACCTATAGTAATAAATGACAATGATAATTAACTTAATTTAATCAAATAAATAGTCAAATTCTTTTGTCATTGTATCAGATACAACAACAAACACAGAAAGGACACACCTGTAGGTACAGCGTACCTGTCTTATTTGTCTTATTGGGGACTTAGTGTGTGTCTGTTGCAGGTTAAAATTAGTTCAGGCAAATATTATTTCAACCAAGGTTACTTGGTTCAAATTCTTCTTTTTATGGTGTTCATCTTTTATGAGAGTCAAAGAAATTAAAAAGCAAAGTAGGTTAGCCACTTTCTATGTTGTTAAGTATTTTATTTCATAAATTTCCACTTACAGTACAAAATTTATTCTGAAAAAAGAGAGAGAACCATGATTTGAGTTTTTTGGGGGCCTATTTAGTTTATGTCAGTGATGAAAGACGATGAGTGGTGATCTCCTCTTCACTCCACACCAAGGCTCAATCAGCATGTCTCGGGTATGTTGGCCATAATTATGCACCGATCAATCCGAAACTTCATCACCCCTTTCCCCCCTCCCCCCTCCCACAACTCCTTGGGGATTGGATTGCTCAAATTCCTGTCCCCTGGGTCAAAAGTCATGTTCAAATGTGCCACCTAATCTTAAAGAGATATACAAACATCATCCCCTCATCTAACTATTGTCAAGTGGTATTGTGCTAGTCTGTACGATTGTCGGTATGCTCATTGAGAACGTTTTCACTTTTCTGTTGCAAAGGGCAGACATACAGTTTTCTTTTTGTTGAAATAACCTTTTTTCACACATTTCAGTTCTCAAATTCGGGGTTTAGTTTATCTGCGAGTGCGGGTTATACGCCGGTGTTTACAATACCTTAAAATCTCAAGGACCACCATAATAAAGTTTTTTAAAAATTGATCTGATTTTTCCATTCTCATCTTTTCATAGCATTGTAAAATCAACTAGGCCAACAGAGACCTGTGCATTGTTGTTGTAATTTCCTTTGAAAAGCACATCAAATAATTTTAAAAAGTTGTAATATGTAATGGTTGTAAGTACATATATTTATTAGCTAAAATTGTACAAGTGCCTGTAATCATAAAATCGCTCAACGAGTTGACATTGTGGGAGGAAAATGCCACAAGAGGTGAGAAGTAGTGTTGGGAATCAGCTGAGATTTCATAATCGATGATCGGAAATAATTGGATTGACACCTAACCCATCGATCATCAATTATAATCAGAAGAATCCCTTCATAAGAATTCCCTTTATTTTTTCACTTGTGAGCAAATCAAAGTAATATAACCTTTTGATTGCGGACCACTTTTATTAATGACAGTCATTCTGATTTCACATTAACATTGTTTTGTCAACCAGTTTTCTTCTTCACCAAATAATAAAAATAATAAATTACATCAATTTAATATTTTTATTTGTGAATAAATTTTTTTCCCGCAATAATCAATGGTACGTAACTGCGAGGATCATAGCTTCATTTGATTTCATATCCGCCGTTCAATATAAGATTCATTTCATATATCATTTCATCCGTACAGTTTCCATTATCGATTATTGCGTCGCTTAAGGTTACTCCAAACCTTCGCGGGTGCCTTCCCGAAAAAAATTCGTACGCGCGTTGTTGTTTAGGTAAGCGCCACAATCTATATATCGATAAAAAGCTTATTTAATGCAGAATGCGATAAAATTATAATCTATTTTGGTTTTTCCTCTGCTAAGGCGAAGGAAGCCGGTAAACAGTAAAATGACAGTGCGCCATTCCGTTGAATTAATCGGGTATCAAACGTATTCTCTGATGAAATGTACCTGCACAGTGTTAATCACAAAACATCAATCTCTCAACGGGTGTGAGAATTTCCCCGTATTCCTATTGGTTTTCTTTTAATCGACCTGTCAAGTTCCAGTAGAAAAGAATATGCAAACGCGTTGCGTTCCGAAGCCGCCAGGAGGGAAGTATTTGATTTTAAAAAAATGCCGACACCCTTTTGTTCCTTGTTGTTCAGTTAACGTTCGGGCCAAATTTCACGGAATTCCATCAATTGTACGTACCCTGTTAATTCATTTGAAGAGGAGGCACTTTGCCGAAATCGTATTGCCTTCTCGGAGAATTATGTCAACACCGGGCTCACACTGTGAGCCGCCAGCCAATAACATAGTAGAACCCCTGACGTTCACAGCAAGCAAAATGGCACTTCGCGGGAAAGTTATAGTTTTTCAGTCGCGTTTTCCCCAGTTACCTTCTGCGAGTACATTTTCAGCAGCCAGGCATGAAGGGAAAAAAACGTTCAACAAAACAAAGAGAAACCGACGAGTCAGTGCCAATACAGAATTATAGGTTGGCGCTCGTGGCCGACATGAACGCGATCGGGTAAGTTCTTTTGTGTGTGTGTTCAGTAACATTGTCTTCAAATGGTGAGCGTATTTTTGGTTTTTGGAAAACAAGATGTGCAAGAATATTAGTATCCCCAACCGCAATTTCCTACACTTTGTCAGGTTCGACGGTGACTTCTTTGCACGCAATCTCGACCAAAGCAGTTTGCCGCAAAAAGGTCGCTGGGGAGTTCACACCTTACGGAGATTATGACACCTTGATAATTTATTAACTTTTTTACGAAAATACCTTTTTCTCAATAACTCGCGCGCATTTAAAGATATAAACTTAAGTAATTAACTTTAATTTGGTCAAAAAAACGAAATTTCGGCAAAAGTAGCCTGACAAGGTTTGGAGTAACCTTAAGGTGTTTGATCGATGATGATCGGTGATCGGCACACCACTAGTGAGAACACCAACGCAGTAATGATAATCTACACCTCAATGTAATTCTTTGTACTATAAAATGACAGTCTTTTCTGTTTGTAGCTGCTTACATTGTGTTAACTCTCTGCCTGCTTTGCTCAACCGAAAATATGTGAAGGAGGCTATGGTCGACAATAACTGTATTTGAGAAGAAAATCCTGTATTATTATTGCTATTATTGTTGTTGTTGTTGTTACTGTTATTATTATTATTATTATTATTATTATTATTATTATTATTATTATTATTATTACTGATTCAGAATTCTATTAAATTATTGTCAGAGATACAACATCAATGAAACCTCTTTTAAACCACAATAATTTTTTTCTTCCTTTATGGTTAAGTTGGAGAGATGTGCAATCAGGAAAATCTTATCTATAGTGCAGAAATTGGTAAGTTGTTAGCATTAGTTGTTTTGTTTTGTGTTGACTGTCCAATAATCTTCCTGACACACTGTTCCCAGAAAGCTAAGTGAAAAAATTATATGAACCGTGGATTTTGCAACAGTGGCAGTCATCATCTTTTTTTATCTTCATCATCCCATAGCTCGACTGGAGTCTTTGCTGGTCACTTAAAATAATCATTGTTCTGGCCTCGGTTGTTGAAAAGGTGGATAACGCTATCCAGTGGAAAAATTACTATCTAGCGGATAAGTGCTAGCAAAACCAATTGAATTATCCAGTGGATAGTGATTTATCCAGTGGATAGCGCAATCCACTCTTCGAACAACTGGGACCTGGTATAAACCATTCCTCCAGAACCAGGCCACATTTATTGCAGTGTACTTATTTTTGTACCTTAAATACACTGTATTCATGTTGCACTTTAGTCTCTTAAGTAAGACACTCTTGATTACTTGTGATTTAAAATTTCAGGCTTTGTGTTAGGAAATATTGTACTTAACTAATTGTTTGCTTTTTTGTTTTGTTTTGTTTTGTTTTTTGTAATTACAGATGGTGTGGGAAGTTTGGATCAACTTCTTGTTTTCAATCAAGTCGCTTAGCTGTTAGCAGTTCTCTGCTTGGCACCTTTGCAGGTATGTGATAATGGGATAATGGGATGCACATACTCAAAATAATTTAGGGAATGTAAACCCAAAACCTCTGTTCCCTTAAATGATTGGCATTTTACAGGCAGGACTGCAAAGCCATTATGATGCTGTGCCTGCCCTTATAATAAGATACAGGCCCACAAACAGGGCAGCGGAAATTTTAAGGTGGGTATAGCATGGCCACAGTCACAGGAAAATATTTGAGGCACCGACAACCTGCTTCGCGTTGAAGGCCAGGGTGAAGTCTTGAAAAAGAAGAGTTACACAGTTTTAGAAGGCTTTAAGGTCAATACAGAAGGGAATAATCTCTCAAAATTGGCTTCACAAGTCTTAGTAGACATGTTAGCTGTCTCAACCTGAGTCCTATTTGCTTGCATGGTTAATAATATTTTACTTTTTACCTACAGGAACCTGATGTTGTAATGTGACACTCTAAACAGGTGTCACATTCATGTGGCTCTCATGGGATCCCAATTTGATAATGAATATACTATCAAGCATCTGTTGAGTTTTCACTATCAATACTTTCCTTTAAAAAGATAGTGCCCTTGATCACAGCCTATGCAGCTTCTCTTGAACAAAACACAGAGTTTTAAGTGCTACTATGATAGCAACATCAATTCCCTTTTTTCTCCTTTGAAACTATGTTTGCAAAATGCTCGCAAGCTAGGACTTAATTTTGGACTCAATTGGGAGTAGACGGTTGTCTAAAAATTTTGATCGGATTTCTCATCTATGTTGGCCCATCACTTGTACTTAGGCCCTCTCTGAGGGAAACCACACCCGGGCTACCCAGAGGTCGCAGTAGTTGTTGGTCTGGTCGTAATTGAACCCTCGTGGTCCACTGAGGACTATAGATTGTCTTTGTTGAGTTATCAGTACTTAGTTATCAGTACTGCCTGTGTGCTGGCTAACACTTTCAGTTTCATTTTATTCATTAATTCAGGCAATTCAATTAACAACCCTCCATATTGATTATTATTTATTTTGTAAGCATTTCGTTTTGGTTGTTTGTAAGTTCTAATACCTGAACCATCTTGTCTATATTTGAAAGAAGTTAACAGGCTTGGAAATTTTTGGGCCAATTTTGGCCAACTTTCATCGGGCGCCGTGCAAGGAATGGGCACTGAAAATAAAAAAAGCAAGATGCCAGACAGTAGTGAGACCAATGCGATGGAAATTTGCCAGGCGATAAAAAAATGCAGTAAGTCTGAAGAAATCATCATTTGAACGAAACATTTCAAATAGATTTAAGCTAAAAGAGCTGAATCAAACCTTTCGTGAGCTAAAGTGGTTGGCTGAGAATATCGTTGAAAGAAATTTCGGACCTCTTCATGACAGACCCAAGTACAAGCTTGCCCCAAATTATCCTATGCTGGAAAGGTTCATGATTGGGATGAAAAATTCCATTAACAGGCACCTGTCTCCAAGAATGAGCAAGCTACAATCCCGGTCAAAAGACTTCGGGACACTTGTCAAATTTTGGGCGAAAAGTAGAGAATTTACTGTACATGCTTCCATCGCTTTATGAGCAACGTGTGTTCTTCTTTCGCTGCCTTTTTCGCGCCCCCCTTCCGCCCAGGCAATGTTGAAACATTCCAGCGATCGATGAACGGATCTTGATTTTGGTGATGGTGAAAAATCAACATTGCAATGGGGGGAGGGGGAAAAGCGGGAATTGTCCCAACAGTTTTGACCAGGATTGTACATCCGTGGGAGGTCCGTTTTCATATAGCAATGCTGAGCGACGTTTTTGATCTTCTTTACAAAGAAATAATTACTACAACTCATTCTATATTATTATTACACGAGATATTTTTTATATCAATTTTACAATTTTAACAGAGCATTTTTCTGAGAGACTTTTTACAGACCATTTTTCGGAGAAAAAAATGTGATGTTCTATAGTATTTAGAATCCACTATATGCAATCTATTGTTTAGGCTCGATTACCAGCCGCTGTTTGGGAAAATGAGCCCGCGCTCACCTCCCTCCCCCTCTCGGGGGAGGAAAGCCGGACCCGATGGAAATCGAGCCTATCCGTTGTTTTGAAATTAATTATTTGGAATTTCTCATATTTTCGAATCCTTTATTTTGAAATCCATTTGGAATACACTATTTGGAATCTATTAAAATAGGCTGGTTTCCATTTTATGGTAAACTATATTGTTTCCAAAAATTGTAAAATTGATATAAAAAAATATCTCATGTTATAAGAATATAGAATGAGTTGTAGAGATTATACACGAAGCGATGAAAGAAATGGAAGAAATAATTTGCCCATTTTGTTTAATTCATATCAATGAGCATTCAGTAAAGAGATATCAGTATTGTGATAATCAAGCATTAATTGAAGATAAAGGAATGAATATTTGTTTAAACCCTTCGAGAATACTATAGAGCACATTTTTTTCTCCGAAAAATGCTCTGTGGATTAAAAACAGATCCATACTTTTGAAAAATGAGCGGGCGCCCCATCTTCTTTACTACTCAAACGATCGGCGTGGTTTCAAAGGCTCGTGACAGTGGTTTCCGCTGGTTTCCGGCCGCTATGTTGGTGCCTTTCCTTTAAGGAAACCAACATGGCGGCCGGAAACCAGCGGAAACATTTACCAGAAAGGACTTGCCATCACTACTTTACTTAATGTAAATTTCAGTTCTTTCATCATGCAAGTAGACTTTCAAATATCACAACATAAACTCATTGTGAAAATGCAAAACCATCTCATGGGTTGCTGCATTTTCGCCCATTTTAACTACTCTGAACATTTTCGATGTACATAATATTAACAGTAGAGCGTTTCAGTTCCTTCATAATGCAAGATTTTGAGTTTTTTACTATCCATGCATTTGGACATTTGAACCCAATGATCCCGATACATCGCTATCTTGAAATAAAGCACTGAAAATCAACCGTGCAATATTCATTGCTTACTCGTTAATTTATTACAAGATTAACAAAATTTATTGCTTGTGTTACATTTGGAAGAAAAGGTAGCCGCGTTGCCGTAAAAATTGAACTTGGGTTTCCTTTACTTTCAGTTTCAATGGGTAGCTTTTTAGTTATTTTGGGTGACCAGTTACTGTCTGTATTTATAATTCACATATGGTTTAATTAGTCAATTAGTTACGTTACAGTACAAATAAACGTTTGTTCTTGTTGTTGTTGTACACCAACGTGGCTGCCTTGATCAAACGGTCAAATGGTCTACTCCTTAAGTTCCGTGCTAACGGACGCAACATTGTTGGTAAAAAAAACTCGCAACATTTTTGGGTGTTGTTGGGAGTTGTTGTCCGTACGAATGGACGCTACAATGCTGGCCAGCAACTCCCGACAGTGTTGCGAGTTGTTGCGTCCGTTTGCACGGACCCTTACATTTCCACCACAACATATTATCCACTGCCCTTTTCATACTCAGTACTGATTTTTTTTCCGTCCCTGCTTCGACATCAATTGGCTTACGCTAATGCTTCTCTGTTTGTAAACGGCCATTATCCTAGCTAAACCCTCCACACTGAATCCTGTGCTACTATACTTAGCGGGGGCAGCTTTAGTGTCAAATATTACTAGTTTCAATCTGTAATTATACATAAGTAGTTAACATTGTAGTTCGATTATCTTACTAAGACACGTTTGCAATACTGTAATTGCCCCGCAGGGTTTTGGCCCACCAGAGGAGGCAACCTAGAAGCCCCTGCGTAAAAAGAGAAAATACGCAAATTGGTAGATATTGTATGGTCAGCAATAAATAACACAGGGGTGAAGTAGTTTTCTGCGCCCGCAATGATGACAATCCACACAAACCCTGAACCCTAACCCTGACTGCTGGTCATCAAATCTACGTCACCCGATGTTAACTATATTGTATTGGGAAATCAATCTCGATTTGCCCAACCGGGCGCCCAAGTCATATTGGTATTGTTCACCGTGTTCGAGGTGTTCTGGGTAACTTGATGCGAGTATCGAAGTGCTTCTCAGCATGGAGATGGCGACAATAAAATGTTGTCTTCTTGTTAATGTTCTGGTTGTTGTTTTTCAAGGCATTTCCATAATTATGTAAATTAATTTTCAGCTGATAGCGTATCAAATAAATGTTGACGGAAATTGAACATAAATGCTGTTTGTTGTTGCCCGTCCTTTCGTTGCATCTTTAAACTACCTAATTAACATAACATGAAGACATCACAAGTTCAGCATATAATAGGCCATTTCCGAGTTGACGTCGGCCTCTTTTTCAAAGCGAGTCTAAGTGCGAAAGTTTTGTGATGGTAATCAGTTTTACTTTGCATATGAATAAAAACTCATTTTAATAAGAAAGACTTCGCACTTAGACTCGCTTTGAAAAAGAGGCTGAAGTCAACTCGGAAATGGCCTATTGGAAAGCACCTCAACTGCCATCCGTATTATCTTAGGCGGGGGCAGATGTAGTGAAAACTGTTACTAGTATATAGTCGTGCAAATAAAGTTTGCTATTGTTGTTGTTACTCAACGTCATTGTTATCCAAGACTTACGTGCGGGCATTTGCTGTGAAAACGTCGTCATTACCCATTTCTTCCGTGCGCGCCTAGCTCTGGCAAGTCGAGATTTTGTCTGGTATACAAACTATATACGCAACAGTTTTCACTACATCTGCCCCCGCCTAAGATATGGAAAGGAACTGGTAATGTTACAAGACTGTCCACGATAAATACATACAAGAACGGTGAATCAAAAGTGATTGACCTTGAAAGCATGATTAAATCTTTACGGTTGGCGGCTTGGATGACAAATATCTTCCGGACTAATGATGGTGCTTGGAAAAGCTTTTTAAGTGTTTTATTACGTTTGGGAGGTGTGTCTCTGTCTCTCTCTGTGTCTGTGTCTGTCTCTGTGTCTGTCTCTGTCTCTCTGTCTCTCTCTGTCTGTCTCTGTCTCTCTCTCTCTCTGTCTCTCTCTGTCTCTCTCTCTCTCTCTGTCTCTCTCTGTCTCTCTCTGTCTGTCACTCTCTCACTCTCTCTCTTTTGTTTTTTTGTAATTAAGAAGTCAAAGATCACTCCGTCCCCTCGCGTTTCTATTCTAAATTGCTTCAGTGGTAGTCAGAATTCCGGGATGGTTTTGTATGATGGTTTTGTATAGTGGAAAAGAGTGGCAATGCACACTGTGGAACAACAAAGAAATACGTCTAAGCAATAGGTGCGGTCACACTAGACGTCTTCCCCAAAGCTCCATTTAGGGAAATGGCTTGGGTTGGGCTCAGTCTGGGTTTTGATTGATTTCGTTTTTGTGGTCACAGGCTGATAAATTAGGGACTTTAAGATCAACTGCGGCGACGTCCATGAAAACTCCGTTTAAAATTGCAACTTTACGTTTTTACAAAATTTTCTTGAATATTCCAGTTCGTTCAACTTCTGCAAACTATTCGAACTACCAAGGAACTGAACTGGGAGGAACGGTGTTCAAACTAATAAAGAAAATCAAAATACTCCTTTGTGTGCTCGCGTTTTCCTTAAAAACTTCAGATTTGGTCATTTGACGCTGCAGATTGGCAGAGAAAGGAAAGAAATGTACCAAACTTCAAAACGCACATGCCATGCCATTGTTTTGCTTATTAAATTCGACTGTTAATGGCGTTGCCGCTGACGTTGCCGTCCTAGATCTTAAAGTAGAGAACTTAAAGGGGCTCTGTCACGATATTTTGATCATCGACAAATTTACCTTTAAATTGAAGGAAACCTGAAAATAATGCTTTACAAATGTGGAAAAACACCAAAGAGATAATAATAAACCAGAAAGGAACAAGGATGGTTAAGGATGGAGAAGATTGACACGGATTACAAACAACAAAATTGAAAAGTTTAGCTAAACTTTTCAAACCCATTTAACCGTGACATAGCTCCTTTAAGCAACAAATGTTTTCTGTGCGGCGACGGCAACCGGAAGTTACTAATCTGTACTTCCTATTCACGTTTCCCGCCAGCTTTCTTAGCTGTCGCGACTCGGCGCCTACGCCACATCACTGGTTCTGCGGTTGTGTGGAAAACGTGACATTTGTTTTCCTTTTTTCTTTCTCCTGCAAGAAAATTGTGTTGAAAAGATTATTACTACTCTGTTCAAAGATTGTCTCAGTGGTTTTCTCGCAGGATGGTTGCCAAACAACAGAAAGAAACGCAAGTTTCATTTCTGCGTTTTCGTACAACTGAAAGTCTCGCTGTACGAATGAATGACAGAACAATTTTGCAGTAATTTTTGTTATGGAAAGAAGTACATTTGTTTGTTAACGGATGATTTGTAGAGCGAGTTTCTGATATTTATTTATACATTTGTTTGCTTTTATGCAGAATCATGGAATGGTCAGGTGAGCACGATATCATTGTTGAAAGAAGTCGGGAAATATTTTCATTTAAAGTGCTGCTATGATCAAATTTTTATGCCTTGAATTTTTAGGTTTATCACAGAATTCCAGGAGAGATTAAAAACGCTGTTTACCGTTTGGAAATACCTGCATTCGTTCGAGAGATTTAAGTTTGAAAAATGAGTAAAATGTGCAAATGAGAAGACTGACGACGTCATTTACTCAACCCAATATATCATCGAGTATATACATAGAGCTATCTCGGTCAATTTGCAGCAGAGACCATTGAAACTTGGTAGGATAATAGATGTACAGGCAACACATCTAGGGCTATAAGAAATTGGGTTCCCATGGCAACTCACTCTTTTCCAGTCCCCTCCAACCTGATTTCAAGCTCGAAGAACATTTACAAGGCCACAAACTCGACCTAACATATTTATGTGCTTGCTGAATCATGCAGATGAGGCATCATTGGCAAATGTTAAAATATAACAGCAAAGGTGGCCAGCAGAGCCTTTAATATCAGGGAGGTCTGGAACCCATGTTGCCATGGTAACAAAGCTGGTATGCTCATATTGTGGAGCACATTTAATAGAATCTTCCCGCAAAGAATCAAGCATTTCTGATACAAATTGGCTGAGATATCTGGGGTACTTACCATTTACAAGGAAAACCCGGAAATTCCGGTTGGAGCGTCAAATGGTACGCACCATTCCATTTGGAACTTTTCAGAAATTATGACGCATCGGCAGAATGAGTGTCTTATTTCTGTTAATTTTTGGGCTTTCAAGTTGATACCAGTACATTTTGTTCGTTATCCACCTTTCATTTGGACAAGCTGCGTCATTTAGTACTTACACCTAAAATTTCCACCCGGATGGTTCGTGTAAATGGTAAGCGCCCCTGTTTTCATCATACTTGATCAAAATTCAGTTGAGTTTATGACGTCATCACTTGGCTAATTTGCATATTGTAAAAACTTAAATATCTCTAAAACAAAAAGAGATATTTGGAAATAGTAAACAGCATTTTTCTTGTCGTACAGACTGCTTGCTTATGTTTTAAAATGGCTTAGATAGGAAAGATGCGAATTTCGTCATGTAGCACTTTAATTTCACCAATTTCACCCTGGGAAGATCTGTCACATGGGTAAAATGGCTACTGTGACCACAGCTAATACGCCCATCTTTTACCGAAATTTTTTTGAAAGCGAATTATTCATGTGAATCACCTTTTATTTTACTTAATACAACCTCGTTTACGATTACTTCACACAAAATTAGTAACGATTGTGGCGTGTTAAAAAGGAAATCTAGTCTACTGCATTTTAGTAAAGAGCGCAAAAGCCCAGTTTTCAAAAAAAATCCCAACACCTTGAACAAGTTTTGAATTTATCCGAAGATCCGTTGAGAAAAGCTGTCGTTTGGGCCATATATAAAAGCATTTCGGTACAAACTTCCTAATTTGATATTATTCACTAATATGAAGTTATGTGAGATAGGTTACAACCCAGGGACAAAAAAAAACGCTGGAGAGATTTCTTAAAACAGCGATTTAGCCAATTCTGAAATTAAAATTGGTTACGTTGTTACGTTCGACGTTTAAACGACAAACAAATGCTGCATAAGAAATCCTTCCAAGGGCTGTGTCTTAGTACTGACTCTTTCATTCCAAACCAACCAGTCTGATTTTAATAAAATTGGCGCTTCGAAGGCAACCTCGTTCCCATGCTTCCTCCCTTGTCGTCTTTCTCGAAGACAAGGGAGGAAAAGAGAGCCTGGGAACGAGGTTGCTTCGAAGGACGAAGTGTGTCATCGACGACCCCACTTCCCTGCTGGCAGATGCCTCTTTTCTTTTGTGTACCTTACTTCACAAGTTACTGCGATTCTGCCTTCCGTAAAACGGGAAGCTCGGGCTCTTAAACAAAAAGGAAACTTTTTGGACCCGAAACTACGATCTTCTTATTCTAAATACGCTAATCTTTTGCTAGTTCCGATTACACCCGTCGATTCTTCGTCCCACCCACTCTAACAATAATACTAGGATGACAACTGTTTTTAATTCAACTCAGAACAGCACACCATTCGATTTCGGAAAGAAAACATTGGAGATTAAAACCCCTGAAGAGTGACTTAAGGACTAAAACGCATGAAGTTGAACCTTTGTTATAAGCCCCAAGTAAGCGCGCTCAAAATCCTAATGATAAGCATAAACGTAATTAATCGCAAGGACACATCCACACTCAAAGAACCATTTGGTTACATAATTTTCGATACCAGCTCCCCTCCACAAAGAGAGGAGTGGAGACTCGATGCTTACGTCTCAAGGCGCTGTTGCACTAGGCAATTTCTCTTGCAACTTGTCTTGCAATTTTGTTGCCATAAAAGTTGAACCAGTGTTACACTATGCAATCTTTCGTGCTACTTGTCTCGCTTTTGATGATCACGTGGAGTTAAAGGGTCATTTTCATTCGTTGATGCCTCAAAACGTTGCGACACAAGTTGCAGGGTAGATGTTACACTGCGCAATGTGGGAAAAATCCTTGCAACATATCGAGACGCGTTGCGGATGGTAGAGTCGCTTCTACTATTCGCAACGATTGCGGTAACAAAAAGATAGCAGGGTATGTCACACTAGGCAATTTTTCGTGCAACTTGTCACGACAAAAAGTCGCACGAAAAATTGCCTGGTGTAACAGCGCCTTCAAGCTGATGGAACACGGTTCAACATTGTGCAACATTTGTTGAACGATGTTGCAGCAACCTCTTGAACGGAATAGAGCTTGTCTCTTGACATACTGTGCAACATTTGTTGAACCGTGTGTCACCGGCTTTTTGTTTATGCTTGCGCTTTTGTCCCTCGGGCGTTTTTACTTGCGTATGCGTGCGTTTATGCATACTTAGTACTAACTATGGTTTATGCCGTGTATGCCCATCACCAGCTTACACTAGTTCTCCCCTGTTGTCAGTCACATTATAATCCACCCAGTCTTGTGCCACTGGTGCACTCAGCATCGCATCAGTCAAACCAAAAGCATCACACAGAGACAAGGCCTGTGGTCCAATCTCACGACACAAATCTGCGGCTACACGCCCAACACTCGCACCAGTGTCGAGCGGTAGGAGCTTAGAGGTTGTGAAGTAGCCAAGGTCCTTCTCCACCAAAGTGATAAGGTACAGGTGATAAAGCTTTGAAAGGACTGCACCCAGTGACGGGTCCGCTTTGGCAAGAGCATTAATAAAGCACTCGCTGATCACCCTCTCTCCGTAAGCATGTGCACATGATTGGACAAGATCTTGTTCCTCGTACATCCATGCACTGAAGCGGTCCTTGGTGCCAGCCTCTTTCATCTTCATACCTAATTCCATAAACTGAAGTTGCTCACGGGCCTCGAGCAATCTGTGCAGGGATTCTGTGCTGTCTAAGTCAACTGTATCAACTTTTGCCTTACCCTTAGAAGGTTTGAACACCATGAGCCGCTCAGTAGCAACCTTCTGCATCAACACAGAATTGTCACCTTCAGCCGTCATGGCTGCATGAGCGTAGCCGATAGCTGACCCAAACTTGTTGCAGGAGAGGTAGCCCTGTCCACCACACCTCTCTCGACACACAGATGCAGCCTCCCCAACATGCCAGCCAGTGAGTGCCTTGATCACACAGCACATGGTTACAACATTGGCATGATCTGAGCCATCTTTTGCCTAGGAAAAAAAAAAAAAAACAGCACAAAAGCTCTGGCGGCTGAAAATCTTCCTACAAAGGGCTAAGGTGTACCTCTGACCCTGACTCTGTTAAAGACGAAAGAAAGCTGTACAATATCCACAACTGCACCTAGTATTTGAAGCAGATACCACGCAGCTGTTTACAACTTCTAATTTCACTGGATCTGGTTAGGACGCAATTGTTTTTACGGTTAGGGTTCATGGTTTCTTTGAATACTTCTATTGATTTCTGAGCCATTCGCGTGGGCTGTTGTAATAGCTGCGTACTGACCCATTTGAAGACCCTGATTTATAAATATTATACCGCAAAACACTGTTTTGAAACACACGTGACTTCGACTTCATGACGACAATCGTGCACGAATAACTTGTTTTAGGCATGTTCAGACCATATTGGGATAAAGAGACCGAAAGCCCGTTTTGGCCACATAAGGGAGTGCCCCCTGGAACCAACAATGTTCTTAGCCGCCACACGAGGCCAAAAAACTAGTTAAGGGAAACCGCCATACTTACATTATATTGGTTCAGTTTTTAGATTTTGTCACCCGTTAGGGCTGTTTCACTGTTTCTTACAAAAGAATGACTATTCCCGAAAGACAAGCAAACAATAAGGGCCTGCGCCCCTAAAGCCTACTAGTTCCCACTCGTGCGATAAGCATAAGTACAAGCAACGTACGCAAACGCAGCGTTTTGCTCATTAGCACCTCTTGTTAGGACAAAAGACACTAATCAAGTTGATGGGTCTGCGTATGTTTCTGGTGCTTATGCTTATCGCACAAGTGGCAACTACGCCGAACGCTCACATCATCCAAATTGGTGGTGTCCACGAAATAGCCGTTTCGGGAATGTTGAACTGAATTGTATTTGCCTTTGCCAAGTGAATTTGAAACAAGCGAGTATCTCAACACCGTAACGTTGACTTGTTGTAACAGGGGAGCTTTCCTTTAAGATAATTACTAATAAAACGTAGCACGGCAGAAGCTGTTAACATCACGTCAACGTGTGCCCAAATAAACCTCTTACGACGGCTGGTATATCCGAGGATAATATCCGCGGCTGGTGGATTGTCCGAAAAGTGAAGCCTCGGGGAAAACTGTGAAATTTTGCGCGAACAGTGGATCGAGGTTGTCCGTGAACAAACTTTGTCGATTCATAGAACACACAAACATAAAAGCGGACGTATTTGTTCCCAAGGGGTCCCAGTTCTCAAATTAGTCCTTAAACTTTCCGCCAAGGACTGTTCGGTAAATAAAGTTTTGAAATCTGAAAAAAAAGAGAATGGACTTTTTCGATCGTGGTAGCACTCAATGAAATACAGTCTAGGTACCTTAAACACCCAACAGTCCTTGATATATGACAAAGCAAAGTCCAGTGCATATGTTTTGGCTAAAAGAGGCAGCAGTGCACGTTGCTGAAGTTGATATTTCAGTATTGGCGTATCTGACTTGCCATCAGGTCCCACAGTCAAACGAGTTGCGGAGTAACGGGTAGCAATGGTTATGCATGCCTTGGATACACCTGAGTGAAAAGAAACATGTCAGTTTAGACCGTGACAGCCAAATGAATTTAACATCAAAGAACAGCTAACGGAACTGTTGATAACTTGATTGGTGTTCAAGAAAAAAATCGTGTCAATGCAACTATCGTGCAAATCGTGCCAAATCGTGCAAATCGTGCCAAATCGTCCAAATCGTGTCAATGCAACTAGTGGTGATGGTGTAATGCAGCCGTGAGAAAGAAGACATGCTAGTTGCTTGGCAACAGGTGAAGGCACAACTGCAAAGGAAATCAGTCTCAGGCAGGAATCGAACCTACGACCTCTGCAACACAGGCATCCGACCCATGTTACTGAGGTCGTAGGTTCAATTCCTGCCTGGGAATCTGATTTGCTTTTCAGTTGTCTCTTCGCTAGTTGCCAAGCAACTAGCATGTCAACTTCTTGGTAGCCTGCGCTCGCAGACGTATTTCCGGTTGTCGCTTCTCCGCGCGAAAAGTAACTTTTTACTTTTCGGGCGGAGAAGCGACAACCGGAAATACGTCTGCGAGCGCAGGTTAACTTCTTGGTGTCTTTGTGAATTTCCCAGTTTGGGAAATCGTGCTTGTCACCTGCAAGAAAATGTCTCTGAATCTGATCAAAACACCTTTGCCGTCCAAAGAAAAATTTTGCTTCCAAAACAAAATGCTTCCCAGTTCAGCCGCCTGATCAACAATGTTGCCCAGCTCAGCCAGGTCCTTAACCAAGTTAAATATAGTTGACCGCATTTCATACCCTGTGACATGCTTGCGATACAGAGACGACCAGACAGCAACTGATCCGCAACAGTCAGGAACCTCTTTCGAACATTACCCTCCACTTTGGTCCTATAGTTACCATCTTCATCCACATCAGAATACAAATTTAACAGGTTCTCTCTTGGCACTCGCACATTGTCAAACATAAACTTAGCGTTATCAACTCCATTCAGACCCATCTTGTGCCCCATGTCGTGAATGTGGGACCCTGGAACCTCTTTCAGATTCTTGTCACGTATAGGTACCAACACTCCATGGATACCTGTCAAATAAAGGAATTACCAGTACACTATATAGCAACCCTGATAAGGGACGATTTTGTCTTACCAATGTCTAGTTATTGCCGTTATCTGGAACATAGGAACACAAGAATGAAGATGGTTACACAAATGTTACATCAAGGATGCGTTCCATTGACCCTGTTCAGGAATAAGAACAGACGGAATAGCCTCTACACTTTTCTTTGGAGGTAAATTTAGGAAAATTCCTCTCCTACCATTTGTCGGGAAACGACGCTGAAAATTTCCTTTGCATTCCGATAACATCAAAATTCTCCTAGGGATGATTTTTAGCGCACCCTTAAATCACAAAGCAGTCACATCCAAGACCATAAGTTCATTTGTAAACAGCACAAAGTACGTGTAAAAGCTCTCACTACACCACTTAAAACACAGGCTTGTTAACATTTTTGATTTTATCTCAATTGTGAGTGCCTGTCACCAAGTAATCGTCCAAAACTCGGCACAATGTTTACACTGTATAATCTGCAGATTACATTTGTTATTTCTTCAAATACATACAAGAGAAATCGCCTGGATTCGAGTAAGGCCTGTACTACCGTCTAGTTAAAAATTAAAAATCCTCCGAGCTTTCGTCGATCCACGGTATCGTCAGGGATGATAAAAATATCCGGCGGAGACCTTATATACGAATAAAACAAAAACGTGTGAAAAATGTAAGAATGAGTACGAAGTGTGTGGAAATGCATGCGATAAAATACAAAGTATGAATAAAACGATCTAATGAGGTGTTAACTTTTTTAACTTTGTGTTATTACTTCGTATGTAAGGTCTCCACCGTATATTTTTATCATCCCTGATGATGCGGTGGATCGGCGAAAGCTCGGAGGAATTTTAATTTTCAACAAGACAGTAGTGCAGGCCTCACTCGAATCCAGACGATTTGCCCAGACAATGCTACTGAAGGACAACATCCAAACCTTACATACAAGAGAGATTTGCAAGGTTCAAAGGACACTAGACATTTCAAATAAAAAAACTAAGACCGACCTTCCCCCAATTCCAATAAGAGAAAAATGGCACGTATTGCTTTGGGTGCTGATTTATCATTAATTTAGCCTGGAGTGGGTTACTTTTTTTTTTAACTCTGTCCAAGATTAATCTTGGACAATGCAAATGAAAAGTTAACACCAACCCTCTCACCGTTAGGTTTCAATGCTGGGAAAATTGTGCTCTTTGCTTTGTGTATAGATTCATTGCTGAACAAGTCCTACAATTTTCAGTCGAGTAAGGCACAAAGGAAGATTGGTGACAGAGTTCCGACCTTCAAATTATCACTACTATGTTTGCAACGGTAACTTGTCGGACGTTGATGTCATCAGCAATAAAGCATGCCAAAATTGTCACAGGTTTAATACACTTCTGCCTAAATTCAAGGCCTCAAATCATTATTTCTTTCAGTTATGGAGTATCAAGTGAAAGTGGGATACACAGTAAAACAAGGAGATGTTTTAAAAATTAAATGGAATGCAAGTTAAATTTTGGGCAGGAAGTTTTGGTTTGCCCATCTTAGCGGCAGCTGTTTTATCACTGAATGATGTCAAAGCTCAAAAAGTTACCGTTACAAACGGAACAAGTTGCCCATGATAACATTTGGTGCCTTACTCAACCGAAATTCATAGTAATTGTTCGGAATCCTGGCTTCTTTCAACGTTTCTTTGGAAAAAAGAGGAAATGTGATGAGGCACTTTGACAAAAAAAGGGAGTTCATTATGATCCGTTTTCAATAGTAAATTCCAACGAGAGTGCCATTTTGCAGGACCTGCTGACGTACCAGGATTTATACCATGCCACAGAAAATACTGCCAATCAGAACACAGGAAAGCGCTTGTATATTCGACAGTATTACACCCAACTTTCCCATTGCACACTGCGATCTTATTCCTGCCGAAATTTAGCAAGTGGAGGACTAATAATTTTATTTTCTTTTAGAATATTTTTTAGTAGACTATGAATCAGTTAGTTAATAAACATTTTAAAAGAGTTTTAAAATCATTAACATCGTTAGACAAAGGCAGGAGTGTATGGCAAGAAAATACAGGTAACTCGTGGGATATTCCATGGTATACACCTTATTCCAAAATGGCTGCTGTTTTAACATTCTTTTGTTTTTATTCAAATTAGCCCTTTTTGATTCGTTCTTAAGCCCCATACTTTACCTTGAACAAGGCAAAAAGGGCTAATTTGAATAAAAACAAAAGAATGTTGAAGTGGCAGCCATTTTGGAATAAGGCGTATACCACTCAAAAGCATTGCATAACTAGTATATCTTCTGTTTACAATGGTGTTGGACCAAAAGGATTTCAGTGCCATTGTAGAGAGACAGTACCAATCAACTTCAAAGAGGCAAAACAATTTCACCATATTTCTTGTGTTCCTTTGGCAAACAATTTCATGCTTTAATATTCAAACAGGAAGCCTCATTAGGACTGCAACCCAGCATGGCTAGTTAAGTGGCATGTGACTTGGACGTGCAAGGGGTATATTGGTTTCCAAATGAAAGGTTGGTAGGAAGAGCTATCAGTGACTTTTAGGATCATTTTAAATCTTTTTTTGTGTGTGTGTGTTTTTTTTAATTAATTAATTTTTTTAATCATGGTTGCCACAACTCAAGGATCTTGAAATTCCCTGACTTTTCCCTGACAAATATAAAATTTCCCTGACCAACTTCATTTAAAAAATCACAAATTCGTCCTGGTAATGGCCTCCAATCTCCCCTCACAGCCAACCTCTCCACCCATTTATTTATGCTTTCAGAAAGTCACCTGCAGTGTACATGGATTGATAGTTTCTTCAGATAACATGGAAAAAGACTGATTTTCTTTTAAACCCAAAATCAGCTTGTCAGTAATTTCTACCAATCCAACACATTTCATGTCCGTAAAATGTACCCAAAAATTGGACATGGTAGAAAACAATGATCAAAAGAGAAGAAAACGAAGTGTATGATTTCGTTCACAAACCAAGCATTATGATTATCAGGAATCTAGCAATTGTGCTAGACAACATGCACGAGCAATATCAATTTAACTTTTCCGTGACTTCTCTCAAAGACTTAAACTTTCCCTGACTCGAAATGAAATTCCCTGACTTTTCCCTGACCTTGAAGAATTTTTTTTCCTTGACCATTTCCTGACCTGTGGCAACCATGTCAATTAATACACTGCAATACTGCTCTTTCCTGAGCAGGGGTAAGTCATATGTAAAAATGAATGAAATATGAAGAAAATTGGCCAAAGTAGAATTCCCCCTGTTTTCATCATATTATCTTTGTTGCAAACAACAGCTAAGCCATGGGCAAGAAGGGCCTAAGAACTAGATTTCTTGAAAAAAAAAATTGCTCAAAAGTCGCTCATATATTTTTCACAGCAGCCTGTTGAAATTATATGCCGTATTCAAAAATGGCGTCCAATTTTTTATTCTTTTGTGTTCATGTAAATTACACCTCCAAGCCTCATTTCAGAGCAAAAATTATTTTCAACTCAGCACACGGTAACGAGGTTTGGTCGGCTAATTTTCATAAAGACAAAGGAATAATTTATTGTCAGTCATTTATGAATACGGTGTATTTTGTTGAACTTCAATAGGTCATTTCCAAGTTCACATGAGCCTCTTTTTCAAAGCATGTCCAAGAGCAAAAGTTTTGTGACATTAATTAGTTTTACTTTGCATATGAACAAAAACTGATTTTAATAAGAAAGACTTCATACTTGAATTCGGTTTGAAAAAGAGTCTGAACTGAAGTTGGAAACGAGCTATCGTTTTATCAAAAAAAAAATTTGAAATATGCCAGTATTTCCATCAATATTTCACTCCTTTTTAGAGTAGAGGTTCTGTTTTTTTGTTTTTGTTTTGTTTTTTTTCTTTTTAATTTACTAGATAATGCAATGGGCAACCACATGCCTAATTATGGCTGGAACAGATCAGGCTTTATTTTCACCTTCATGTTTCCCATTGACATAGAGCTGTGCAAACACTATAATGTGGTGGGCATCACAAGCACCATTGGTTATCCAGTACTTCTGTGCCAGGGTGCTTGGTGTGTTAACAATAAACTCCTTGGTGTCACTGTCATAAACTGCTGTTGTTTCCATCTGAACAGCATTGTTACCATAGCCAAGTTCTGTCAGACCAAAGCAGCCCACATCCTCTAGAGAGTCAATTCCCTGTAAGCATAAATGAGGCCACAAATTTAATACCCCATAAGCTCAAATATTAAATGCTCCCTTGAATATTTTAACGTCAATGCAACATGCCTCTGACAAATCCCACATGGCAACATGGCAGCATATACACTTGGGCATTGTTGTCTTTACTTGAGTTTCACCACCAATGCACGTGGTGGGGGACACACAGAGCAAAGCCCCAATTGATAGTGTGCCCTTTCCAAGGCCAGAGAGCACAACACCGGTATCTACATCCCCTACTCTTCATGAACAGTGTGTGGGTTCTTTAACGTCCCACAGACTTATTTACAAACCAGGGTTGTGAGACACGACCTACGGTTTATCGTCCTTATCCGGGAAGGCTGCACAGTCTATCTTTATCTTTATTGATAAATAAGTACACAAAGCACAAGTTAACAATAATAAGATGCCAAAGCCAGAGGCTTATATGGCGTAGGTATAAGAGATACAATGTGCTGCTAAGTTACAATGAGAATAAAAATTAATAAGTACAAAATTTACAGAGAAAAGGCATACTTACAACATATAAAGCAAGATAAACATAACAATTAATGATAGTGTGCAGAAGGTAATAAAAGCAATAAAAAGAAAAAAGAAATTTGAGTTCAACTTAGTTTAAACTTATAATGATTGAAAATAATCTCTCAGTTTATGTTTGTAACTAGAAAGAGTAAGTGAATTACGAAGTGAGAGAGGAATGTCATTCCAAATTTGAGGACCCTGTACCTGAAGAGAAAAAGAATATTGGTGAGTATGAAGATGTAGGTTGTTGGTTTTTTTT
>BLFK01001098.1:595137-614341 GCA_014634185.1 Astreopora myriophthalma
TAGCTGAATGAGATGTGATCCTTGTTGGTTTAGAGATAAGAGGATAGAAACCACTGGAATACATGAGATCAATAAAATCATTAGTAGGGACATGTGAGTCAGCATTAAGGATATTGATGTTAAAGTCACCAAAAAGGAAACATAATTTATTCTCAAAGCCAACTTTAGCAAGGACTTGCTTAATTTCATCATTAAAGATTTCAGTCTGAACATTTGGGGGTTTGTATAAACAGCCCAAGATGATATTTTTCTCATTATTTGGTTGGACAATTTCAACAAAAACAGATTCAAGGACACAATTCGTAGATTCGGGGTCACATCTTTTCTTGTATTCATAAGTATCACAAAGAAATATGCCAACACCACCTCCTGATCGAACAGGTCTGGGCTTAGAAATAAAATGGTAACCAGGAATACTATACAAATCATTAGAAGTGGTGTCTCGCCAGGTTTCAGAGAGGCCAATGGCTGAGAAAGATGTATTTAGGGTAGAGAGGTATTCCTCTAGGTCAACAGAGTGTTTTTTAAAGCTATGTATATTCAAGTGAAATAATGAGAAACAGTTGGAGTTAGAGGAGTCAGAGAACAGATTATTGAACTGTCTACTATTCATATAAGCACATCTAGACAGTAACTTAGAGGTTGATGAGAGCATATTGATGTCTGGATCAAGGTCAGAGTTGTGAAGAAGTTGATAAGTATCAGGGTATTCCAAGAATGGATTAAAATATTTAGTTCCCAGAAGAGAGCCGTCAAAATTGGCAGAAGATTGAAAATCTAACAAAGCAAAATAGAAATCGGTGTCACTATCAAAATGATTAGATGGAAATATGTCAGAGAGGCAGCTAGGACAATACCAATCATCGTGAGAATTCGTCAAGTCATTATATTCTGAAAGAGAGAGTGGGGTACATTTCAGATGTGTCCATAAGTGACAACTATTGCAAAAGATAGCTTTGTGGTTATTATGAACTCAAAATTGGCATATAGAACACGGATTTTTCACACACTTTGGCATACAAATGAAAACATTAATTAATTTAAAAAATACATTAATATAACAATTTGCATTACAAAGACAGCACTTTCTCCTCAGTTCTTTCAAGACCCTGAGTGATGGTCCAGCCGAAGTTCATACCCATGACCTCCCGCTCGATAGTCCCATGCTCTACGAACTGAGCTGACCAGTCGGCGATCAAAGGGACACAATCTTAGGTGTACTGAAATGTAGATGGTGGTAAGTTCTGAGCTTGATAACAGGGAGTACAAGAGCGAACAGTGGGAGTTCCCCGTGTGTTACTCCCATCTCAAAAACTGAATTCTTACAGTCAAGGAACCATTAGCAATAAGTTTAATTTGACCACTGAGATAAAGCCTGAATAACTACCAAAGGAAAATGCGACCAAGGCCGAAAGTGTCTCCTACATTTGTTATAAATCCATGACCAAGTTTATCACAAGCCTTCTCTTTAATAATTTAAACTTAATTCAATTCCAGCATCAGTCGAGAAATAAGCCTAAACATAACGTAAAAGCCTGTGAATAAGCCGCACCTTTTGCGTCAAAATCTGATGCTAAATAACTTGTAACAGTGAGTTCTTGGCCAGACCCTCTGCATAAAAAAGCTTGGTTGCTCAGTTCTTTTTCCACGTTGTGTCAATTGTGTACATGTTTAAAGTTTCATTCTGGGTGGGCCCAGTTGTTAGAAGGTGGATAGCACTAACCACTGGACAAATAATTCTCTACTGGATAATTCAATTGGGTTTGCTAGCAGATAGCACTATCCACCTTTGGAACAACTTGTGCCTGGATTTCAAGCCGTTCTTCTGGCAAAAAATCAAATAAAAAATATACGTAAAGGGCTCAAAATTTTTTTGGAAGTTTTTGAAGCCATGGGCCAGCTGGCATTACTACTTTACTAGCCCTGAGGCTGAGAGCTCTAGCCCAGTACACATCTGTTATGAGAACCACTCTTATATGAAAGTGCACACACAAAAAAATGCTCTGTGCTCTGTGAGTCCTGGTGACTCTTCAAAGGATGAACAAGAAAATTTGATGTGCCACTAAACAAGGGCTGGATTTGTCAGCTAAAGATGGATATGGGTGGCATCTTTGGCAGAACATTACACCCTTCGACCCATCATACTCCACCCACAGGCATTTTGTTTCCCACTGTGCAAAAATTAATCATTTCTGCTGCATATCACACTTCTTGTTTTTGGTCTGAATTTCATCTGCTGCTGGCCCATTGGAACTCCGTTTACCCTGATCTTCAGTACGGGCTCCTTTCTTTTCTTGCATGAAGCCAAAGCTTAAGAGGCTCATTATTGAAAGAAACAAAAGAACAAAGCAGCATTCATTAACATCACTCTGATCCCTTACTTTCCATGTACCTTTTAAGTCTGTTTACATGTACCTTTAGGAGTTTATCATGATGCCTATCAGTTCCCAGCTTAAGCACAGTGCCACCAAACAGGTTGAACTGCACTGTCATCTTCACTGCCATTGATGCATCTACTACTACGCCAAGCTCATGTGCAGCAAATATCCATAATGGATTATGACAGAAGTCCAGCACAGAGATGAACCCCTGGTCACAGAGTTTCTTTAACCTCCTAAGAGCTAAATCTCTTTCCTCATCAACAGAGATGTTGTATTTGGGTTTCATAAGTGGGTCTTCTGACAGAACCTTTCTAAATTTCTCCCTTTTCTCGTGGTTGTCATGGTCTAAGAGTTTTGTCATGCCAGGTACATCAAATGAAGGTGCACCCCAATCATCTCTTAGTTTCTGTGGGCTGGCTTTTTGCAGAGCAGCTAATGACTGTGACAAGTAACGAAGAGACCCTTGAGTGGAAACATGGCTGAGCTTCAAATAACTTGGCAGACAAACACGAGCAGCGGACTTAATAAGCGACAGCATCACTGTAAAGAAACATGAATGAACATTGACAGTTACACTACATGTCGAAACTGTAGATATCCCTGTTGCAACAGCTCAAAATTATTTCAACATTGTATGATTTCAAATTTCCTTTATCTACTATTCATTATCATAAAGTAGACACAAAGGCATTACAAATCAAACTAGGCTGACATAATTTTCACCTAAAATTCATTTTAAATTACCAAATCTGAAGGCACTCCTTAATTAATAAAATGTTCTTTTGAGTACTGCACAAGAGGCTGTTTCTCTCTTCATTTGGCAAATATCAAGCAACCAATTTACTGCAAAATGTTCAAGAAAAATTTGCCCCCAAAATTTGGGAGACCAGTTTACAACTGAAACGAATCTTGGCGACCTGTGATGTGGGGTTCTCTGCACACGAGTAAAGACAATCTCGTGACACATCAGATGTTAATAAAATAAAATAAAACATCAAAATAACCACTTAAAACTGTACAACAACATTGAAGAAATACAGCAGAGCCAAAGACAGAGAGGTGCATGGATGGGCAAAAAAACAGAGTCAACCCAGTGTTTTTTAAGTTTCATATTATTCACCTGGATAACGATCATTTATGCTCAGAATCATCTTGCTTGTCATGGAACAATAATCTTATAAGTAAAGGAACTTCACAGTAGCATTTTTGAGGTTAAGACTCTTGCTTGAATAAAAATTTATCTGAATCACCCGAAGACACAGTAACATAGCCTCTTAACATTCTTTTGTTTTCCTTCAAATTAGCCTTTTTTAATTTTTATTTACAGCATTATCGATGAAATAAAACAACGACAACAAATTACAACAAAGGTAAAACAGCAAATTACAACTTAAAAAGGTGCGAAACCCAAAGACAGCCCACTTCTTATTAAATTTGTTCATACTATTATTTTCAAGGCAGACCAATCTGTCTCACACTTAATTGAAACCTTTGACTTAAGGACTGGTACACTGGGGAGAATCTCATTTCTTCGTAACCCCATAACCAGAAGATATAACGGAGAGACAAGATTCTCTGTTACTCCGAGTTTCGTGCTCACGCACTCATCAGACAGTATTTTAGTTTCGTGCTCACGCACTCATCAGACAGTATTTTAAAATACTGTCTGATGAGTGCGTGAGCACGAAACTCGGAGTAACAGAGAATCTTGTCTCTCCGTTATATCTTCTTATTCAAAGCTCTACACTTAAAAAGTGTATTGAGCACTGTTTAATGGCATAAGCCACTTTATTACACGTAACCCCATAATCATATATATAATTTGGCCATCAGTATTAAATAATTCAGCAAAAAAGGACACTGTAAATTTTTGCAATAATGATGTCCTGTAAGGTAAGGTGAACAAATTATCTTGTCAATGAGTAGACATTTAGCCCTTGTTCAAGGTGAAATATTCTTTTGAATTTTGAGCTTTAGAACAAGGCAAAGAGCGCTGAAAGCTGAAGAAAAACAAAAGAATATTAAAATGGCGGCCATTGTAAAATAAGGGGTATGCATAGCTGTACACAAGGTCAGAGCCACACCTCTTCCCCACCCTCTGTCTGACCAGTCCAAAGACAGCACAGCTCATGTACTTGCAAGCCAGGGCCGAGAAATGTTGCTCGTTTTTTTTTTTTTTTTTTTTCACGGACTCCATGTTGGAATCCATGTTGCCTCGAACATTTCCACCACCAGCGCATGCAAAAAGTCGCTTTCTGGCACAGCTAAGAGTTCACAAACGACAGAGAGGCCAAAGTTCACACACGATCATATTGGTCAATAACTCTGCGCTACAACAAATAAAACAGCGACTACTAACCAGCACACGGCGACGATTGAATTTTGTGATGAGTCAATAAACTTGACCACTGTGCCAGCATTTAAGACGAAAATGTTCCTACAACCCCACGGCGTACGTGGTTCGCGTTTGCAGAAAACGGCAAACATCAGGCTGAAATTTGCCGTTTACCACAAATCAATCATCCTTACTTGATTTGAGCTTTTATTTCTTGACTGTCAGTTCAGCTATCGAGCAAGTACTGAAATGACAAAATTGGTCCAAAATGCGAGAATTTTCATCGTTTTCTGAAAAGCAGCAGCCCACCATTGGCCGTTGACCGCAAACGCGAATCTTCATCTCTCTATTATTTGTCGATATTCCGGCGACAGAAGAAATAAGCTTACAGAATAAACCAACAAATAAATCACCCGAACCCACACTAGCGCATTGTTTCGAAATTCAGGTAATAACACAATTAAAGGCAATGAATTTGGAACATTGCGTACGGTTTCGTGTTCAGTTTCGGAGCTCTGTTCATGACCAGAGGTACACGTAAGCGTCAGTTTTCAAGAGAGACCTCCGCCACCCTGACGACTGTAAAGCCATTTCGGCGCTCAGTAATACCACATTTACGGGTACTTAGAAAAGACAATTAATACAAAGTTTGTACATTTGAAAGTGTTCAAAATGAAGGTGTTGCTGTTTTCTTACCGTGCACCAAGGCTAATCTGCGCGACTCCAAGGACACAAAAACATCACTTTTAATCCCGTTTACTCGCTTTACTGAATCCGCGCGTGGCTCCATGGGATCTTCAATCTCAGAATTATTTTATTGGCATGGACAATGGAACAGTAGACAGGGGAATGCAACCTTGGTAAGACCATAATGCCCTCTTCACTCGGGAAAAAAGCACAGCTATCCAAGCGCGGCATTACAACTTTTCATGCGTTTGTTCTCTAATCGCTGCGATATGACTTCATGCCCTTCAGGCTTACCTTGAAGGCCCTGATGTGCAATGCTCTGCATCATTTGCAAGATAAAAAATAAGCTAAATAAAGTTCGACCCATGCGATTTTAATATACCCTGGCCCCTGAAGTTTTTCTTTCTTGTTCTCCTCAGACAAATTTTAGCCACGAAGCAGTTCGCTTCTGCCCTTTCACGGGTAAATTATTGTCCGAGGAGAACAAGAAATGTTTCGAAGTTCTAATGATCATCGCGGTTAAAGGAGCAACTGAAGCAGTTGCGCACCTATCAATAGGGGGGGGGTGACTCCGGGCATATGTGGGATATTTGGCTTTTATTGCCTTCCCTACCCTCGGGAATTTGACTGAGAGTCTGGACCCCAGGGTGGGTATGTTTGATTTGATTTTTTTTTTGGGGGGGGGGGATGGTAGGAATGGCACCTAATCACGGTGCGGCCATCCTGGTAAACCGGCACGAAAAAGTAGGACCAGTAGGCAGTACTTTTTCGACGACTGAAACAGCCACTTCTTACTATAGATCGTTTTCACCGTGACGTCATCAAGTTCTAAAAGTCTTCTCAATTTTTATGTGCAGCACCTTGAAGATAATCTCGAACTAAATCTTCTTACAAGTCTCCAGTGCCGTAGCATCTTTCGTTTTCAAAATACGGCATGTTCAATTTCCGAATTCTCACCTTGCGTGACAACAAGATAGCGGCCGTCTGGTTGAAAAAAAAAAGGCTCTCCTTAAAAATTTCAACGATTTAAACGTTTCAAATATTACAAGATTGTGTTTATGCGTATTTATACCAGCTCACGAGGGAGAAGAAAGTGTTTTCATTGCAAAGTGAATTCCAGATGAACTGAAGAAATGATCCTCACACTTTCTGGACAATTTAAGCAACTGTCTCTTATATGCACTTGAAAAATTCAAGTGACTCCAACGGGATTCGAACCCACGACCTCGGTTCTGAATGTCTGAATAGGCCATTTCCGAGTTGACTTAAGCCTCTTTTTCAAAGCGAGTCTAAGTGCGAAGTCTTTCTTAATAAGATGAGTTTTTATTCATATGCAAAGTAAAACTGATTACCATCACAAAACTTTCGCACTTAGACTCGCTTTGAAAAAGAGGCCGACGTCAACTCGGAAATGGCCTATTTATCTGAATTCCAGATGTTTTCGTTGATTTGCGGCGGCCATATTTGTGTACAACATTGTTTCGCTGACCAAATGAAAATAAGTTAGCAATTAGTAATTCGTTGATTGAGTTTTGATTTATTAATTGACTTCCGGATTGACAATTAGTGGCGCAATTGCTAAGGAAAGTTGACCTTTGAGTTCTGATGACACTTTTTCCATGTTAGAGAGCAGTCGGTGTTTTCACCTCTATGGGAGGCCATATCATTCAAAAGTGGTACGAGCTCACGATTGGTCATCGAGAACATGATCGCTATGGTTGAGATTATCGATTGGTGATCGAGAATGACGATCGCTATGGTCGAGATTCACGATTGGTGATTGAGAATGACGATCGCTATGGTCCAAAACACGATTGATGATTAAAGCGATTGACGATCGCTGTAGTCAAAAAAAAAATTGATGATCGAAAATGTCGATCCCTGTGGTCGAGAATATCGACTGTCGATTGGTGATGGAGAATGTCAACCAACAGATTGAGAATAGCGATTGGTAATTGAGAATTGGAAAGGACTGGAAACGAGTGAGGGATAATACACTCACACTTACATCAAGTAGTAACGACCTGTGATTAAGATGGCGGCCGCGACGGCGGCCGCCCAATCTCGTACCCAGAGTCCTCGGGCTCTTTGGTCAGCGGGTGGGCGCCCGGAGAGACTCTGGGATAATGGACGCCATTTTTCCCACAAAATCTTGGACGGTTTCTTTAGAAGTTGTTAAGTAACAGCCAATCAAAAAATTCGAATTTTTTTCATTATCCCAGAGTCTCTCCTGGCGACAACCCGCTGACCAAAGAGCCTGAGGACTCTGGGTACGAGATTGGCGGCCGCCGAATGCGCCGATGGCCAAGATTGTCGAATTTTTTTACTCCATGAAGCAGTGCTTCGATGAGGTGGATAAGGAGCTCAATGATGAACTTAATTCTATTCCTTTAGACTATTTAGAGAGTAGGCTAGAGGATCATTTCCAAGTTGTTTCCTTTCACAACGGACTTCACTTTTCCTTTTCCTCTTCCACGGTAAGTGTTGGAACTCGAACTTGAATTACAAAACTGCCTTCTGAAACTTGGCATGTAAGTGCGGCTAGCAGAACCACTTTGATTTGGAGGAGGAACTGCTGATTGCGTTGCTGTTTCGCTGCCAAGGAGTGTGGAAAGTTGAGATGCCTTCTGCTGCAGTTCTTCGAGTATTCGCTTTCCAGCGCTAGCATCGGAAGACGTGTTCGACGCCATGTTTTTCCTCGAAGGCGCGAAAATCCGTTCACTACTTGATTTAAGTGTGAGTGTATTATCCCTCACTCGTTTCCAGTCCTTTCCAATTCTCAATTACCAATCGCTGTTCTCAATCTGTTGGTCGACATTCTCCATCACCAATCGACAGTCGATATTCTCGACCATAGGGATCGACATTTTCGATCATTAATTTCTTTTTCGACTATAGCGATCGTGTTCTCAATCATCAATCGTGTTTTGGACCATAGCGATCGTCATTCTCGATCACCAATCGTGAGCTCGTACCACTTTTGAATGATATGGTCTCCCATACACCTCGCTAACCTGCATGTATCCTGTTCTGCTGACCCGTTTTTTTTCTGACCTGCTTGCTTTTTACTGAAATATTTTGACTGGATAGCGCCACAGAAGTAAGTAATATGTTTTGAAACCGGTTGGATTTTGAGTTTTGTAATTTTATATTTCTTAAGAATTGTGTATTGTTTCTTACAGATCGAATAAAACTACAATTAAAGATTATACGATTCCGTGTCCAGTCATCTATTCGAACCATTTTTCCCGGACCAAACATGTGTACACAAAGATGGCGCCGCCATTCAAAGCTCTTATAAATTGCGTGCAAAGTTTCGGCAAATAACTGAAAAATGGTGTGCCACACAGACTGGGACTTCGAGAAGTTATTTATGTACTTCACTTTTATGACATTTAATTTTCCTGGCTTTTTTCCTTGAACGGTTAAGAATTTATCTTTTTTGTTGCGTGACAGTGAAAACGATGTATTCACTTTCCGTTTGTCTGATGGAACTCACTTTGTGGGGTTTGCGTGGATTTTTGTGTACTTTCACTTTGTCAGACAATCAAACGCTGGAATTCTAGTGTTTTCTCTCCATTGACAGGGATATGAATATTACATGCCTCTCTTAAGTAGAATTCTTACTTTTAATATGGGCAGGTAAGTTCAAGCATTTACCACAAGAAGGACTCCAGTGTGTTTATTGCTTTGTCCCGTTAATAGCTGAGGGTAATTTACTGTTGAAAAGAAATTGTACTTAAATTGCAGAAACTTCAAATGCTAGATTTGTTCATATTACTTGCCTCAGAATACACAAAGCATTGAAGGAAAGAAGAAACCTTGACACGTTTTCTTAAACAGTGATTCATAAAATTATTTCTCAAAGGTGCGGACATTTGATGTCTTTGATCTGATTTTACCCATTTGTCCGGCCCTAGGGTAGGGATTTTGACCCAAAATTCTTTTGAAAAGTCAAATGTCCCATATGCCCGCGGTCCCCTGCATATATGCAAATAAGCCTGAACAATTCAGGATTGAACGGTTTCGAACCTTTGACTGTGCGATTGCCCTGTACATTGCTCCGCCAACTGCGCTATCAAACCAGCAATCTCGGCCCCAGTCCGTGATTTGCGGAGTTCCTGCATGGGTACTGGCCAGAGTCTGTTCTTGGTGCCGACCAAAAGAAAAGCGGGCTCTGGGGAAGAGATTGTGAAACCACCTGGCTGGCAATCAGGAATTTTGTGTCACAAGTATAGCAGATGAAAGAAATGATTATGAAGTGCGGGTTAGATATGAACTGAAGAAATGATCCTCACACTTTCTGGACAATTTAAGCAATTGTCTCTTGTATGCACTTGACTCCAACGGGATTCGAACCCACGACCTTTGCGATGCCGGTGAAGTGCTTTTACCAACTGAGCTATGAAGCCACACAGTTGAGAGCAGGTCAATTTGTTGGGCTCATGCGTGTTTTCCCGTGAAAGGAATGACAAATGAAAGAAATGATTATGAAGTGCGGGTTAGATATGAACTGAAGAAATGATCCTCACACTTTCTGGACAATTTAAGCAATTGTCTCTTGTATGACTCCCGTTGGAGTCACTTGAATTTTTCAAGTGCATACAAGAGACAATTGTTTAAATTATTTTTTCAGTTCATATCTAACCCGCACTTCATAATCATTTCTTTCATTTGTCATTCCTTTCACGGGAAAACACGAATGAGCCCAACAAATTGACCTGCTCTCAACTGTGTGGCTTCATAGCTCAGTTGGTAAAAGCACTGCACCGGCATCGCAAAGGTCTGCGATGCCGGTACACTTCTTTAAGTGCATATATGAGACAATTGCTTAAATTGTCCAGAAAGAGTGAGGATCATTTCTTCAGTTCAAGTATAGCAGAGTTCAAGGCGGAAAATATGAGCTGTAATTAATAGCTCGCTATGTTCCTAAATGGCAGAAATGGAGACTAGGAAATCAAGAGTGTGTTAGAATTATAGATGACGATAACATTGACAAAATCAAGCAAACAGATAGCATTTGCATTACATTAAGAGGAAGTTTGTTTAGTTTTAACTGTAGCATTTATCGTGAGCCTCCTGTTTACCTTTTATCGTTAGTTAGGTACATCATAATAGGAGGCTCATGCGTGTGTGTGAGTTGTTTCCTTCCGTTTCAATTTATAATTACGTAAGAGAACTGAAGTTGCTTCCAGTGGTAGAATGATCCTTGCTTCGGCCATATCAACTGTTTCGTGAGTTACAACAACATGGCCACTGAGATATTAAATTTACAATGTCGTTGAAAAACGTTTTGGCAAATGGCCAGAGCTCGGTGGTGGCCCTCTGTTTTCGGGCGTAAAGTGTATCTAAAAATAAGTCCATTTTTTACTGTGCTGGGTCAAGACCGTAAATTGATAGAGGAATATTCTTACCTAATTCACTCTTGGTGCGGAGTGGATGCAGGTCCAACTTAACGAAAAGTTTATACATTTGCTAGAATAATCCTGACGTTGTGCAGCGAAGACTAAGTTTGTCCTAGGTATGTCCGAAAAAACTCTTGTGGACAACCAGGACTTCCTTTCTGGATACTCCAGACGGCAAGCCAGTCAGTTAAGGAGGTGCTCGTGAATCCCAAAACCTATCGCAGGCAATTATGTCTCGCAATCTCGAGAACCAAGAGACGATAATGGGATGGAGTCTTATGGCGTTTGCTGGGATATGTAAATTTCACTAAAATTATTTATGGACACCGGAAGTCGGTTTCCACAGCAGTCCGTAAACCTTAATTCCGACTTAATTCAAATTTTAAAATCATGAAACGGTGCAGATTTCTGCCTATTGCAGCAAAAATGTCGCAAATGACCCAGAACATCCCACAATAAAGGCACGAGACCTTTAAATCAGTATTCGCGGACGTCTAGGGAGACAGACTTCCGTCACTAAAATGACCTTTACTGAAATTCACATATCCCAAAGGCTAGACTGGGCGTTTCCCTCTCTGTCCAAATATCTCTCTTGCGAGAACTTAGAACTGGACTGGCGTGTGAATGCAGCCGCCTTAAATAGCGGAGCTGAAATGTATGTACTCCTAGCTACAACCACACACTGAAAATGAATTGTGCTGTAATTACCAGAGATATTTTCAGGAAAAATTTGCAGCAAAAACTGAAGTCGAAACAATGCAACATGTACAGTTCAGAGATCCCAGAGTATTGTGATATTTGCAGATTTAGTGTGTTTTCCAGTGCGGTAGATCATTAGCTTGCCGGCAAGAGGGAATTAAGAGTCCACAGATTCCCTTTAAAAGGTTCAGCGATACATAAAATTAAAGGAGTTTTGGATACAAGTCTTAAAAGATACTTGGATGTCAGGGAAAACCTCATTAAAAAACAAACAAACCGCAAAACACGCGAAAAATAGGGAATCCTGGTAGAAGCAAAGACAAAAGTGAAAAAGAAACTTTCACTCAGTACGGAAAAGTCTGAGAGATCAGTGTCTTGCCTGCTTTATATCCTGCTTGCACGTATGTGTAACTTATGCGCGCTTAAGTCAGACCCGTCGGAAAATATCAAGATATTTTGTAGGAGATGCAAAGCTCGTGGTCTTAAAGTTCAAGCGCATTTATAGCCTGCCCATTCTGTGACTGCCATTGCCCGGATGACGAACAAAAGGAGCTAACGAGAGTTCTATTGCTTTCGTCAACCAACGTGGCGGCGATGACATAACGTGCAAACAGATCCTATAAATAGCATTACGCAAGTTTCCTCTTTGAAAGTGCTGGGGGTTACTTTACAAAGTAATTACAGATTTGATGAGCATATCAAAGTTAAGTTGCAGGAAGCCAATAAGTGCCTTTATGTGATAAGGTGTTTACGTAAGGAGGGATACCAACAACCAGATACAGATTAAGTTTTTAGGTCAATAGTTTTACCGAAACTAACTTATGGTATTCTTATATACTCGCCCTCGACACCTGAATTAACAACATCCAGAATTTTCTACAGTGATGCTATAAGTGCAGATACATATCTAATTAATATATACGATGGCTTGGAAAAAGCCGATCGGGCGCTATTCAAGGAGATCTCCAGCATACCCGGCCAACCTCTGTATCTCTCTCTTCCTCAAATTAAAGAAAGTTCCGCGCGCCCTAGAGTTCCGTGCAGCCAGCTGCCTTGGATCAATAACCAGCGTTTTAAGAACGGCTTTATCAATCGGCCCTATTTTAAATATAAAGTGGCAATTTAATGTAAATATAGTATACATAGTAGTTTTACTATCAATAATTTTTATCTTTCAACAATTGTACTAGTTTACTACCTTGTATTTGACTTATAGAAATGTAATTTTGGTTGTTTAGCATGTATTTCTCCTTAAAAAATGACCTATTGTGACTATTACTATTGAATTGAAAAAGTGATCCTCACACTTTCTGGACAATTTAAGCAATTGTCTCTTGTATGCACTTGAAAACTTCAAGTGACTTCAACGGGATTCGAACCCACGACCTTTGCGATGTCGGTGCAGTGCTCTTACCAACTGAGCTATGAAGCCACACAGTTGAGAGCAGGTCAATTTGTTGGGCTCATGCGTGTTTTCCCGTGAAAGGAATGATGAAGGAAATGAGTGTGAAGTGCGGGTTAGAAATGAATTGAAGAAGTGATCCTCACTCTTTCTGGACAATTTAAGCAATTGTCTCATATATGCACTTAAAGAAGTGTACCGGTATCGCAGAGGTCGTGGGTTCGAATCCCGTTGAAGTCACTTGAATTTTTCAAGTGCATATATGAGACAATTGCTTAAATTGTCCAGAAAGTGTGAGGATCACTTTTTCGATTCATTTCTAACCCGCACTTTACAATCATTTCATTCACTATTACTATTATTCAACCCTGATTTCCTGCGAGACCGTAATCAAATCCCTATTCTAATTTTTCTCACCTGATAGGATGAGTTTTGACGTTTTGCTCGAGAATTGGCGGCAAAATGAACAGTTGAGTGCGTTTATGTAAAAGGTTTTCTGGCATTAGCATATGGAGTGGAGTTACCGGGAAAGATATCTTGTCCGAAGGCTAAGAAGCAAACCTTTTCAGTGATAAAGTCCTGTGAACAACCTCCTTAACCGGCGCTGATTGAATTTTAGGGCATGGCCTGGTTCTCGTGATTACTCTCCTAACTCGCCGCAACTGTCGCAGTTGGAAACAATGGGTTCCTTACATCTAACCGAACAATCGTATCAGTTGGATGACATGTCAAAAAAGCGAAAGACAGAGACTTCTTTTACACATTTCGCCTTTGGAGTATTTGGCTTTGTCATCTATATCACTTATTCCCTAATCATATCAGCGGCGCAAGACGCTCTTGGAGGGACCTTGATTCCTACGTCAGTCATAATTATCATCATATATGTTATGTTTACGTTATGTGCGTTGCTCCTTCCTTACTTTACCGAAAAAATCCCGCAGTCCTTGCTGATGCTTGTTGTGGTGGTGTGTACAGTCGTTGGAATGGCGGTCTATGCTGTTGTAGACATTGTCCTTGTCCGGCTCGCTGGTGTCTTAATCTCGGCGTTGGGGCAATCTTTGGCTGAGGTAGGCAATGCGTCACTAAGCGCACTTTATGGAGACGAAGTAATGGCTTGGTTTGCTATGGGAACGGGATTGGGAATTTTCACTGGTCCTTTATATTTCACAGGTACGTGTTCTCCATAATGGCGAACGGAGCGCACTTCTCCGTAAAGGGTCTCGCTTCAATGCCACGGACAAATCAGAAAATCATGAGGATTGTCTCATAAGGATTTGTAAAGGGTCGGGGTTTTTTTTATTTTGTTGCAGTTTGTAGCAATAACAGAAGTAGAACTCTTTTTTTCGATAGGCCTTGCCAAATACAGAACGTCATGAACCAATTTGAGTTGGGTTAACTTTAAAATAATTCAGATTAGCAGAGGCGTGACGAGTTGCGTTGTACATTTGAATAATAATAATCACTTCATTTAAGTCTCAGGTTATCTAGCCGAGCACGAGTGCTCTACTAATTGGGGAGGCTACAAATCAACTGAAATCAGAACAAATCAAATCAAATGTTGGTTTTTGTGGAGAGGGGAAAACCGGAGAACCCGGAGAAAAAACCTTTCGAAGCGGAGTAGAGAAACCAACAAACTCAGCCCACATATGACGCCGAGACCAGGAATCGAACCCGGGCCACATTGGTGATTGAATTTAAAGGAAAGAAAAAAGAATACTCGAGTGTCTGTGATTGTCATATAATGTCATGTCAATGCGGAAAGTAGACGTCTTGTCTTCTTTTTGAACAGATAAGGGGGCGAATTTCGTTATCCTTTTATATCTACTTACGCTGCTTCAGTACAAAATTAGCATTTTGTACAGCGTTCCAGTCGAATGACATCTATGAATTGAGTGACCGCACTAGATTTTTTAAAAGCGCTAAGGATCAAGGTCGCCCCAAAACTCGTACATTCGACGAAATGGTGATCACCTTATTTGGGAGCACTGCGTTATAAATGAAAGGGCGTAATAACAGAAGTTTAATTTTTCCCCTGTGCTTCTTTTTTCTTCGCGCAGGTACACTATTTCCCCTCTTAGTAAATATATAACACAATGAAATTTTCAGGTCATTGTCGTTGTCATAGCCAATGCGTTCTTTGGCCATTCAACTCTCTGCTATAAATCATTCACTTTTATCTTATGCAGGAATGACGACTTTGCTTTGCGTTTCCCCAAAGACCACAATCCTGATCGCCTCTGCGTTTCCAATGATGTATTTACTAGCTTACCTCGTTATGGATAAAATAAACTTCACCCAAGCATTGGTCCTTCGAGATAATGGGCGACCACGGCGAATATCACTTGAACTGGAAAGAGAAACTTGAGTTGATGAAACAACATAGTACAAACGTTGTGACGTATGCCTTGGGCGTCTTCGTTGAATACTTGTCCTTGGGCAGCATCGTCACCACAATGGCCTTTCAGAATTCTCCTTTCGACCCACGAAACCACTACGTGTTTTACATTTTGTGTTTTACTACAGGCGAATTCTTCGGCCGATCATACATCAGCTGTTTTTCACCGTGCAAATCCCACTTCTCTCCTGTCGTGAAGCAAACTTGGATTTTCACAACGCTTGTTTTGGCGCTGGGTATTCTACTGGCTTTCGCTGCCTGGTATCGTTTCTTCCCAAGTGTTTTCGTCGTCTTTGGAGTTGCTTTAGTTATTGGTATTTGCGTTGGAATGCTTTACATTAACACGCTTTTAATTGCCGCACAGGAACAGGATTTTCGAAGCAAGGCTTTTTCTCGAGGGTTTTCATTAATCGGATTGGCTATCGGTTGTTTGTCGGCTACTTTCTTTGGTTTGATTTTAGAACCAGTTTTGAGAGAAAATTGCACACGACTGACACACTCTGATGATTTCTGCTTTACACGGCCGACTACTGAATGGGACGCCAGCGAATCTTGTCTCGTTATTTACTAACTGCTCACTCAAGATCTTCTCTTGCCTCTGGGTAATGAACCAGTAGCCTACGTGCACATGTAGTTTTTACACAATAGCATCACCAGTCGTTCATATGCTTACACATAACTCCATAACTTAAAAATGTTACAGGGATGGAATTTGCTTCCTTTGTAGTTCTAGGTTTGGGTAAAAGTAATTGTAGTTATCGCAGTTGGCAAATATTATCTCGGTGTTGGCAAAATCTACTTATTCCCCTGCAATGGCGGATACATATCATAGGTAGTGTTGGCTATTTAGTAAATAAACCCCTTCAAGTGTCTGGTATGTCGGCTCATAATGTGCGCGGCTGAGAGATTATCTAAAAAATGAATCATGATTTAGCTGAGAAGCGAAGCTTCGAGGGCAAATGTGAAATTTTGAGGACAATCTCTCGGCCAAGGACATTATCAGCCGACATACCAGCGAGCCAGAAAGGGGTTTATTTATCTTATAACCCTCCGATTAATTTTGTCCTTGAACTTGTTCGTAGTACCAAAGAGACAAAAAGGGCAAACACGTGGTTACAATGTCCGCTGCTTCCTCCTTTGCAAGAACACTACGCCTGAGCCACTATTACTCCATCTTTCTTCTTCATTTTCACCACTGGGTAGGAGGGTTCTTCATTCGTACGCAGCGATCGAGAGCTGCGAGCTTTCAAAAGACTTTCACGGGCGGCAGAGCTTGAAGTCTAAACATCGTACACATAGCCTTCTCTGGAGAACTCTTCTCGCTAGCGTTTTTCTTTCCTCCACTTTCTAACCACTTCGAAACCGTATCGAGAGATATTTGAGGAAAATTTTGCAATGATGCTGACCATTCAAAATTGCTTTGTGCGAAGAAACACGAGCAACATCCATCATGATTCTTACAACAGAAACAACATTTTCTAACGCTTCGTTATGTAAACACCCAACTCAAACCATGTGACTTGTTAGCCGATTGCATCTATTACTCCGGAAGACTTGGTCTCTTTTGACCAATTAAAAGAAAGATATAACTTTGAAACAGACTTTCTACAATATTATGAGATCATCTCCGCAATTACAAATGTCCTTAAATTGGGTTGGCAGGAAATCATGGTCGCCGGACGTGTTTCTGTAACGGCCGCTTAGTTTGCCAAAATAGACGCTTCTCCAGCATGTAGTTTATGTCAATACTCTGTAAGATATTCCAGTGGTGGGAGAAATGCACCGTTGCAAACGATCATGCACGCAAAGAGAGAGAGAGAGGGGGAGAGAGAACCGCGAACGAGCAATTTCAATAAATCTTTTCAAGTCAATGTGACTTGTGGAAGACTCAGTTCATGCAGAAGGCGACCGCTTTCCACAACTGGAACTGTACGGTAACTGCACTGAATCGAACTTAACCTTAATCGAACGATTGGGTTCCATTGAGTTCGGCAATGGGGCTCTCACCAGTTTTCTTCTCTCAATGTTGTATTTGCCGGTCATTTGACGTTTCCATATAGCAAACTGCAAACTAATGATGATTTTTTGCACTAGTAACTCTAGAAAGTTTTGTGTTGATCTAAGCAAAGGATAAGGACTTCATGTGAAAACCAAGCGTAAAGTGCAGGTAAGGGGGTAGTGAGTTTTGAAAGCGCCGTTTGATGGGAATATTTGTGATTTGACAAACACAGCACCGTATGGCTACTTATCCTAGGATGTTACAGTGTATTTGACAATCTTTCTAATGTGACTTCTCGACGCCCAGACACCGACCTTAACCCAAACCTAACTGTAATGGAAAGAGCTGACCCAATGGCCAAAGTACTGAACATAATCTGGAATTCCAGCAATAACCTTTGCTTTGAGTCAAGACTAGCCATTGTGAAAGAAACGATTCATAGCTCAGTTGGTAAGAGCACTGCACCGGCATCGCAGAGGTCGTGGGTTCGAATCCCGTTGGAGTCACTTGAATTTTTCAAGTGCACATAAGAGACAATTGCTTAAATTGTCCAGAAAGTGTGACGATCATTTCTTCAGTTCATGTCTAGCCCGCACTTGATAATCATTTCTTTCATTCACCATTCCTTTAAAGGGAAAACACGCATAAGCCCGACAAATTGACCTGCTCTGAACTGTGTGGCTTCATAGCTCAGTTGGTAAGAGCACTGCACCGGCATCGCAGAGGTCTTGGGTTCGAATCCCTTTGGAGTCACTTGAATTTTTCAAGTGCACATAAGAGACAATTGCTTAAATTGTCCAGATAGTGTGAGGATCATTTCTTCAGTTCACTAGCCATTGTTTTTGCTGGAAGTGTAAAACATACAGGCCACGTGATGAAACCTTCGTTTTCGAGTTTTGGGTGCTTCATCGAAATTTGAGTTGTCCGTTTTCAAGTTTTGGGGTGCCTCGTGCTTTTTTCTTCGTTTCCAAGACTACCCTACCGGTGGGGGGAGGAGGGGAGGGGTAAAATGCTTTTATACTCATCTGTAGCACTGAGTATATCCTCGTGCAAAGCTGCTTAGCCGATATATCACAAATAACACCATTTATTTCACAACATAACCGCTATTTCGAATGATTTTATAAGATTTTAAAGGTGTTCTCCAGTCCGAGAGCTTGCTCCGAATAGCCGCAAGTCAAGTCAAAGTAGGATTTTGTAGGGCCGTACTAGGCTGTCCATTGCAATTTATGGCCCGAGTGTGAAGTATGTTTATTATATTTTTCGTAATAGAAAGGAGGCGGAAAGCACATCATGAAGTCAAGCGGTACGTACCACTAAATAAAACAATCACAACGAACCTAGTATCTGAGAGATGTATTCAAACACAAAACTGACTGACCAGCCAAAACAATCCACAACGACCGTAAAGACAAAGCGCGGCAGGAACTGTATTATCGCTGGAGTATAAAGGGGTTTTTTTTGTTTTAACTCCGCCCGCTTCAATACAAGCTTCCGTAAATATTTTCATTCCATCCACTTCCGGTGGAAGCTCCATTGAAAAAACCATTACCAAACAAAAAATTCTCATCCCCAGCTATCCAAAGAACCATCCCACCTGAACCCCTTTCGGCGTCTTGTTGATCTTTTTGAGCGGGAACCCGTTGAGGGTGATTCCTTCGTGATAGAAGTTGAAAGGATTTTCTTTAAATTTTCCTCATTGTTCCCTACATTATAGCCTTGTTCACTTTTTGAAAATTTCGCTGACTTCGATTCTCAGAGTAAACCAGTGCAACTCCCTGAAGAGGCTCGGTGGTCTTCGCTTTTTCCCTCAAGTGTGTGAAGCCCTGATTTATAGCAAAACAACACTTACGTTCTAGACAGATTAAGCTTTGGTCATGAAATCCGCACTGAGGAGAAAC
>BLFK01001098.1:641329-651858 GCA_014634185.1 Astreopora myriophthalma
CTCAAAATTTCTACCTTAAATTATTGCTTGCAGACTCAATCACTTGCCATCAGTTTCAAACTGATTTCTTTGTCCATTAGAATTTGAAAATACTTACAGGTTGGTTCATGATTCGCATTCAATGAAACGGATAAACAACAATGATATTTACATGGTGGTGCCTTGTAAGTCCTTTCGGTAAGCAATTAAGTTTTGCCTAAGCTCACAGTTAATTAGACGGGGTTCATACACTTATTTACACCAAAAATTCAAGGACTTTTAAAGGACTTTCAAGGACCACATTTTGAAATTTCAAGGACCTCTCTTTTGTTTACGTCAAAGAATTTACCCATGACAATAGTCTGACAATATGATTTTCAACAACTTTCAAGGTCTTGAAATGCACTCTCAAAATTCAAGGGTTTTCAAGACACGTACAAACCCTGATTAGAACTATACACATGGTCCAGCATCTCTCAGAACTACCAGTCCGAGTCAGAACTACTACTTGCTCTCTAACAGTACATTTAGTTGTCACTAACACACAAAATGTCACGTATGACTTTTCCCATCAGCAGTAACAATCGATGTCCATATCAAAGATGAGGCATGATAAACCACTTGGGATGTTCTTCCAACATCCCACACGCATGTTTTATTTATATATATATATATATATATATATATATATATATATATATATATAAATAAAACATGCGTGTGGGATGTTGGAAGAACATCCCAAGTGGTTTATCATGCCTCATCTTTGATATGGACATCGATTGTTACTGCTGATGGGAAAAGTCATACGTGACATTTTGTGTGTTAGTGACAACTAAATGTACTGTTAGAGAGCAAGTAGTAGTTCTGACTCGGACTGGTAGTTCTGAGAGATGCTGGACCATGTGTATAGTTCTAATCAGGGTTTGTACGTGTCTTGAAAACCCTTGAATTTTGAGAGTGCATTTCAAGACCTTGAAAGTTGTTGAAAATCATATTGTCAGACTATTGTCATGGGTAAATTCTTTGACGTAAACAAAAGAGAGGTCCTTGAAATTTCAAAATGTGGTCCTTGAAAGTCCTTTAAAAGTCCTTGAATTTTTGGTGTAAATAAGTGTATGAACCCCGTCTAATTAACTGTGAGCTTAGGCAAAACTTAATTGCTTACCGAAAGGACTTACAAGGCACCACCATGTAAATATCATTGTTGTTTATCCGTTTCATTGAATGCGAATCATGAACCAACCTGTAAGTATTTTCAAATTCTAATGGACAAAGAAATCAGTTTGAAACTGATGGCAAGTGATTGAGTCTGCAAGCAATAATTTAAGGTAGAAATTTTGAGCTTCAACAAACTCGAGCTGACCCAAAGAAGTGCATATGATTATGAAAAAGAAGACAGATGCAAGCGAACCTGTGGTGAACGATAAAAAAATGATCAGCATAGCATGAAAAAGATAAGATTGAAGAGGATATGTAGATGATGTCATGTAAATGATTAGTTAGAATTAAGTCTTCCTGTCTGACTGCTTGAGGTAATATCATTGATTGAATGGGTACACAGTGACATCTGTATTAAACTGTGACTTATTAATTTTTATTTCCTGCCTTTTTGTCCTGATTTTTAGATTATTTCACTCATAATAACACAGATTTGAATGAGCTAAAAAAGTTCATGGGGTTAAAGGCTTGTTAATAAGGGCACAGACTATAATTATATTAAAGGGATTAGACTTCTAAACTACTCACTTGTGGACTTGGGTGCTACTGCATTGGGTGCTAACAAGCCATTGAGCAGACAAGTATACTGAAATAATTTGCCTCTCTGCATGAACCGCAGGTATTTTTTGTGCTCAGGTGCCACTGGCACTGTGTAATGAGCATCATTCTTTCAAGTCGATTGAGGCCACGTAACAATTCTTTCTCATTAATTGTGCAGCCAAGGATAAGCTCTCCATTTTGAAATGCTTATATTCGATAGACTCATTCAATCTTTTAAGATTAAGAATCATCCTTTAAGAGCCATTCTTCTTTCTCCTTAGAAATGTATTAGAGATAACTTGATGCTGGGAGGGCTGAGCTTCCTCAATGAGCCCTTTCTGTAATAGGGTGTTAATTTTGTCATCAATGTTTTTAGCCTCTCTTGGATTGAGATTGAATCTAATAGGTAAATTGTAATGCTGAGACGGTAGCCATTGTATCAAGAGGGGCGATTGTAGTTTTTTGACCCAGAGTAGTTCCTTTTCCACTGAAATTTCTCATGGTGTTCAGATTGCCTACCTCTTCTTGACCGTCTTTCTTGTCTGTTTCGAGGTAACTGTTGGTGTCAGTTATATCTTTTAACAGCTTTTGGCAAATCGTCACCAAATGTATATTCTGAACAAATTGGATTTGAAGGTGCACAGAGATATCTATAGCTGGCATGGAGTTCTGGTCGAAGCGCTTCTCTTCAACGAATGTCAAGTTCCATGTTAGCATTGGCTAACAAGAGCACTCCATCCATGAGGTTGTTACAACATTGGGGACATCTCTGGAGCAGTGAAGTTGTTTATGATACTACTGCTGTAGCTCCCTTTACAAGGGATTTTTGCACTTTCTGCAATTTTATGTCAGCTGAATGTGCCTTCTCTGAAAGGTTATTCCATATTGGCAAGTTAACTCTTGTTTCGGCTAATCTGTCACACGTTGGGTAGCGTTTCTTTATTTCAGTTAGCTTGTCTTCCTTGGTTTTCCCCTTCAGTACTTTCAGACAATAGCAGCTAAATTAGTATTGATTTCAGCTCCTTTTTGTTCTGCTAAATTAAGATCTTTTTCAAGTTGACCTCGGATGACTTCATTCTTGGTGCTTTGACCTGCTTCATTGTTTTTTGGTCTCTTTGCTGCTGGTTCCTCTACGTCCGACACATCTGAGTGGGTAGAGCTTAATTCATCTGGACAGCAACTTTGGACACAAGCAGATCAACTGCTGTGAAACATTTGTCCCAAGTTGTCAAATCATTCGTGTAATGTATCAAAACCGGATGTCGAAATTGACCGGAAGCTTGTGTTGGACATCTCAGAATGCCATGGGTGCGAGAGGGAGTGTTGCAGCGAGAAGGGAATCATCTTGTATATATAGATATGTTCGGTTGCTGTTTTAACCCTGTAACATTAAAATACAGAATTTAACAATTCGCTCATATGCTACGATAAGCTGGGGAAGGAATCTTTTAAAATGTCTGCAATGTTGGCAACCATTTGAGTTGATGCTGCATCCTTTCCATGAGGGGCAGCATTTGCCAGTGTGCTTTGCCGTTTGCTGCCATCTTTTGGCCCGCTTTCCTTCCCTGGTGGTTTTTCACGCAGGTCTCTCTTGGTAGTGCCTGTGGTTGTTTTTCCACTTTCTCCCTTCTTTGAGGGTTTTACGGGTGGACCAGGTTCCTTTTTTGGGAACAAGAGGGATCTTTGGTCCCCTTCGATTCTGGCTTCTGAGTCAAGCGTGCGGAATTTCCCTCCACATGTGTTTGTGCTGAAGCTGTGGCAGCTTTCTTTGCTGAGCTCGCCATTCCAGTCACTTAACACATCACTCTAATCTGTTTCATTAACTGTAGGGATGTTCCTACTTATCCTGTCATCTGGCCTCTCTGAATCCTTGTAGAAGTGGGCTAATGAAGGTATTTTGGGAAGAATATGTAAGGACAAACAGTCAGATAAACCTCACTTTTCTTTGACAAGCTATTTGGCACATTCGCTTGCTGTCTCATGGGATCTCAGCATGGTAACAAGGTAGAATCAAGGCCCCTTGCTCTTAAATCAAATGGATGTCTGTTTAGGAACAACTTCAAGTCACCAGCGTGATTGTAGTGACCAAATAGGGAAGTTAAATTTAGTAAGTAAAACCCAGGTTTTCCTCATCACTGGTGATTAGAGCAGGTGTGGTTGTGGCAGACTTGCAGAGTGGTTCTATTTCAGAAGTCTATGATAAACTACTTTTTTCTCTGCCATTGTTTGAATAATTAGCATTTCTGGTGAAGTTGATTTAAAGTGTAAAATGAATCAATGCAGTGAATGGGTGTCTGGCCTCCCTACTATAACAGTGTGTTTACTGTTTGCCCAATCTGCCTTGAAAGTTACAAAACATTGTACTTAATGTGGTTGTAATCCTCCTTAACCCCTGAAATAATTTCAAAATGAAACAGTTTAACTCACCTTACTACTTAAGAACCACACTTACTGTGTACTCTTAAGGCAGTGTGAAACTATACAGCAAGCAGGGTGGTACAAAATGGGGAATTAAATTGTAAAATTTTAATCACTTATTCTGGAAGATTGTAAAGAATACCTATGACTGTATTGGCTGTCATTGCATTATGTGTGATAGTTTGGTAGCTGTATTTAAAAATTTACATTTTAAAAGAACAAAACAAGAAGGGTAACAAGTTGAATGAAGACTGTCCTTTATCACTAAGGAGATATATGTAAAGAATAACTATGACCGTGTTGAGTACGGTTATACTCCCAACTGTTCACAGTACAAAAATATGGAAAATAACACATGCGTATGTCAATGTTGTTCATTATCAACACCGGCCTTTGGTCACGCAACAAAAAGTCTCCCAAACAGACCTTATGGGCTGTTGCTGCATTATGTGTGATAGTTTGGTAGCTGCATTAAAAATTTACATTTTAAAATATATACAGACATATAAGAACATTAGAAATTCAATGGTAAAACATGGAAAATTTATAGTTTGAAAATTTGGTCAGTTCTGTGTATAAAAATTAAAAAGAGTATTTCAGCAAATGGCTCCTGGTTTCAATATCTAGGTCAATGTTAAAAAATTCACATGCAGCTCTTCTAGATCTCACCGCCCTTGTGCTTCTCAAGCATAGTATTGCAGATCTCAGTAACAAAAAAAGAGGTTTTGGCCCTGATCCATGAGATTGTTTGAGAATAACGTTCTCCATTCTTAATGGTGATCAATTCAGTGAGCTTGGAGTGATACCTCGTACATTTCTTTACTCGTTCTGGCAGTTGTGGAGAAAACTAGTAGGGTAAATAATTATACTGTGTTCGATGTTGAGGACTTGTCGAGTGTAATCACCTCTTCTTGTCTTTGTGCATTCTGTATATCAGTTGGGGCTGGAAGTCTGTATACAGTGTGGGTGACTATGGGTGGCAAATCCTGACGTTAGAGAATGCAGATTGTCGATTCTCCCAAAACCCATGTGCTTATATATCTAATCTTGTGTTTAGTGCTGTGTTGGAGCCTCCACTGTGTTGTTCTCCCAAAATGTTTGGGCTCCCTTTTAACATTGTTGGACACCAAGTCCAGGAGGTCAGCTTCCAGATCACATGACTCATTGTGGCACTGAGTTATGAAACCCCTGTGTTTGTAGATCATAGAGTGGTCTACTGAAAAGAGCTCCCCACAAACACACGTAGATGGAATATCATAAATTAGCCAGTCGTAGCATAACTTGATGTCATCACAAAATTCCCTCTTGTTTAAATCAAAACCCATCCCTTGAACTGGCAGCACTGTCAACCACATATAGTGTCCCTTCTCTGTTGCCAGCTCAAGGACCTAGGAAGTTTCCTGTGATGCTGTTTCCTTGATGTGGTCCGCAGTTTCTTTAACACATTCGCCCCTGAACCGCCCATAACCGTCTGTGCGGATCCATGTCCTTTCTACCCCTTGTGACGTCATCAGTTTTAGCGGTTATGAAAAACTTTGCCCACTAACATGTGAACAGTAAAGAGATCTTTCAAACCATACCAGAATGAGCACAATTCAGTCAAGGAAACTGGAGAAAAAGGCCAATAACCACGTAACATTGACCTGAAAATCTTCAGGAAAATCTTGTTCGATTACCCACCTACCCTTCTGAGTACTTAATCCTAGGATCCTGAAAGGTTTTCTAAAAACTCTGACACCAAAACAAAGCCTACTAAATGCCCAGCAAGGGACAAAAAAAATGAGGCAGGTAAAGCGAAAAAAGAGGTTAGGAGAGAAAGCGAAAAGTAAAAGCCGAGACTGCTGTGTTGAAATTTTGCTTTCTGCGCATGCCCGAACTTCGTAAGCAAATATTTTGCATCTGGATGGGAAGACTGTCCAGCGTACAACCCGTAAACGGGTTTGTGGTAAATTTTAGCTCTGTATAGCACGACGGTGACCAGAAAACCCCTTGACTAGCTTCAAAATGTGTTTTTCTGCAAATTCTCCAGGTTTCAATGGGTTAAGTGACTTTTCTTTCTTGCTTCTAGCAGCTTGCTGTGCTAATTTTGCTTGGGATTCATCTGGTAGCTGATGGGCGTGAGACATGATGATGACGATGACGATAGTAACAATATCAACATCATTAAAGATGGCACTAACCCATTATGTAGGATGTGTGGCAAGTTTGATGAATCTGTCGGTCACGTCATATCTGGCTGCCCAGAACTTGCCAAAACTGAATACATTCAGAGGCATGATAACGCAGCATCATACATCCATTGGAAGGTGTGCCAGAGTTATAATAATAAATAATTATAATAATAAATAACAAATGGTACGACCATAAACCAGATACTGTTGTAGAGAAGGAACAAACAATGATTCTGTGAAATATACCAATTCATACTGACAAGGAAATAGCGGCTAATAAACCAGATATCATAATCAGAGATCACACGAATCAGAAATGCCAGATTATAGATATGGCAGTCCCATCAGACAGAAATGCATCTGTTAAGGTAGTTGAGAATGTGGAAAATAGGAACAAAGACGATACCAGTTGTCGTTGGGTGCACTTGGGGTCATTAAGCAGGGACTGGAAAAGTACGTTGACAAAATTCCAGGCACAGTCAGCATTGATGAGCTCCAAAACATTACTCTTCTGGGATCAGCTCGCATCTTGAGAAAGGTCCCGTCAATCAAGTGAACTCTTTAGTACCTAAGGCCCATGGGTTGGACCATAGTTGATATAGGGGAACTGGTTATGAAACCCGGCAAACTTCAAAGGGCCGGCCTATTGTTTGCTCTCAGAGGTTGAACCGTACCATGACGTCACGCTGACCATGCACACGATCAAACATCAGTCCAAACAAACATGGCGGACACCGGCGATTTATACTTTTTCGGCGATGATTTTGATGCTATTTTAGATATTTTGGAAGACGAAGAAGGCCTTGAAGAACAGTTTGCTGAAGCAGCTGAGGATGTAAGTACTAAAACTTGTGTAGAAAAGTGTTTTCTTTCATTTTTTTTGCATATCTTGATCGGCAGTCGTTGTGTTACACCAGCTGATCAGCTGTGGTTGTTTTCGATTGCTAAAGTTCAATGTTCTTACTTGAATATCTTGTTATTCATATCTTAATTGAAAGCAATTGCAAAATGAATTTTTAAACAAAATATTTTGGTAAACACAGGTTGAACCCGAGAACGTAATCTGCGAAATTTGCCAGAAGAAGTGCAAAAGCAAACGGGGATTAAAACGTCACCAAACGATGAAGCACAAAGACCAGCGAGACCACGAAACAGACGAAAGTGAGGGAGACAAACGAAGTTTAACTTTTGAGACCTTCTCACAGATTGTGGAACGGGCCAAGATTAAAATTGCTAAAGATTCTTTATATCCTGATTTATACAGAGAAGAGATAAGGTCAAGCAGGATCCAAATAAACTTGCGTGACTCTGAATTCATCGAAGTTAAAAACATCTACGATCGTCTCATGAAGTCTGGAAATGCAGAAAGATATTATGCTAGTATCTACTCAACGCTAGTTAAGAACGCAACTAATTATATTAATGTATCAATATGAAATCAATATGAAGTTTACAAGCCCACGGATCAGGTGTTTTGACTGAAAGACCATGGGACATGTTCCATACTACTGTGTGTCTCCGTGACAAATTATTGCAAGAATGGATTGAACAGGAATTTCGTGGCAGATATAATTAGTGCTGTAATTCATAGGGTCAAAATTCAGTCACAGTGAGAACAATTTGCATGATATTTGTGTGCTGACCTTTAAAAGCATTAAGTATGGTATTAAATCCATGAGATCTTAATGTTTCTTTCTCTTTGGTATTGGGTCATCGCTGACATTCACCCATGATTTCTCTCTGTCTTTCCTTCCGCAAGTATTCCCAGATTGGCATGAAATTGCTCTCTGTACTCTGATGCTGTTGTTGTAGCCAAACATTCTCACGTCAGGGTTGTCATTTCTCCTTCCGAGTTTCCTCTGGTTCCCAAAGTACTCTTCCAGAGGATCCTGGCAAAACCTTTCTGTCAAGACATACTTTTGTAGCATCTATGACAGAGTGGGCTGTGATCTTCAAGCCTTCAAAGGTCTGCCAGGATAAAAACATTCTACTCCTGGCATCCTGTGTGAAATTACCAGGGCGTTGGTCAACACTGTTTTTCCAGCTTGTGAGGTATGGAAGGAAGTCATTCTCTAGCCACAGAAATCTTGCATCATTCACTGATGTGTATGGAGCAAGAAATGGTTTCCTTTTGGTACGATGCTCTGTTGAGCTGCGCACATTAAGGCAGTCAAAGAATGAATCCATTATCTGACACAGCTTTGACGTAGCTTGTGCATCAGGAGGGCCAAAGGATCTTAACACTGCAGCAACAGTAGAACTTAGTACTTGGGCAGCCAAACTGACCCGCATAGTTGAATAAGAATTCAACTTGATGTGGTCAAAAGTTAACCTTGGCATTAACTTCAGGCCATTCTCGGCATCTTGGTAGTACATTTGAACAATATGCTGCCATAGAATGTAGCTACCATCGTTCCACATGTACCTATAATAAATTTCACAGATTTAAAAACTAATCACAAAGCAATTATTTGTATGGGTACAAAAACACAACACGGTAATTTTGTTCTAAATTAATACACTAGTACACCCTACCCTAAGCCCATAAAAACACATCATTTTCTCTTGTTTGAATATGACTATTAGGCAATAATAAACACTGACTATTATAGTAAATTTTTCACAGTCCAATGAAAACCACTCTATTGAAATATTAAATCTGTGATTCACCTCAGAATTGATCTTTCATGAATATTACTACCACAACAAACAATAATTTACATATTACAACAAGTGTTATTACTGGTAGATACCTGGTGCATTTTCCATGGCCAGAACTGTACATGCAGTTTCTTGTTGTTTTCACTAGGTGTGGGGCGTCAGAAAAGAAGTATATGTACGGGCTTGGTGCATATAGATTCTTGGTTCTGTAGCATATATCATCATTTTCCTCATTAAGGGCACTGTGCATACGATACATTCTCCTGTTGGGTGACGCTCCATCAGATGTAGTGGCAATCACCCAAAGGTTGCAAAGCTTCTCTAACAGAAACACAGCTTGCCAAAACATTGGCATAAGCTGATATGACGAGACACCATTTGTAGAAAAATATGCTAAACTGAACTTTAGTTGAGTGGAGAGACCTCTGACGAAGAAGACAAGAGCACAACTGGCAATCTCATCAACTCTTTCCAGCGCACCAAAGTTTAAGTCAGGATCACCGAGATCTAGATAACCAATCAGCTCCCCGGTTGTTTTGTCAAACACAAGGTTTGAACTCACCTTCATTTCATCGAACAAAAGTACTATGTACCTTTGTACATCAAAATATCTATTGGTGAGGCTCTTTAACTCCTCTATAACTTCATGCTGGAATCCTGCCTTGGGACGGGTACAGTTTCTGTAGTCCTTCAAAGTTCTTTGACTTGGTAGTACCAAAATACCGCTGTTACGCAGCTCTTCATAACATGCTGGCGACTTGGTAGCGAGAGATAGTACCGAATAATCATCGGATGGTACCTAAGACCCTTAGAGCTTGAGCTTCTTGTGAGGAGCTTTTTTTGTTGCTGCCAAAAAAGCTCCATAAAAGGTGTGACGTTCTTGCCAGATTTACCAAATATCATTGTAATGTCCTCACTTAATTGGTGGTCTGTCTCAACGCTAGATCTTTGAATTTCATGTTGCATCTCTTCAAGCTTTCGCTCAAGTTCAGCGCATTTCAGCCTCTGCATTTGCAATGTCAGTTTGATACGTTGTGGTGCTGTTTGAGATACAGGGGAGAAAATATGTGCTGGCTCTGATAGCTTTCTTTGTTTTGATTTTGATTTGAGTTCAGACTTATGGGTATACTTGTAACAGCAACCACACTGCTCCTCATTTTCAATCAAAACCTCGCAGCCTCTTGGTCTCCAGTGCCCTTGGTGTGGAAATGAGCCATAGTCATCTTCAGTGTCATCGTACAAGGGGTCAGTAGATCTTGGAATGACATGATGTATTATACTGCTGGATAATTCATCTGGATTAACACCAGGGCAGATGAGTAGACTGCTAACACTCTTCAGGAGATCAGATACAGTGATGTTGCAGACAGATCTTAAGTTATTGCTATATATTGTATGGTCTTCAGGGAGTCGCCATCCATAAACAGAAACAGTAAACCTAAGGCTATCATCGATAATTATCTCTAATTCTGGAAGCATTAGAGCAGAATTCTTTTGTAGGACAAGTCTATCATCTTGTTCTTTAACTGTCCATTCTTT
>BLFK01001098.1:662924-670424 GCA_014634185.1 Astreopora myriophthalma
GCAACTTTGATATTGTTAGTGGTGAATTTATACAAATTCTTCATACAGGCGCCGATCACTGGTTATGTATTAGTTCTTTAGGGTGCTCTCCTGGAGTTGTATCTTTATTTGACAGTCTTTTGATGTTATTCTGACAGAGGTAGAGGAACAAACTCAAGATTTGCTTGGCGGCAAACAAGTAGACCTTGTTTATGTTCCAGTGCAGCAACAGACCAATGGCAGTGACTGCGGTGTGTTTGCGATTGCTTTTGCAACATGCCTTACATTTGGTGAAAATCCTGCTTATATGACATTTGGTGTACCTAAAATGCGGCCACATCTGGCAACATGCCTTAAACACAAAAACATTTCTTTGGTTCCACACTTCTAGGCAGTATCAGAGTTTTGGAGACTACCGAGAATGTCCATCCAACCCCCACCCCTCTTTACAGAGTTTATATGAAAAATTCTAACCACTCCCCCCACCCCCTTTATGGATATTATTTTCTGGAACCACACATATCATTTTCTTTGTAAAAGTCTGGTGCACACTAGTGGCATAGCAACATGGCATACCCCTCTGTTGTTTTTTCCTTGTGTCAGTCAGAAAGTTAATGTCTAGTGTGCATCAGACACTTCATCTGATCAGAGCTACATGTAAATACAGGCATTTCAGAAAAGATTGTCTCAGTGTTACTGAAACATAAAAAATACTGTTTTTCATAATCCCTCTCACTTGAGCACTTAATCACCGACATACATCTATTTCAGAAAAGATTATCAGTCACAAATGCTGATATTTAGATATTGTCACAGCCAGTTAACCTGTTGGAGTAATGTGAAGTTTGAATAATGGACAATTAAGTATTTGCAGTCCCTAAAAATGATTACCAAAACACTTCTTAATGGTAGCTTCTGCAGTTAGGTTTATTCATTAGCTGTATTTTATTAGGGTACATTCATTCATAGTGATTTACTCTTGTAGGCATAAATGCATTTGCATCTCTGAACATGTTCGGAACTTGAAATATTGAACAAATTTTAACTTTTCACAAACATTAAACGTCACAAACACTAAACGTCCATGACAACCATCCAGTATGAGAAAATCCTTGAAACTGTTGTAACAGACACCACGAAGCGGTATGCAAGGTCTTGTAAAGGAACGTTAAGTCTCAGTTTAATGAGAACCATAAAAAATTCCTGGAAACGACTGAGATTCTGAGTTTGTCTTGAGACGTGTGAAGAAACATGCTCAAAAACAACCATCAGCACTTCGTAGCTTGGCAGTCCAGTGTAGAATCTTACTTTGGCATCAGAGTCGAAGTACTCCTGGTCTGGTGCTTGATATCTAACAGGCCTAAACATGTAGTCAAACTCTTCAGTTTGACTGCCAGCTTCGTTCTGTTCCGGTCCTTCTGTTTGCGTGGTGGCCTCTTTTTCCGGCGGCTCTTGCACCTGGAAACCGGGAATTTCTGAAGTCATACACTCACTCTCCAATCTCTCTTCCCCTGATGATGCAGCGAAGTCAATCTTCAAGACCTGCTGGCCACTTTCGTTAAGTTTACGTCGCTTAGCTGCTCGCTCGAGTGCCGCCTCATGCTCGCGTGCCGCCTCATGCTCGCGTGGTTGTTGTTCAAGAAGCGATTGCCTCGCTTGGTCGCGATCTTTTGCCCTTTCGGCTCTCGCCACCGCTGCCTGCAAATCGGGCTCTTTTGAATAATGCTTTTTCCCCAGGTTAAGTGTAGGCTTCCAGTCAAGGTTGTATCTGTCCCAGAGTAAGGCAGGCTTCCCAGAAACAAAGTGTCTACCACAAACTCTCTCACTTTTCAAGATGTCTTTCGAATTCATGTCGTCTTGGCTTATCTGTGAAATCCACGCGTTTCGGCGATCTTCTGTTAGCTGTTTATAACTTTCACCGTTCTTATCAACAATGATAGGTATACGGAATAGACTAATACCTTCCTTGTTTCCAGATTTTACTCTACAGCCAGGTATTATACAGAGAACCATCGCACTACAACTCACTCACATCTCTGTCTACGTGTCTCTGTTTACGATTTGAGGGGCTCCACAATGGCGGTTAACGACTGTCAAGGACTAAGGTCACGTGGGTGAAAACCAAGAATTGAAAGTACAATTCTTGTAAACTGTGTTGTATTTATATCGTCCAGAAGACAGTCAAATGAGTTTTTTAAGTTAAATACAAAAAGGTGTTCGTACTCAAAAGATATTTGACAGATATTTACACTGCAAAGTTTCAATTGAGCGGAATATTTCTCTTGTTTCTGTTCACATTTGCCTAGTGCGTCAGAAAAAATGGTAATATTTTAACAAGCTCAATTTTATCTTTAAGCATGATTTCAAACAAAGTTCGTACATTCAGTAGTACCCAAGATATAAATTGTCGGATATTTTACAATTGGGTTGACCGAATATTGATGTTTGTTCACATTTTATTCTTTGGAAAACTATAACTGCTCAGTGAAATTGTCATCCATTCGTATTACGTGTGAAAGCAATTTTTTTTATGTGGAAAAAGTAAAACTCTGTCGTATAATCTTTGAGACGACAGTCCAATTAGTTTTATGCTAACTGAGCAAAATATGTTTTACCGGCTGTTCAAACTGATCACATTGCAAGCATTGTGGTATTCCAATCTGTCAACTTGAATTGATTCGGACTACCTTGGTAAATGTATTCATTGCTGAATTTGAGATCTCATAAATTGTCAACTACGGTATAGTAACATTGTATTCTTTGCCTGCTCTCTTTTAGAGGTTTTATCCTCACTACACTGATTCGTTTGTTTGTTTGTTTTTTTTTTGCAACCAGACTCTCCCCTGGGAATGCCTGCCTTCACAGTGACTTAAGGTTATGCATCCGCGTCAAGGCTTCAAGGCGTCTTGTTTTTAATTCTTTACCAGTCAGGTACAATTTCATTCTTGTTATAGCCCGTTGCAGGCATTAAGATACATGTAGTAAGGTACAGTTGAGAAAACAGGCTGAAAAGGGGGAGCATTTAACTCACCCCTAACTATTTGGGCCCGGTTCCTCAAAAGATAGTTTAACCCAGGATTAAGCTAAATTTCAAGCAACGTTTTCTCGTCTAAGAACATGAGCCTTCTCTGTGACATACAGTAACAATAACACAGAATGTTACCCTAAGCAATGCATAGGAATGTAAAATACAAAAAGAGAATCAAATTTTTATCCTCGATTAACACTTACCGACCCGACCTTTCAGGAACCGGGCCCTGAAGGTCTGTAACACGGTATTCTTGTCAGAAAATTCCCAAAGAAATTTCTTTCTTTTACAAATTTGATATAAATTATTGTACACTCAAGCCTTTCGGTGCTGTCAATAAGTTTTGAAGTAGACATCCCCACTGGGAAAGTAGGCGGCAGCCTACTTTTCGAGTGGCAAAGGTGCGAGCTTCCTAGGGGGGTCTTTCTAGGGGGTCCCAGGAAATTTTGAAATTTAGATGCTTGGAAATGCTATTTTCAACGTTTTCCAGACAGTATTTGGGCCTTAAGAACAATCAAAATTAAGACTATATTAACCATACTCTATGTTTATTACAACCGTTCTTTTCCTGAAAGTCTCAATAACTGGCTTTTAGAAAAGAGTGAAATGATAAATCTTCAAATGCTGATTCAAAAAAATACATACAGTGTTTTAAGTTCATGTTGTCCTTTTGACTTTGCCCTTTGGCGACCTGGTGTACACTAATTGGTAACAATACTGAAAGTTAAAGTAAGTCGTCCATATCAGATTCAAATGCACTGTCTTCTGACAAAAATGTGAGATCAAGTTCCTTTGCAAGTTGTTCAACTTCCTCTTCCTGCCCTAGGGTGGAAGGTGCGAGACAATTAATTTCCCCTTGGTTAGAACTTGGCAGTTCTTGTATTTCTTCTTCTTGTATTTCTTCTTTGTTGTGTGCTGCCAGCTCCTCCTTCTCCTTCCTCCACTTCCTGCTCTTCTTGTGCATTTGGCATAGCCCTTTCATTTGGCTGAAGACGAGAAGACCGTGGCAGTTTTCTTCTGTGCTTCTTTTCCTTCCATAATGCCTTGTTAATCATAGCTTTTACTGGGGGGGGGGGCCGTTTATGAAAATATGAAGCAGATTTTCGAGCAACTCTTTTTTCAGGGAATTTCTAAGGCGTGTTTTCAGGCGCTTTAGGGCACTGCGCCCCACCCTTTCCGGCCATGCATTTGAAACAGGCATAGAGAGGCAGATCTCTGCGACTTGTAACAGCAAGGGATAACTTCTACGGAAGGATTCGTTGTACCTTAGGAACCTCTGTAGGGCCCATTCTGTGGAAGTTGTAGAACGTGAAGGAATAGCCTGATGGTCCTTACTACAGTCAGACAGCTCATACTTGAAGTTGCTTTCAGTTTGAGGCGTTTGCTGCTGTTCTCATCTCCACTAAAAAAGTGATTTGCAAGGGTTTGGATATAGTTTTGTCCATATCCTACAAACTCGGGGTTTGCAATAGGCATGGAAAGTGGATCGAAGACACGGAAGGATGAAACGACTGGCAAAGAGTGGTGGAAGCGTTGGTCTATATTGTCTGTCATGGCTGTCACATATTGGGAGCATAGGTCGTCCATCTTTGCCTCTGTTGCTTTAATCTTGTCTTCACTGAACTCTAGGCAACCAAGTTTTCCAGTTGTTGTCTCCTTTCGGAACTCTTTGACAGTGAACTTGAACAAGTCTGTTAAGCGAATCTTTTGATGCTTTGATGGCAGGAGAAATATGAGAAAAAGATATGGAGCCCTTTTGAAACACCTTACTAGGAGTCGAGAGCACAGGCAGAACACCTTTTAAGAGGAGAAATTAGAGAGACTGGGTCGGGCAAGATGTCGGGCTAGACGTGTGTGATTTTGTATGGCCGAAACTGTTAAGCGAAAATCGAGGAAAAGCTCTTCAGCATCTTCCACTGATGACAATCTTTCCCCAGATGGTAAAAAGTTAAGACACGACGCTTCGCTCTCAGATTCCGAACTGTGTGAATCGGACAAAGTGTTATCTATACTGAATATGGCGGGGGAAGTTATCCCGAAACTTGAACAAGTGTTGGAAAAACTTCAGAATTTGGAACGGTATGTAAAGGCAGTTGACGAAAAAGTTAGTAATTTGCAGGCAAAGGTTGATTGTTTCGAGGCTTTCAAAAACAAAACAGAAAAAAAGATCAAAGAACTGGAAGACGGTTTGGATTTTGCGAACACGGAACGCGAGTCTTTCAAGGAGAAACTTGACAAGATGAAATGCGAAATTAATCAGCTCCGGGACGAAAAACTATACATGGAAGTCTACCAGCGGCGGGAAAATCTTCGTTTTTTTGGAATTAAAGAAGAATCCGATATGGAGGAGGATGCGAGAGAGGTTTTGGTTGGATTCCTTAAAACAGAACTTGGTATGGAAAATGCAGACCAAATTGAATTTCAAAGGGTCCATCGTGTCGGAAAGCGTGTTTCTTCCAACGGTAAACCTAGACAAATAATCGCACGTTTTTTGAAATATCCTCAACGTGAAGAAGTTATGTCCAATGCTCGAAAGCTAAAAGGAAAAAAAAAATCGGAATTTCGCCGGACCTTCCAAGTGTAATTTTGGAAAGAAGAAAGAAGAAGATGAAGCAATTTAAACAAGCGAAAAAGGACGGTAAGACCGCTTTTTTCAGTAGAGCGGAGCCAGATAAATTGTTCATTGACGGTGTTGAGATGAAGGAAAATTAGAAAAATCATTTAGGCGGCATATATTTTCTAACTACAGTTGTATTATTATTATTATTATTATTTTGCCAAGAACTGTGGAGCAGAAACCAGAATGCTAATGAAGATCAAGATTGCAAGGAGCCAGTCAGAGGTGGCACTAACAGCTTTGGCTGGCGGCTATTTTATTTCTATTTGTATGTATTGGATTTGCGCTTTGTGGCCATTGTTAGTTTTTGTCATTGTTTTTCGTGTTATTTTCGTATTGTATTGTTCTATAGTTATTTTAATATTTGTCTTGCTTTATTTAGATCTAGGTTTACTCTTTGTTTTACGTTTGATTGCGTTCGTTTGTTACTTTCTGATTGTTCTGTTTTCTTTTGTTTTTTTGCGTGATATACTCGGCCAAGACTACTGATTGCCTGTTCAAAAGAACCGTTAGCGTTGGCTTCTCTCATTTGAAGTTTACAGATTATCTCGTCGGACATGGGGCGCCAAAACATAAACTTTAAACTTTTGTCACTTAATGCTCGGGGAATTCGCTCTTTCGATAAAAGGAAGTCTATTTTTAATTGTTTGGAGCAGGATTTGATAGATATACGGCGTGTTAGAAATCCGACGGAGAAACGCTTTACGTGGAGACAGAAGACCCCAATTATTCAGAGACGTTTGGACTATTGGTTGGAAAATGACTCTTTGCAGGACGACACTGTATCAGTAGACATAATACCATCTATTAAATCAGATCACTCTGCAATTACGCTGTCGATTAACGGTATTGATGACTGTAAACGCGGTCCTAGTTTTTGGAAGTTTAATTGCTCTCTAGTGGTTGATAATAATTATTGCGATCTCCTTGACACAAACATCAAAAGTTGGCTCGAAGAATTTAAGGATGTTGTTGACAAACGTGTCTTATGGGATTTGATAAAATACAAAATTTGACAGCTCACTATAAGTTATAGTAAAACAAAAGCTCGGAACCGGAGAGCTAAACTTAACGAACTGGAAGAAAAATTACAGAACTGTACCAAAAAGTGTGACAATGATCCATCGAGACAAAATGTTGAAGATTTAGAATGCTTACAAGCAGAATACGACCAACTGTATGATTACATTACTCAAGGAGCTATTGTTCGTTCCCGCGCAACGTGGTACGAAAAAGGTGAAAAAAACAACAAATATTTTTTGAATTTGGAAAAATCAAATAAAAATAAAAGTTGTTTGCGTAAAATTTTAAAAAGCGACGGAGCAATAGCAACTGACCCTAAAACTATTATGAGTGAATTAGAATTCTTTTACTCTAATCTTTACAAAGAGAATAATAGTCTTTCATCATCATTTCTAGAAGGCTTAAAGGAAGTTCCTATCTTGACTGAAGAGTTGCGAATGGTATGTGAGGGAAGGATAGAATATAATGAATGTTTTAGTGTTTTACAATCCTTTCCAAAAAATAAAACGCCTGGGAACGATGGATTAACAATAGAATTCTATGTGGCTTTTTGGTCTTTGATTGGGAAACCCCTAGTAGACTGCATCAATTACTCTTATGATTTTGGAGAACTTTCAAACTCACAAAAACAGGCTATAATCACACTAATTGAAAAAAAAGGAAAGGATAAACGAGTAATTAAAAATTGGCGCCCTATATCGCTAATCAACGTTGATGCGAAAATTATTCCTAAAGTTTTAGCTAAGCGCCTGGAAAAGGTCTTGCCAAATTTGATACATCCCAGTCAGAATGCATTTGTTAAAGGTAGGTCCATATTTGACGCAATTAGAACGATTGATGTTGTGGATTACAC
>BLFK01001098.1:677924-680261 GCA_014634185.1 Astreopora myriophthalma
CATTAAAATCACAGAAATACAAAGGTTTTACATTATGCATGCAATAGAGCGAAAATGAATAAGAAGGCCCTTACCTTTGCTTTGCTCACGGAGAGTGAAAAAACGTGCTCAGCAATGTCTGCCTCGGTTTCTTTGGCGCGGATGCCATTTTGGCGCATGTCCCAGGCGTTCCACGACCCTTCGATCACCTCGATCTGCTTCAACTTTTTATACTTCCACCGAAAGGTTAACACGTTTAAAACTCCTGAAATGCGCCTTTATTTCGACTCAGACGTTTGAGGCGGATGTCTCACTATTATTTTTGTTGGATCTTTTCCTTATTTTAAGTTTCTTACCAAAATTAACAGTAAAGTGAAACGAAAGTAGCCGGCCAAAGATTGGCCAGTAGCCGGCTGTCTTGGCCGGTACCTGCCCTTATTGACAGCACTGCCCTTTAAGTCCTGCTACTATGTGCATCACCCCTGGTTACTTTTGTTCATGAAGGAAAACCAACTTTACTCCTATATGTTCATTTACCCTTCCATGAATTGCATAAAATTTATTGACAGCCAAATAGATGTTATAGTTAGGTTACATGTATTATTCTAAGCATCGCTAAGATAATAATTTTATAAAAAGAGTATCCATTGCTACTGCTTTTACATGTACATGCACACTTTTGGCAGTCCTCTTAGCAAAAATAAAATTCCCTATTGCTGGGCATACCTCCAAAATATCTCCAACTGGACTTCAAACTTTTTTTCTTGGGGGGGGGGGGGGGGGGGGGGGGGTGAGGGATAAGTTTGTGCCTTGTCCCCCAACACCATCACCACCATACAAACTTATTTAAAACGTGCAACTTTGTGATGGTATATTTTTACTTCAAAATGTACCATTTTCCAACTGCAAGTTTACTAATATTAAGGCATTCTTTTTCATGAATAATTTGAGCTAGGAGACTAAGAAAAATCGAACCTGAATTTAATTTTGACCTGTAACATAAATTATATTCTGTAATTTTGATCCATGCCAAAAATGTAAGGCTTTGAACATAGGTGTGGAATCAAACAGCTAAAAGAAGCCCGGTGAACACCCCAGCCTTGTCCAACCTTTTTTTTACTTAAGACTTTACTAGACTTTTACTTAAGTTTCAAATGACCTGAAGCAATGAACAAAGTCATTACCTAACGTTGATCATTTAACGTTGGTCATTTAACCATGAGTACATCTTTGACATGTCTAGGTTTACCAAAGCATCTCTTTCAAAACCCTTGAAATGCCTGTAACTGCGACCTTCTAGGTATTTGAAAACTTCACTTTCATTTAGGTTTTTTTAACAGTACATCTAGGTCAAAATGTTCAATATGCTTTCCTGAGCGTATAAATCGCTGAAGAAGTTTGTCCATCTTTCCACTAATGGTCCTGACAGGTTTCTCAGCATAGCAGATTCTTGAAACTGCCTTCTTTGAGAGGATTGCTCCAATGTTGCAGTAGCCTTGCTTGTTGAAGTTATTACTATGCTCCACTTCAAGGTCATGTGGAATGCTGTTTCCAAGACCTCCATGATTGTTAACAGTCCTGTTCCACACAAAGATCTCTGACTCCTTCTGGCTTAAACCATTCACCAAGAGCGGCTGGTACAGGCTCTCCAGTGCGTACTTGGTGCTAGTTGGGTCATCTGCTCGACATAGAAGCATGAGGTACTTGTATTGTCTCATGATAGGTTGGCCATCCCCTTCTGAGACAGCGTCCAAAAAGTTCATAAAGAAAAGTCCTTCTGAGAGAACTGCAGCATTGTAATTGAGAACATCATCACTACTTTTGGGTGCCTGGTCTGTGGTTGTGGATGAAGTTGTGGTTTCACTTCTTCTATTACAACTGGTGGATCATGACTTAATAGCCTTTTTTACAGTTCCCGGCGCCATTTTGAAATAGTAACCGCGCAAACACCACATCGAGGCTCGTGTTGACCGCGAAACATAAACAGAGTGAAATCACAGCTGTTTTGCTCACACGTTCGTATATTTTGGTTATTTCTTTTCACTCTAAATGGCCATAAAATACAAAGACAAGGAAATCACGACGCTGGAAGATATTCAGAAGCTGAAAGTGAAAGAACTAAGGGATATTTTGAAGTGTAATTCTGAAAGAGCGGGCGGAACAAAGGCGGACTTAGTCCTAAAAGTTTACGCTTTGCTTGTGCGGAACGTAGTGAGGCCGGCCGAAAATGTCAAAGAAAATGCGGATAATAGTGGCCACTTTGAATACGAAGACACACTTAGACGAATTTCTGCTCTTGGATGGTCTACGGACCTGCGTCAGCTACCAGAACTTAACTTTATCCAGCTGTACGACTAC
>BLFK01001098.1:680623-683123 GCA_014634185.1 Astreopora myriophthalma
AAAATATACCATTTTCCAACTGCAAGTTTACTAATATTAAGGCATTCTTTTTCATGAATAATTTGAGCTAGGAGACTAAGAAAAATCGAGAATCATTTTAACCTGAATTTAATTTTGACCTGTAACATAAATTATATTCTGTAATTTTGATCCATGCCAAAAATGTAAGGCTTTGAACATAGGTGTGGAATCAAACAGCTAAAAGAAGCCCGGTGAACACACCAGCCTTGTCCAACCTTTTTTTTTACTTAAGACTTTACTAGACTTTTACTTAAGTTTCAAATGACCTGAAGCAATGAACGAAGTCATTACCTAACGTTGATCATTTAACGTTGGTCATTTAACCATGAGTACATCTTTGACATGTCTAGGTTTACCAAAGCATCTCTTTCAAAACCCTTGAAATGCCTGTAACTGCGACCTTCTAGGTATTTGAAAACTTCACTTTCATTTAGGTTTTTTTAACGGTACATCTAGGTCAAAATGTTGAATATGCTTTCCTGAGCGTATAAATCGCTGAAGAAGTTTGTCCATCTTTCCACTAATGGTCCTGACAGGTTTCTCAGCATAGCAGATTCTTGAAACTGCCTTCTTTGAGAGGATTGCTCCAATGTTGCAGTAGCCTTGCTTGTTGAAGTTATTACTATGCTCCACTTCAAGGTCATGTGGAATGCTGTTTCCAAGACCTCCATGATTGTTAACAGTCCTGTTCCACACAAAGATCTGACTCCTTCTGGCTTAAACCATTCACCAAGAGCAGCTGGTACAGGCTCTCCAGTGCGTACTTGGTGCTAGTTGGGTCATCTGCTCGACATAGAAGCATGAGGTACTTGTATTGTCTCATGATAGGTTGGCCATCCCCTTCTGAGACAGCGTCCCAAAAGTTCATAAAGAAAAGTCCTTCTGAGAGAACTGCAGCATTGTAATTGAGAACATCATCACTACTTTTGGGTGCCTGGTCTGTGGTTGTGGATGAAGTTGTGGTTTCACTTCTTCTATTACAACTGGTGGATCATGACTTAATTCATGTCTTCTCCTGCTCTTGCCATTGTATTTGAAGGATGTGAAACCTACAAGGGAAACAGCCATCCTCATTAACATCTAAATGTCTTTGAATTTCTCTTCTTTCCTCATCTGAGACCAGTTCTTGCAAAGAACCATTCATCATTGCTTCATCAATAACAATTTCATCCACAGTTATACCAGCAGCTTTGTGTAAGAACTGGAGCCTTTGCGATTTGTTCCAGTTGGGAAGGTCCTCTGGGGAAGGGTGATGCAGTGGTTTTTCATCTTTGCTTTTTAAGCCAAGAACATGAAATGCAGCTGCCAAAATCCTGGCTTTGACCTCTAAAATCAAGAAATCCGTGTCTGGTCGGTAGGCGTAGTGTGGATCCTCTCTCACAATTCTCCTGTTAATAAGGTGTCTGTCTGCAAGTAGGTTGCAATGGTCATCTGAAGAACTCCCTAAGTAATTGCCTCAGAGATATTAGCCCAATTATGCTGAGAAAACTCCATATAAACCCTTCTAATTTTTGGTTGGTAGATCCAAAACTGGAACTTGGAACGTGCTTGCTCTTTCAATCAGCCTTAGCTTTTTCAAAGCAAATTACCCTGTTGTGTATCACTCAAATAATAGTCCCCCATAAATGTTTTTGTCACTGCAGTTATGTTATGATGAGAGTATATTTTGACAGGAAATTTCATCGAAATATACAATATAATATTTTACATGGTGTGAGAGGCTGTGCACATTTTTGACTTGGCTACAGGAAACATCTATACCAATCTCATTATTCTGATACTAAACTATATGGCAGTTCCATAAAAAATTTTATACCGAGTCCTACCCTTGTGTTCCAACCCCCTTTAATACCACCAGGCTTTTCAGTGGGTTAGCAATGTGCAACTGTATATTTCTGTGGCCACACATTTACGGTTAAATAGTCACAAGTAATTGTTGTGACTAAAATTTAATTGCTTCATTCAAGATGCATGAAGATATTAAATTGAAAGCATATCTTGAAGGCGAAAACTTTGAAAACCCTTACAAAAGCATAAAGCAACATAAAAGAACCCAAAGGAAAAAAGTGTAACTTACAACTTGTGCCTTTTTGGCCATCTTGTTGGAATACTTCAGGGTTTTCCTTTTCAAATGAAGTAGCAGTAGATGAATTTTGAACAGCCAGAGAAGTTGGGCGCGTGGTAGTGCCCTTGCGAAGCACTGAAGGTGCGAGCTTCTAGGGCGGTCCAGGGGCATGCCTCCCCCCCGGAAAAAATCCGGTGCATTCTCAGCATCTAAATTTGGCATCTACTATGATGCTAAGTGTGCAAGAAATGTTGGAATAAATGCAGGTTTTTGCTTTTTGTGGGTTAAGACTTGACGAAAACTGAGACTGAAGTGGGACTCAGCCAGGCCGCAACTGTAACTTCATTAAAAATGTTGGTTAGGATAGTATGTTTGTTATACATGCATTTCTGTTCATCAACACTGTTGACATAA
>BLFK01001098.1:698123-705623 GCA_014634185.1 Astreopora myriophthalma
GCTCATACCACATTCCTCTAGACCATATATTGATCTGGAAAATTATAGATATGGTTTGGAATTCCATCTGGCAGGAAGGTGTTTTTCTGCGCCCTAATGCGATGGCTGTTCCACACCACTTGAACAAAGTGTCTATTTCCTTCTGCATTATGGGAACCATCAAGTAAGCAAGTAAGTGTCTGAAAAGAATAATAAGAGAAGAAGAGCAATTAAATTAAGTGTAAACAAATGGGTTCAAACAATGAGGGGTCTCTAGCTACAGGCCTGTGTCCCACACACTAGTGATGCTTATCTCTGGTTTCCAAGCTGCACAAAATAACAAGAATAGCTACTTCCCTGAGATGAGATTGTATTCCACTGAAGGACTGTCTCCAGCAGTTTGTTGTTTTTCTCTTATAGGTTTCTCGGCATCCGCTCCTATTCATTGTAGCTCATGTGAGCATTCAATTAACAATCTCTACTCCCACTAACATTGTAGACTACTTGGTTGCCATTTCTACGCACATTGCTAACTGCATGTACAGTTTTAATGAGATGAACACTATTGATGATGGATCCTTGATTTTTCCAGTTTCTTTTTCTTTTTTATTATTTTCTTTCTTCTTTTCCAATTACTGTGGTACATGTGTGTGCTATTGTGGGGATCATAATAGCCTTGGTCTTTGAGGAAGTTCAGTGGATGCTTAAAAAACTTCTCCAATCGTTCATGCAACTCTCTCCACCACCTTTCAATGTGTGATTTGAAAGAACATTGTTTAAGTGTTAAGTAATAACTTGACAGAATTTTACAACTTGGACAACATGGCTGGCTGGCTTGGTGCATATGTACAGTTGCTACTTAGTGGGGAAAAACAGCAGATGGTGATTTTCCACCCCGCTAACCCAACTAAAAAGCTAGTATATAAGGATATTTTAGACTTTAATATATTGATATGCCTACCTGGTTTGATGTGGATGGTGCAAAGACCTTCTGTCACATAATCTTTCAGCTTTTCTCTCAACTTTAAGTCCTCTTTCCAAGAATCATTCCTTATTCTTGCTGCTGCCATCTTGGAAAATCCACCCCCAAGGCATCTTGGTCTATGGCAGTTTAAGGCCACAGTGTGTCATTTTCATTTGTTTTCATTTGTTTTCATTTGATTTTACTTTGAATTAAATTACATTTTAGACAAACAGTTTTTATTTTTATTACTTTACTACTTCTATAATATTTTATTACTTTATTACTTCTATAATAAATTGTTTTTGAAAATGAAATAAAATAAAATAAAACGAACGAAATGAAATAAAACAAATAAACTAAACTAAATAAGTAAAATGAAATATAATATAAAAGAAAAATGATGAAAAAACACCGAAAATCCGCATGGCAGCTCTAGGCCCACCATACATGTGTGTGCATGTCTGCAATCCTAATCAGCTGGCCATCTTCCTTGAGAATCCACATTTCATCAAATGAGATGCCAAAACAAAAACAATACAAACCGTCAACGTAAAGAAAAAATACAAACTTGTGTATGACAAGAGAGTTGTTCATGGTTCCACAACATTAAGATATGGGTATCGCTGAATCCAACATTCAATGCAAGTGGAGATCCATGATTTGACATCTGAGCCTGCATTCTGACATGGTTAGTCTGTGGAGGATAGGGATGGCTATAAGGGGAGGTTTGGAGACCATCTACAGCTCATCTCTCACTGAGCTGTCAATATGAACAGACTTTTTTTCTGGTGTGAGGGTGTGCTCAAACACTTGTACCACATACCTTTTTGCCTGACATTTTGAAAGGAATAGGAACAATACACTGGGGTAGGCTCTTGAGCTTTTACGCCCATATGGCTCGAAGCAATGCACCTCTGAGAGAACAATATGCATTTCACCTAAGGTTATGCGATACCTACCCATCACATTATAGTTCCATGGTGGATAATTGGACACATTTTAAAATATCCATGGCTATTGTTATGGAAAGGGATAAAAGACAGATGGAACAAGTTACATTTGTCATTTGTAACACAAGTATTGGCAACATTTTACGTTGCCTCTGCATGACTTCTACCCCAACTTTAGCTTCAAGTGAAATATGTCAAAAGATGAACTGTTTAGTTTCATGATGGGGTAGTCAAGTGCACATTGATTTAAGAGATGCCACATATGAATACCAAAAGCAAGCCTCCGAAGAATGTGAGGAAGTGGAGGAGTAACAGCCAGAAGAACTGACTTTTAGAGAAACTTTACTATGAATCAAACTGTGCTCCTGTATTAGGGGAGTAGAGAAGTTGTATTGTGCAGCAAAGAAGCCCGGTGTAAGGTGTGCACAGGTTATCAGTTGGCTGCCAGAACAACCTGGGTACAGTTTGCAGCAATCTGCTTGACGATGTTTCTGTTGCAACAAAGTTTTTGTGAACGGAGTAGATGACCAAGCATCTCCTGGACGTAACAATTGACAGCTTCCCAGCAGTATTACTCTGCTGCCATAGTGTTTGTTCCTTTCGTTGAGGATTTTCTTATCTTCCTTCCATACTGTTTCGTCCTGGTAGAAGTAACCACGTACAATTTATCAAGAACTTTCTCATTCAGTTCATATTGGATCGTATTCCTCTTATACTTGATTTCTGGCTGTAGCGATTTTGCCTGGGATTTTTCCATAGCTGGCTGTGACTTTAGTTCTCTCTCAAGGAATTGCAGGTGTTCTTTGCTCTTTGCGTGAGCCTCAGTGAGCTTTTTTGCCATGATCGTGTGTTGTCTGGCAAGTCTGAGAGGCTAGAAGACTTCAACTTTGAGCAGTGTTCTTTCCTTGGTCAGGAATAACTTTGCAAACTCTTGGATGACTTGCGCCGAACCACAGACTTTTCCAGGTTGACTTGCGACCATTTTCGTGACTGCCTCACTGGACTAACATTGTGGGCCGAAAGGTGTTGTACAGCCCTCAATTTAGGCGGCATGTTATGTGATAGAAGAGGATTAAGCGGTATTTTTCTCTATGCAAAGCATGAAAGAAGGCCGTTGCACTAATGGCAAGACACAAAAACTGAATCACGTGACTGAGCATGAAAACTGATAACCTGCCTCTCAGCAGACCCTCCATTCAGCGTGGGAGAACTTAATTTCCTGCCTCCTTCACAAGCTCAGCCGGCAAGGGCTTCTTGGCTTCTTCTGTAGTCCTGTTGCAGTAAACTTGTGAATTCTCTCTCATCATCACTGCCCCAGGGATCCCATGAGATTGCCAAGCGCATGTGCATAGTCAGTGCCTTTAGCGCGCGATATTCAGTTCAGCCACGTTATTGTTGACAGCGAGAAGTTTGTCCCTATTTCAAATTATTTCGGGTTCCAACTTTATACGTCACCAAGATCACATTTAAGATGAGGCACTTGACCCAAGATGCTGCAGATCCCTCAGAGACCACTTCAGGCCCTTCAAGACAAGAGAATGATCCTAATGTGAATATGGCAGGAATTCTCCCCGGAATTCTCCAGGGTCTTCAAACGTCCCTCGCACACCTTGCTAAAAGCTCGGAACTTCAAACGACAACCCTTCAGAACTTGAGAGAAGACCTCATACTCCGCTTGGATGACGATGAACTTGACGAAATATCAGATGGTAACAGTCTTGCTGGTGGAAATACTCTCGATGTAGAGTCCACCGTAGATGATGTGCTTGGCAAGAACAGCGCCAACAACAATGAGAAAACTCCTGCGAAAAACCCTGACCCAGGGTCACAGGCATCGCTAGTAGACAGCCCGACCCAGGCATTTACTTCTAGCAAGAAGACCTCGCCAGCTATAGCAAGCAAGATTGCCGAGCTGGTCGATAGCATGCTTGTGGGGGGCTTGTCGACCGAAACGGTCAAAGACCGAGCTGAAAAACATTCACCGCCAGAAAACTGCCAATATCTATCAGTGACGATGGTGAACGAAGAGATTTGGGACTTGCTGTCCCGCAAAACTCGCTCAGTGGATTTTGCTTTCCAGCGAGTTCAAGAACCCTTGTTACAGGGTTTGTCAGCCTTGACAAATTTGGTGGGCAAACTGGTGAAGGATATCACCGATGGCAGGACGCCAGATACTCGCCAGGTGCTCGACCACGTAATGGATAGTGTTGCACTGTTAAGCAATGCTAACTGGAAGCTAAACTTGAAGCGCCGAGAGCTTAGAAAGCCTGATCTTAATCCCCCCTATACGTGCTTGTGCAAGGAAGATAATAAACCTTCCACAAAATTGTTTGGGGATGACCTCAGAAGGCTCCCTCGCATGGCCACAATCGGGGCTCTGCACACTCTCAACGGAGGAGATTTGCAAGGTTCAAGCCATATGATCGGGAGCATGGTTCTGTTAGCAAATTCTCACCCCGCCAGCCTTTTTTGGGGCACGGCCGTTTGACAACGAACACCTTCAAGAAAAAGACCCCAGCCACAAGCAACAAAACTCAGTAGATGTCGTAGCACCTCCATGTAAACAGGTAAACAAATTTGGTCAAGCTGAGGAATTTTCAGCTATTGTGGATACAGATTTGTTATCTCATTTGGTCCTGAATTTTAAAGCAGGTTGTGTAAAGGACCATATAGACAACTGGAGATCCGTAACTACTGACCCGGTCATTCCTGATGCCATTAAGCACCATCACATTGAGTTTGAAGGTGGATGTAGACCTGTTCAGGCTACTAAACCCAGACAAATCAAATTCTCTTCTGGGGAAAAGGAAATTATTAGTGCTGAAATGATTAAACTCCTAAGTCAAGGGGTAATAGAACTAACCAACCACCTTAATGGAGATTTCATGTCCACAATTTTTGTGAGACCCAAAAAAGATGGGAGTTACAGGCTAATTCTTAATCTTAAACCTCTGAATGAATTTGTGTCTTACTACCGTTTTAAAATGGATACCATCAACACCGCCCTCAAACTGATGCGACCAGGCTGTTTCATGGCATCAGTCGATCTTAAAGATGCCTATAACTCTATTCCGATTGCTGCAGAGGATCGGCAACTCCTTAAATTTGGATGGGAGGGGAACTATTTTCATTTTACTTGTCTCCCAAATGGGCTTGCATCTACCCCCAGATTATTTACTAAAGTGCTTAAACCTGTTTTTGCCAACCTTAGAGCTCAAGGTCATTTTTGTATGGGTCACATCAATGATTCCTTCCTCATGGGATACAGTTATGCAGCCTGTGAGAAAAACTTTGTTCAGACAGTCAATATGTTTCTTAAGTGGGGGTTTGTTATCCACCCCACAAAATCAGTGTTGGTGCCTACACAAAAGCTTGAGTTTCTTGGGTTTATTTTGAATAGTATCGATGACTATACGCCTTCCACCTGTGAAAGCTGCCACGGTTCAACAAGCATGTGAGAATCTTTCAAACCAGGACAACCCTACAATTAGAGAGGTTGCTCGTGTTATAGGGCTCATTGTATCCAGCTTCCCAGGGGTACAGTTTGGAACACAACAAAATTGAGGCCCTACTAGCCAATAAGGGTGATTATGATGCATTCATGACTTTATCACAAGAGGCCAGAGCAGATTTGCACTGGTGGGTTCAAAATGTGACCTCAGCTTTCAGGAATATAATACCCACTGACCCTGACCTCATTCTTACCACTGATGCCTCTAACACGGGCTGGGGTGCAATACATGGGAACCAAACAACTGGTGGATTATGGGACCTGGAAGAACAAGCTTTCCATATAAATTACTTAGCACTGAAAGCAGTTCTACTGAGTTTGCAATCCCTGTGTGCTAATATTCATAACAAGGTCATTCGAATACAATCTGATAATACCACTACAGTTGCATATGTTTGAATGTTTTTTTCAAAGACATATTAAGTGGTTGAAGAATTGAAGTTAATCCACCGGGAATCATGGAGAGGTCAGAGCTCTCATTTGAACAATGATTTAACGCTGCTGGTCACGCATGCTTAGAACATGTCATTAACATTATCATTTGCCGGCGGGACATTTGCCTTGCTGGTATATGCCCTGGTGGTACCAGTACCAGTGTTGCGGTGCCCTGGTAGCGATGCTAGAAAACCAAACGAGGAGAAGGTGCTTGGGTGGTTGCTAAGGAAATCTACTCCGAGCTCTCTGACACCCCCTGGGCGACCTGTCACACTAGCTGAAGCCTAGTGGATGGGAAACGGGAAAAGGAGGATACAATAAGTGAAGCAGGGAGTGGAGAGAAGGAGGTAACACTGAAAATAAACTGCGTGCTATAACACACACGAAGCTTGGAAAGCATGGAATGAGGAAAGACCAGGGGTAGACCTCCCCACAGCGAGTGCCAGTGTGCTAGGACAGCTTAAATGCAAGGAGACTGGGTGCTCACTAAACAAATATTAAGTGGCACTTTCTCTAAGAACCGTCCACTGTGTTTCAGGTCGGAAAAAAGTTTGCCCTCAAACTTTGCCCAGTAAATCATCTTGGGTCGTATGCAAATAAATGAATTTATTTTGATTTGTTTTAATTTTTAGGGGTACAAATTTGATATTGTTAAAAACGCTTGTTAGAAGGCCTTTTGAAAACCGGTGAAAGTACCCTGTCTTTGCCGGCATTTATTTCACAAGTCCAGACCGAACCATTCTAAATTCCAACTAAACTTTGCTAAACAGGTGTTGGAAAGCAAAGAAATATAAAAATATCTTGCGCTGTTATCTTCCTTGACCACAGCGACTTCGCACTTTTGTTGCTTTTTCGAATATGACACCCGCATTATGCAAATGAGGTTGTTGATCAAATTCAGATTGTCATAAAACAAAAGATCCTTAATCGCTAAATTTTACCATTCCAAATTAACTACACCGAGAAGTACACAAAAATAAAACCCATAAACGGGTTTAACCGTTTAAAAATGCGTAAAAACTGATGAGTTATTTAGTCCTGATCTCTGAAAGCTATGTAAAAAAGTGTAAACATTCAATATGCTAATTGTGCTGTCTGCGAAACTTATTCCTATATAAAGACATCTTTCTTCTCGCTGTTTTCTACTGTCGATTTTTATTTTTTGAAAGGTGCTATTGAATATTTGTACACGTTTTTGGTATAAAAAACTTCAAGATCAATCCAGCTTTGAATGCATGCTGTGACGTGCATTGAAATCGACAACACTTGACCTTTGTAATTCAATTTTGTGTTACACTCCGCAGCTGGATTATTTCTTGATTGACTTTTTATTTGGTAAATGGCCTCTAAAAGGACAGTGCTAACAAGACCATCTTATTTTTCCCTGATCTACAACCAACGTACAGAATGATTTGATGAAGAAAGTTTTCTTCTGCCGGATATGGCATTTTAATGACATTTCTCCTGTACTGGAGAAGGTCATAGGTCAAGATCTTTATTAAACTCCTCAGTTTACTTCCTAATTTTCTCTAAAATGATTCCATTCACCACTGCTTTGAATACATTATTACCTTTTATTCTCATACATGATAAGCCTCGTGTTTGATATATTGCATCTAACGCGTAATTTTACTTGCGAAATACGGTGCTAGTTAATTGAA
>BLFK01001098.1:711676-714176 GCA_014634185.1 Astreopora myriophthalma
TAACACCCTGCTTCATCTGATCTCAAGTAGGCCTTATTTATTCTTGGGTGTACCCTGCGAGCAGAGTCTCCAGTGAGCGAACGAGAGGACAACGAGGAATGGAGACCTTGCAGAATTCGTGTTCTTTCCCATTTGAGCATGCGTGGCGGTTGCTAAGAAACACTCTTGTTTCCAGTGTCTTAGACGTTTTCATGAATGGCGCGCTCGCCATCTCAAATTTTGCGCGGTAAAAAAGATAGCAATCGTGATAGGCAAACATGCGAACTAACATTTTGTTAGCGAGCTAGCCATGGCATCCAGCTCAGATTTTATCACTTCAGCGAATCAATGTTTGTCCCCCCACACTCCCGTAAAAACGTATTTGCGAAAGTTGTCCAAGGAGAAGAATTTGTTGTGTTTGCTGTGGAACCTGCCTCACAGGTGCGAGAGTAACATTTAACGTTACCTCCTGCACATGTCTCCTAGAGTAACTTCAGGAGCTGTTAGACTTTCAAGTAAATCTTGATGTGCAGTCATCGAGAGTTTGTAGACCTTGCGCCCGACGAATAGAGTCTGCAGAACTGCAGATCTTCATACAGAACTGAAGGACTTTCGAAAGAAATTTAATTACTCGTCAAAAGTTATGAAATCGCAAAGTGGCGGGGCCCAGAAACCTCCAGAAAATGCCATAAAGCGATGCTCGAAAAGATCCCCAGAGAAACAGACAAAGCGTTGCAAAGGAGAGCTTTTCACGGAGAACTCCAGCCATGATGAATCTGACTTTGCAGATGTGACACCGCTTAATGAAGGCAATGACTTTGGACTGCCACATCGCCAAGATAGCGGCCAACAGGAAGACGAAACAAAGACGGCTCCTACTACTGTACAAGTTAGTTTCAAGGCTGTTAATTTTCTTGTTTAAATTCTAATTAGAGCAATCTGATCGCTATTTCGATTTTCGTTATTTTCATTTTCTAGGTCAAAATAAACTTCCCCTCTGGACTTAGGAATATACTCTTGAGTGGTAACATTGCTTTGATAGTTATGTACTTAGCACTGGGAACTCCAAAGGCTGCTATAACTCGGGCGCTTGCTACTCCTGAACTAAATCCCATTATCCAGGATTTATTAACTTCTGCAATGGATAAAGAGCTGGAGCATTTGTGCAAAAGGTCCACCAATTGTGTCCTCAAACGTACCAAACGTGATGAACTTACCAAGTTCAGCTTAGCCAAGTTTGACCATGAATTCTCTGAAATGGCACCTGTCACTGCCAGTGAGTTTTCTTCCCCTTGTCAGTCAAGAAGATCAAGACAGGAGGCACCTAACCGAAACATTGTTACCACTATTGCAGCCATTGTTCTTCATTCAAGATGCCCAGATATGTCTGCACTGGCATACAGACTTGGAATTCTCCTAAGACACGCCGGAACAGGGACATCGGTGTGTTAATTTAACATTGTTTTTTTCTTAAATGTCTAACTTTGTTAAGTACTGTTTCCCCAAATGTACTTGAGATCAGGAACCACTAGAAATTACGAACAATTAGTTATGCAAAGAAGTGTTCTCCAAACAAATTTACAGTCAAGACCCTTATATTTAGTTTCTCCCTGCCAGGTCCTTTCAGAACTCTGAAATTACAAAATGACAGATGGCCTTTGATGTTGAAACAATTTCTAGTTAAATTCTCATTTCATAAGCAAGAATATAAGCAACATAGCAATATTATTGTTAAAATCCAACACTGTGTACACAACAGAATCATAATAATCTTGAGTTACCACATCATTAATGCCAGGGTTTACAGAACTGGCATAACATACACCGTATAATTGTTTTGATATTCATAACCTTAATCTCATCTACTTTCCCCTTTTGTAATTGTTCCCTGGGCTTGGAAATGTTACACAAGCATGGGTTGACTGTTTCTCAAAAAGCACTCTTTGAAGTCTAAGGAGCTGGGTGCATGTTGTGATGAAGAGGTTTACTCTTGGGAAGAGCAATGCATAGCAGAAAAAGAGCAAGAGAAATGTCTTTTTAAGTTAAAACACACCTTGGAAGGACTTGCCAACTTGTCAGAGTTGCCCACTGTCAGTGATTCAGAGAGGTACTTGATTGGACAACTTGATACTATAAACAACACAGAAGAAGTACTTCTCCAACCTGGAGATGATTTTCAGACCCTGGATGTGAAGGAATTGAATTTTTGCTTTAATCATCCAGATTCAAGTTCTCTGCTACAAAATGTTTGTTCCAATTTGGATGCTACAAAAGATGTCATTCACAAGTTTTTGGGCTCCATAGTGAGATCAGCATCAGCACCTGATGTCAGCCTGCTTGATGCAGTCCAACACCACATACACAATTTTCAGAAACCATCAATTGCCTATCAGGTTGTTGGAGACAATCTAGACTTAGATATCAAAGTGCGACACATGAGAAAAGACAGTAAAAATAAATCAATGCATTTCTTCAATCTGGTTGCATTCAAATATCCTGTTATGGGAAATGAACTACCTGA
>BLFK01001098.1:723677-731177 GCA_014634185.1 Astreopora myriophthalma
TGGGGCAGAACTTGCTAATGCAAGTAGCACTGCAAAGTATAACAGGCAAATAAGTATACAATATTCAAACTCTAAGCTGGAACTGCTATCTAGTCAGGTGTCTTTCAACTCCTGCAGCTTCTGGTCTATTTTGCTGTTGATTTTAGAAGCTTCTTCAAGTTTCTGTTTTGAGGAACTATAATGACTGTTTGACTGTGCCACTAACTGCCTCACTTTATCAATGTTTTTTGTACTTTCTGCTTTCTGCTTTCACAGAGTAGTCATCGGCAGACTTAACCAGTGCTGCTGCTTCACTTCACTCTCAATGTTTTTTTTTTCATTGAGGAAGTCTCTTTCTGTTTCTTCTTCCTCTCTTCTTCCAGGTATGCCATGTATCTTTGCCTTGCTGTAGCAACGGAGGATATCATCTGCTTGGTTATATTCACATCCAGGGACCCTTTCACTGTATGAATGTGATCCTCAATTTGTCTCATTGCAACAAATGACCTTTCCTGTAAGTTGTCTCTGGAGACTTGTTTGTTTGTGGAGAATCCTCTTTCGACTGTGGCTTTGGTCATGGTACAAGGTCAATAGTCTCTTGAGTACAGCCCAAACTTCCGAAAGGATTTCTTAAAGGTCAACATCTCATAAAACAGCTTGTCAATATGATTATCTTCTTTGGTGTGATCAATGGAATTGAGCCTTGAAACATGCTGGGGGACCTCTTCATCTAGGAAAGATGCAAACTGCTGTTTTGTCACATTTGTTTAACTTCTTAGCATTCACCGAGGCCTTCAGAACTACTTGAAACTTCTCAACGCATCTTTCTGGCTTGCTGACCAACATTTGGGGATTCAGACATTGTAATGCCCTCACAGTTCTGTATCCCAGTGGTGACTATAGGCAAAGGTGTTTTATAATCGTTAGAACTGACTCCTTGCATTCCATTTTTAGTTCAAGTACTTGCTTGTCAGTGACTTTCTTTGCTGCCACTGGCTTTTTCAGTTGCTCAGTGACAGCAAAACCAAGATTAACCTTGTGAGCCGTGCACTGATTGTTCTTGTCGCTGATATCCACTTTCATTAGGTCCTGGGGTGTTGCTCCATGTTCCTTCAGAACTGAATTTTTGATCACCCTGGACATAATGGACTTGAGCATACAATGCAAATCATCTCCCAAGAAAGGTAGCATAACACGATCAATTTGATAAATGGTGAGAAAAGGTGTTACTTCCTTTGCAGTGGAGATGAAAAAGTTTATTTTCACCTCTAACAAAACATCTTGCAACATCTTCACAGTCTGAAATTATCCTGCAGTGATTTAAATTATCATGAGTTATAAACTCATTGTCTTTCTATCTCTGTACAATATAACATTAAAAAGTCGGTCCCAAGGACCGTAATAAATCGTTCTTACTGGATGTGGTCTTGTGCAAAACTCTTTGCACTTGTTTTTCAGCACTTTAGTTGATACACTTAAAATCGTCTTGGCTTTGAAGTAGTCCACCATAATTGAGCCACCATAATTGCTTTGTCTTTGTCAGCCTACAAGAAGAACAAAAGTTAATTAATGTATTTTATCAGGGTTTGACATATGCTCCTGGGCCGATGCAGACTCGGTCACGATGATCCCCACTGTCTGAGTGATTTGGCCATATTTCACCTTTTTCTGGTAAGCAGTTGGCTTTCTCAGGGAACTAATGCTGCTGCTGCTGCTGCTGCACAACCTCCACATCACCTCCTGTTACACGGTAAATGCCATATAGTGTCTTTACTTCCTTATCATCTAGAATTTGTTGGCACAGTGCTATATTTGTCTTGTTATCATCATGTGTTGTTCCATGACAAAATTTCAGTGCACCTGATCCTTGCCACTAAAACAAATAAATTAAGTGATAATGTAGTGAAATAAAAAAGAACAAAGATCATCCTTTGCTGCAAAGAGGATTACTAAATGCAGCATGTACTATACCGTACATTCCATGTTGGACTCTGTACATACAATAACTAGACATGTCCCATTGATCAACAAACATGCTATTAACCCTCTCGCTGCGGGCCTTTTTTTCACCCCTGTGCGGGCGAAATTTGGGTATGTTTACAAAATTTGAAATATAAAAATATGCTTACTCTTTTACACTGTTTTTAGCTACAGAAATGAAATGTACAATAAAAACTCATCATTCTGAACATCGTGTGTCCATTTTGCCAACAATGTCAGTTAATAATAGTACTCTGTGTGATATTTTTCAAAGCATGGATAATAGCACAGTCCTGGATTGCTGGGACAGGTTGGGCAGTGATATCTTGATTCTTTTCGGATCTTCTGTTTGGTACAAATTTTGCACCTCTTCTGAGGTTTGTCTTTTTTCTCTGTTGGTGGTATGGGAGCAATGAAATGCCTTTCTGTCAAGCGAGCAATGGCCTCCTCTCTTGGAATCTCCGGAGTGTTGTCGGTAAAGAGCAAAGATGCAATTACACTCCTTTGGAAATCCAGCAGTGGCTTTCTCCCACCATCCTTTTTGTACAGCAAAAAGCTATTCAGGAGTGACAGATGAATTAGGTGCATGGCAAGCTTCTTGTACCACTTCATGCTTTTCCTGGCAACTTTGAAAGGTTCGAAGAGTTGATCAGTGCGATCAACTCCACCCAATGTGTTGATTGTAATCCACAATACACTTTGGCTTTTGAATTGGGTTTGCAGGGTTCCTCCTATTTCTCACATTCTGCATCCTTTCATCATGAATAGTTGTAAGAATGGAAACCTCCCTGGTGTCTTTGAACTTGAGAGCCAAGAGGGCATCAGAGCGATAAGCAATTGACTCCCCCCGTTGGCGAAGCTTTGCTTTACTGACTGCATCTGGAAATCCTTTTCGGTTTTTACGGATTGTGCCACATGCTAAGGTATCATTGTCTCTAAGATACTGAAGCAGGGTAATACTTGTGTACCAATTGTCAATGTACAAATGATACCCTTTATTCAACAAAGGCAACATAAGGTCCTCCACAATTTTCCCTGATATTGTCAGGTTCCGATTTCCCTCGACCAGTGTATCTTTCCCGGTATATACCCGAAAGCGATAGGTGTATCCTCCATCTTCACACAACATGAACAACTTTATCCCAAAACGTGATCTTTTTAGAGGAATATATTGCTTGAAACGAAGTCTTCCCTTCCAGAGTAGAAGAGATTCATCAATACAAACATTTTTACTCGGTGTGTAGATTTCTTGGAATTTTTCAAACAAGTGATCCACAAGTGGTCGAATCTTGAACAGCTTGTCAGGGTTTGGTTCAGTTCTGCCAGGCATGTTGTCATTGTTATTGACATGCAAGAACTTGAGAATCAATAAATACCTGTCTCTTTTCATCACTTGTTTGAAGATGGGTGTGCTGTACAAAGGATCATTTGACCAGTACATCTGGATATTTGGCTTCTGAATAATCCCCATCAGGAAGGTAAGACCAAGAAAGTGCTTCATTTCCTTGGGGTCTGTAGGTTGCCATTCACATGCCCTTGATTTTCTCTTCAAATTATTATCTCTCATAAACTGCTCAGCAAATGTGTTTGTTTCAGTCACAAGATAATTTATGATATCATCATTGATAAATAGCTCGAAATAATCAATTGCTTCAAATCCATCAGTGTTCACTTGGATTCCAGGTTGATCAGTGAATGGAAGGCTCTGTGGTGGCAATAAATTAGGCCTTACCCACTGCCGATGTGTGTGCTGATGCTCGCCTATTTTTCTGTCGCTTTGGAGGAGGGCCAGCCGTGGCATTATCTGACTCGCTTCCATCAGGATCGTTATCCTCTGGTTCCTCCTCCGAAGAACTTGAAGAATCGTGATCTGAGCTTTCAGACTCACCCACATACGCTTCATCATTTTCGTCAAACTCATCCCCAGATTCGTTCCACATCATATCTAGAACTTGGTTCATAGTATACCTAGCCATTACTTGCCAATTTCAAACGAAAAAAGGACGAAACAATCACACAATTCACCAGGAAAACACACGTGGAAAATCCAATATGGCGGATAACATGTGCTTGAAAAGAAAATTCCGTTTTGTTAAGTTTTTCGTCATGTATCTTTCACCAAGTGTACTAGTCTTTACCAGACCCTCAAAAGTTTATTTGTATGCTGTTTCATTATTTTTATAATGTGCGGAAATATCCATACACGTACTTAGATGTAGGACGTACTGAGTACGTCCTCATACATATGAGTAATCTGATACAGGACGTACTCAGTACGTCCTTGTAGTAGTGAAAGGGTTAAAAAAGTTCAATTGCATTTATTCCACATCAAAAAGAATCAACTGTGGCAGAAAGAGACTTGTTTTGTTTGCCATCTCGTTAAATACTGTATTATCACACTGGGTTTTCTATGTAACCAGATTGACTCCACAATTTTTGTAACTAAAGGAATACATGTACAGCTCCAGGACCTAAAAAGTGAACCTTTGGCTATTACTGGATGAGGCTGGATACATGAATGAAGAATTATGCATATTGAGGAGGGTGTTATTGGCCAAGGCAGGTAATGCCCCCTAAGATCTGCATTATTCTTCATATCATGGGAAAGCCTAATTCAATAATAATATATTTTTATTCATTCAAAATATTTATTACAGCTGATAAATGAAAATATTCCTTATTCACTCCTAAATCAACTACCGTAATTTCCGGCCATTTACCAGCTGGTAATCTGTTAATTTTGCATTAAACATGTGCCGCTGCGGGTAGTAAAGAGGTGCAGGTTATGTGACAATTTTAAAATCCACTGGTAAAGTATTTACTGGTAACGGTAATTAGTAATAGATTGATCATTAAATACACTTCCTACAAATCTGTAGTTTGCCTAATTTGCTTAACTTGAAAAATAACGTTACAATATAGATGCCATAGTCCATTATAAACACACTTTCTCATCATCATCATCATCATTTATTTTGCCTTATTGAAATAAAAAAGAAGGAATAATAAAATTTACAATAATGGCGAGGAGACCTCAAGAACCCACTAGGCTTATAACAGAGGCCACCTCGGCTGTCATTAATAAATAGGAGTGCGTAAGTGCGGCTTGTTCAATTCATGATTTTATAGATAAAAACTGCAACATTTTTGTCCTAAAGGGGAAAAAACTAGATGAAGAAGTAATTGATATTGGGAGAGAATTCCAGATTTTGGAACCTTGGTAAAGGATTGTAAATTGCTCAAGATTTGTTCGACAAGAATGAGATTGATAGTGGTTGGCTGTTCTGGTGCCATAATTATGCACTTGGCTATTTGTTAAAAACAAATTCAGAAACATTGGATTGGAGGTAATAACTGATTTTGAAAACAAAACATAAATTTGGCTATTTGAAATGAATTAACTTGGAAAATATCAAAAATACCCAATTTAGCATATAGGGGAGCAGAGTGTGCTCAATAATCTGAATTAACAATAGCTCTCAAAATGCTTTTTTCCAAATAAAATGTTCCATTTAGGTTGGACACGTATGTGGAGGAACAGGTGGAATTACAGTAAGTCATGTAGGGATAAATTAACGCGTAGTATAGAGTTAGTTTAGTTTTTAAAGATAAGTAAAATCAGGACCTGAATATGATACGCACTGACTTGGAAATTTCTTTACGTATAAAGCTGATGTGATGCTTCCCGGTTAGATGTTCGTCAACATAGACACCTAAGAATTTGGTCAGATTAGCTTGGTTCAGAGACTGATTTCCAAAGAAAAGGATAAACTTGTAGTCTTTCTCGTCAAAATAACTCGCGCGAAAAAAAATCGCTCTCAAATAAAAGCTTTTATTTTTACAAGTATTCACAGTTATGTGGCAAATTATACCTCATTTTAAAGGTTATTTAATAAGCTTCAAGGGAAAAAAAAATATCGGCAGAGAAAAATCATACACTAGATAATGAACATAAACAACTGAGATCCGCGAAAAATTTCGCAAAAATCGTTTTAAAAGCGACTTTGGCCTATTAAGTTGGTCACCGGGAATTTTTCATCAATTCGGAAAAAGTTTCCTTAGCATATGACCTTTACGTGTCGAAAATTTCACAAAGATCGATCAAATCTCGAATTTTTGAGAATTTTTTCCGTAACGCAAGCTGGTAATCTGATGCGTAAATCAATAAGTACGGATCCAATTGCATATTTTGCGTGCCGTTGCTAAGGAGCGATAATTCAATTTTCACATCTGTCATCACAAACGAGTCCAAACACTCTTTTATTGCCAAAATATCGGTCCCAAAGGATAGAAAATGATTTTCTACATCGAAATATATCGAAGTATAAGCAAACAACAAGTTTTAGAAGGAAAAAAAGCCAGCGAAACGAAGGAAAATAGCCGGCGAACAACACGTGTGGAGATTTAAATGTAAACACGCATAAAATTATCTCTGACCTTTTAGTCGTTTTCTCGACGTTTCCTCGCTTTTATATGGCTTCGAAAGGATAAAGATGGCTTCGCTTATCCCTGTAAATGCTTTCAGTGTCCTTTTCTGGCTAAATTAGACCTTGAAAACCTTTTCCAAGCGAATTTTAGTTTTCGCCGACGGGAAACTACTGGCGGCCGAGCACGTGCATTCAAAAGATGTGAACGGAAGTGACTGTGACGTAGGCTTCTATTGACAGATCCCGTTAAAACTTGGCTTCTGATTGGCCAATTATCTAGACTTCCATTCTGTGGAGTTTCAAGGCAACCGGATGTAACGCAAATTTTTTATGCCCATGTCCGCTATCGGTACAATTGTAGCGATAGAGTCCGCGCGGGGCTGGGAAAGGGTTAAGTTTCTTCTGCCTAGATTTAAAGATAATGTAATTAGTTTTTTGTAGACTGACCAAGAGCTTATTACATACAACCAAACATCAAAATTGCGTAGTTTGTCATTTAGTATGGAATGTAACTTGTTTGGGTCTGAGTGAGAGTAGAAGATACTGGTGTCATCAGCAAAAAGCAAGGGCTGTGTTAACTTAGATTCATTCGGGAGGTTGTTGATGTATAGTACAGTATTGTGCAAAAGTAACGCAAGCGAAATGTGCGAATTTCGTTCTTTGTTTGTGCGAACTTTCCTGGAAAGTTCGAGCAACAATTTGAGGCCTTTTGAGCGAAATTTCCCTGGAACAAAGGACGCTTTTTCGTCGACTTTTCGTTATGAAACGAAATTTCGTGACGACAAGCATCATTTCACTAACTCAGTGCACGAAATTTCGCGTTAAACAGACATAGCAATTCTTCACACGATCTATTTGATCTACCTGTCATATAATGTTTGCGAAATATACGAATATAGGTTTTCAAGGCAGTCCCTAACTGGAGTTCAGTCACGAACACAAAGAATGAGAATTACAAGTAAAACTTACCACCAGTGAAGACTTTGAATTTAATTTCATTCCAGAAGAGGCGAAACAAAAGCCCATTTTGATCAGTGTTGTCGTCAGATATCAGCCGTGTAGAAAATAATCCCTGTTATCTCTTAAACCAGGCACTTCCCCTGGACACTTCAAA
>BLFK01001098.1:736177-738482 GCA_014634185.1 Astreopora myriophthalma
ACTCGGATTTCGACGTTACTCAGGTAGAAGATTACGACATTACTCGGGTAATCGTTGTAAACGAATTATGGTCGCTTTGTTCCGGTCATCTACTCGGCTTGAAATAAGCTGTATACCGGTATTTCGTTTGAAAGCTATTGGTGTTGTGGAACGAATTCACTTTTTATTAAAACGAAATGACATTTTCAAGACGAAGTGACTTTGACTTTAACTATACGTTCAGTGTATTACTACAAAGTAACTTGATTTTTAAATAGCGAGATGACCAACAATTGATAAAAAATAAGCTGTATGATTACGAATTCACGATTGATCACAAGCTTCAAATGACACATTCAAATGACACATTTCCAAACTCACGTCTCCAATAGCTGACATCAATAAATTACAAAGGTCACAGACCGTTTTGTGTAGCATTATTTCCACAAAACGTTCCCTCGCAAGTTTATAGAAGTATAAAATAACTCCTCCTATAACTCCTGTTATCTCGAACACATTGTTTTTTCTTGCGGGAACTTTCTTTTGGTTGAATAAGTTGCAATAAGAAACGTTCTGTCGGCCGATTTCATTTCAACCAGTCAGCGATTGACATTGTCATAAAACCACATCATGCATTTGACCCAGACTTGTGTCATAACGATAGCAGGAGTTCAGCAACAAAATCTACTATTATTTAAAAATCTAAGTTGATTAATACCTACCTTTCTTTTTGGTTTTTCTTCCCGTTTTTCTTTCTGTTTTTCCTTTTTGCAGCCTTTCTTGCTCGCAGTTTCATCCGTTTCAGCTGCAGGTGGTGACTATGGGATCTACGAGTAAGATAAGAAATGTGTTAAAATCTCCTACATCAACACAGAAAAGGCATGTTAAATTTTAAAAGCAGTCTGCTAGTCCTAAAGACATACAGTAAAACTCGTACTGCCAAGGGTAACAAGGAGATAACTAGTCAACGTAGATTCCAGGTAGCCGATAGTAAATGTCCGAAACATGACATATGTTGACATATCCATGCATGCAGTACATGCATATGGTACTATTATGGGTAGTTTGCTTATCTTCTAGCTGCTTTGTTGATAATATTAAGTTAGTAACTGGATACTTCTTTATTTAGGATCATCTCCGATAAGGAAATTTGTATAAATAATTATTTATTTTGCCAACAGAAATATACAGAAAAATAGAGAATTAAAACTGTAACTGGGTCTATATATTTTTTTTATCCCACCTTAGCTGTCATTATACAAAAATGTCTATATACTGAACAGTTTATCAAAATCCCTACATGATGTATCCCCTCCAGTCTGTTGTCGGTTGGTATTATACCTCAATAAATTACAAGGGCACTGATGATCTGATCCAAAGATTAAGTTCAAAAGTTTCATTGCAACTTTCTAAAATCATTATTCCTGATTGCAAACAGGATCCAAGCAATCACATCATTTCTATGGTGATGTTCTATCACTTTCACATAACTTTGCCTTGAGCACGAACTTAACATAAAAATATTACCTCCTCACTGCTTTCACACACTTCTGGTGTTAAATCCAGGTCTTTTTGCATTGGTCGTATTTCCCTGGCCAGTCTCTGCTTTCAACTTTCTCACAGTATATGGTGGCTTGATGGCTATTAGGCTACGGGTTTGATTCTGGCTATACATGATATCATAGCCTCCAGCTAGTTCAAGTTTAGGAAATTCCTTTTTCAGTTTTTGATCAACTTCCACAGATAAATCTTCAATGTTAAATGTAAGTCTCTTCTCTCCAAGAGAAGCCTTCTGCAAGCATTTGTACTCCTGTGTTGATGGCATCTTATCGGTAGATGTGCTACAAAGACATACAAATGTCCTTGTCCAAGTTTGACTATGTTTTCCCCTTTTTGTAGGTGGTTTTCTGGTCGGGCCAGTTCTCTTTTTTCCACGCTGCAGACTCTGAACACTGTGAGATGTATAACCAAACACTCGCTGCTGTTCAGAGACCTGTGCCAGGGGTACTGTGAACAGCCCAGCACTGGAACCCTCAACAGTTACTGCTTGGATACGCGAAGTGGTATTAGGAGTGTTGCTGTTAATGTTCTCTTCAACAGCTATTATTTGCTTTGTTAAGTCAGCCAATAAAGCTTTGCACCTTTGCAGCTGTTACATATTCTGTGAAGCAAAGCCAAAGGATGATGAAAATAGGGCTTCGTATATTCTAAAAATCTGAAACTCCCGTTAGTTCAAGATTTTGGCAGTTAGGAGTTTTAAATAGACATACTGTTATAGACAATTGCCGCAAAGTTGCTGTTCCTAGAGTCGGTGCTGAATACCCTG
>BLFK01001098.1:738644-741144 GCA_014634185.1 Astreopora myriophthalma
TGGGATCTACGAGTAAGATAAGAAATGTGTTAAAATCTCCTACATCAACACAGAAAAGGCATGTTAAATTTTAAAAGCAGTCTGCTAGTCCTAAAGACATACAGTAAAACTCGTACTGCCAAGGGTAACAAGGAGATAACTAGTCAACGTAGATTCCAGGTAGCCGATAGTAAATGTCCGAAACATGACATATGTTGACATATCCATGCATGCAGTACATGCATATGGTACTATTATGGGTAGTTTGCTTATCTTCTAGCTGCTTTGTTGATAATATTAAGTTAGTAACTGGATACTTCTTTATTTAGGATCATCTCCGATAAGGAAATTTGTATAAATAATTATTTATTTTGCCAACAGAAATATACAGAAAAATAGAGAATTAAAACTGTAACTGGGTCTATATATTTTTTTTATCCCACCTTAGCTGTCATTATACAAAAATGTCTATATACTGAACAGTTTATCAAAATCCCTACATGATGTATCCCCTCCAGTCTGTTGTCGGTTGGTATTATACCTCAATAAATTACAAGGGCACTGATGATCTGATCCAAAGATTAAGTTCAAAAGTTTCATTGCAACTTTCTAAAATCATTATTCCTGATTGCAAACAGGATCCAAGCAATCACATCATTTCTTTGGTGATATTCTATCACTTTCATATTTCTTTGCCTTGAGCACGAACTTAACATAAAAACATTACCTCCTCACCGCTTTCACACACTTCTGGTGTTACATCCAGGTCTTTTTGCATTGGTCGTATTTCCCTGGCCAGTCTCTGCTTTCAACTTTCTCACAGTATATGGTGGCTTGATGGCTATTAGGCTACGGGTTTGATTCTGGCTATACATGATATCATAGCCTCCAGCTAGTTCAAGTTTAGGAAATTCCTTTTTCAGTTTTTGATCAACTTCCACAGATAAATCTTCAATGTTAAATGTAAGTCTCTTCTCTCCAAGAGAAGCCTTCTGCAAGCATTTGTACTCCTGTGTTGATGGCATCTTATCGGTAGATGTGCTACAAAGACATACAAATGTCCTTGTCCAAGTTTGACTATGTTTTCCCCTTTTTGTAGGTGGTTTTCTGGTCGGGCCAGTTCTCTTTTTTCCACGCTGCAGACTCTGAACACTGTGAGATGTATAACCAAACACTCGCTGCTGTTCAGAGACCTGTGCCAGGGGTACTGTGAACAGCCCAGCACTGGAACCCTCAACAGTTACTGCTTGGATACGCGAAGTGGTATTAGGAGTGTTGCTGTTAATGTTCTCTTCAACAGCTATTATTTGCTTTGTTAAGTCAGCCAATAAAGCTTTGCACCTTTGCAGCTGTTACATATTCTGTGAAGCAAAGCCAAAGGATGATGAAAATAGGGCTTCGTATATTCTAAAAATCTGAAACTCCCGTTAGTTCAAGATTTTGGCAGTTAGGAGTTTTAAATAGACATACTGTTATAGACAATTGCCGCAAAGTTGCTGTTCCTAGAGTCGGTGCTGAATACCCTGCCGGTGTTTTGGTTAAATACCCCCCCTCTCTCCCCCAACAACAATATGGTCGTTGGGACTTCTGCGGCTATATGAATATGCAGTGGGAAATATCACCCTATCCCAGTTGAATAGGGCAATGTAATCTGCAGTGGCTACATGGCCATGCAGCCAATTTGGTAGTTGAGATTGTTTCCCTCTTTAGTCACACAATAAGATAAGGTATGATAAATACATTGAACCTTATTACATACTACAGAACAGTACCATCCCTCTTAATAGATGAGTTCACGCTCTTGAGTGCATCATGGGTAATCAGGGCAAGATGGAGCCAAATTCAAAGGTTTGTAAGGAAGTTCAAAACGATGAAAAGTATTCGTGATACAGTAGAAACCCGCATACAAGAACACCCATTTTTGGGGTTCAGGCTGATTGGGTTCTTATATATCGGGTATTTTAGGTGAAACCAGCCTGAAAGTGTTCTTAATGTTTTACTTAAAAAAATGTAAGGGATTTACTAACTATGATGAAATACATAACTTTCAGAGAAAATTAAACTTGAGACACACAACATTAGAAAATAAATTGCACAACCGAGCTTTTGACTGGCATCCGCTAGTCTTCCTCAGGGATTAGAACTATGGAGGCTTGGTCACATACTTTCTTCTCATTGGTCCTTCTCTTAAGTACAATGCGATGTCGTCTCTTAAATCTTTGGAACCAATTGCTGCTTCCTTTAAATTTTGCAGCTTCCTCTGGGCCATAGCATGCAGCAATTTTCTCTTTCATTTTTTTCTTGAACCAAAGTTTGGACACTTTGTTCCCTGCTGCTCTGCGTAGTTTGAATTCGACAAGTACAAGTTTAGAAGCCTCAGGATATTTTTCAGTGCACCGGGATCTACTTCCATGGATCCTTCTCCTTTTTCTAATTGGCCTTCCATCACCTGTGTTATGCTTCTTCTTATTCAGAGTCAGTTCTGCAATAATTTTGTTTCTGCTTTTTTCCCACTTAAACA
>BLFK01001098.1:756144-758644 GCA_014634185.1 Astreopora myriophthalma
GAATTTGAACAAATGCATCATGCCTGAGTGTGAAAAATAACAAGTCATGACTTGACTCTCTAGATTGGAGTGCAGGTTTCAGACCCATGAAACACTACTAAATCAAAATAGCACTATTTCGTTTCTGTGCTCTTGAGTTAGTATCACAATAGCCAATGCCATAACCAAATTTGGATCTGTAAAAAGTCGATGAAGGATTAAGGGAGAAACAAAGATGACCCAAGTGAAAGATACAATGTACAAAAGAAACATGGAAAGCAGCAGGGATACTTTTGCTGTTTCTCTGGACTTTTGTGTAGCTTATATGTTTGAGTGGTCACTGAGTCATTAGTGATTTCAAACAGTGCTACAGTGTACATGTATGCGAGTAAATCAGAGAATATAATAAATGCCTCTTTTCTGACACAATGCCCCTGTCAAATACCGGTATCTGTAACTTTATGTATCAAAGCAGTCCTCTGCAACCGACAATTCTCCAATTTTTTTTTCAATAAGAAAATTTCCTTGCAAAAGAAAATACTCCAGAGAATTAACAGCAAAAATTTCTTACCCCACACCCTATAGCAAATTCCAAACCCTGCAATGCATCAAACCTTGTATGGTTTCTAACATGGTGTACCCCTTTTGGGAACATCCAACATGAATGCTTAAAAATATCTTTAATTGGGTATTCCTGCATGGCAGTCGTTTTAAGTCTGAAGAATGATTAGCAAGAGTTTGACCATTATCAGGCTGAGTACATCCTCAAGAGCATTGATTTTCTTTTTAACTAATGAGGAAATGCCAGCAGATTACTAAATGTTCAAAGATACTTTACAAGTTAATTTATGTCAACTTGTGTGCCTTTTGAAGGATAAGAAAAATGTTACCATTGAAGGCGTCATAATAATATTAGCATTGCCAGTCATCTCTAATAACTGCTCCTTTAACCTGTCATGAACGTGCTCCCTTTGATAATTGACCTCATTGCACTTTCAAAGTGTTTATAACTGTCAAAATGGTGTGGCAGTTTGAGATCAAGAAGGCAGGTTGATGCAAATATGCTATTTGTAGCGGCACAAGATACTGTGATACGTCTTGGTAGGATACATGTTGCTGTAGATCTTGAACCAGTCACAAACCTGAGGAAGGCATAAAGATCATTTGGACTGCTATTTCGGATGAAGGTGGGAAGGATCTGAAACACTCTTGGCATGTTCATCCTCACTGGGAGCAAAATGCAAACAACCAGCCACTGACTCATTGCTGACTTCATCTTTATGAACAAAGCAATCTTCAAACAACTGTGGACTCTCATCCAATAGGCCTAGGATTTGACAATCCTTGTCTAAACGGATCCAAAATGGACTTCTTTCTCACCAGAATATTATGCAGCATAAGAGATTGGATGATGTCAATCTTGTTCTTAGGCTACAAAACAATCAAGGGCAAACAGTGAAGATGAGAAATTATTTGTTAGGTCTCTATGGCTTGAACAACATTCTAAATACTATAAGCCTACAAGTTGGATGCAGCAATCATATTGTGTGACTCCATCCCAGACACAAGACAAACAGTGGATAATTTCTGGAATCACATTCCACTATAGCACTGGCAAAAAAAATACTCCCATCAGCTGCATGAGGTTTCATTGCAATAGTTGATACATCATTTCGAAAGGGATATTTTTGGTTTGTGATAATCTCTGTACAATTGACACTTGCATTCTCGAGTGTTTTCCAGGCAAAATAATTTCGAAACTTGAAGTAAAAAAATAGTCATTCGTAATATATTATCTTTTCAAAACCTAATGAGCTGACATTTCTCACTTACGCTGATGATTCTACTCCCTCCAGCCTCCGACATCATTTGCAGGAAACCAGACTCTGCCATGATACCAGGCAGTTAACTGTCTGTTGCAAGGGGGATCTGCAGGTCAATGAGGAATGAAGTTCAAAATGACATTTTATATGGTAGCCTAAGGTATTAATGACAATAATGGCATGTGGCATAATCTGACCCCCAGTTACAAAATCATGTCAATCTTGCTAGATTAGGCACTTAAACGTTACACTGTAACACTGTAGCCTGTTGCCAAGACTAGAGGTGGAATGACAGGAATGACATTCAACACAAAACGGATTTGGAAGTTTGCAACTTATGTTTGTCAGATGAAGGTAGGTACATGTACTGTACCTCTTCTGGACACTTTTAATAAAGTGCACCTTTCTGGCTAATAAACATCATTCTATTTTATTCAGACACAACTGTTTTCAATAAATAAATAAGGTATTCACTATTCTACCACTGCATAGCATTACTGCCTTTGCCTGTATGAGTCGATGCATGAATAAGTGTAGCTGAATCTACGGTAATTTTTGTCAAATCAAACACATACCCTTGTGATGTATTCAACAAGGTCAATGTTATCAACATCTGTACATGATGCTTTCTGCAAAGCAACTTGAAGATCCAGCCATTGACAACAAGTTCGTTGCTGAACAGGAAGTCTTCTATGTTC
>BLFK01001098.1:768644-779086 GCA_014634185.1 Astreopora myriophthalma
GTGAATGTGCAAGGCTTCTAAACAGCGGTATCTCATAATAAGACCATGTAATCGACACCAACGTAGAGTATTCTTTCCGGTGCAATTCCTGTATTTAATTATTGGAAGCGTTACAGGCAGGAAAAGCACCGGCTCGAAAGCGCGTTCAGAACGGGAGCTGTAGGCAAAATAACTTCGCTAGTGAAGATCAAAGGCTTTGGACTGAAGGAAGAAAGATTATCGCGTTCGGCTTTTTCCTTTTTCACCGCTGGAAGTCGACCAATCGGGCCGGTGCAATTCCTGTATTTAAGACTTGCGTTACAGAAAGGAATTGCACCAAGGGCGAAACGTTTGCAAATAGAACATATTACACAGTGAGTCAATTAACGAACGAAAACTGCTCGATACTGAAGCGAAAACAAATGTTGTTGCTGTTTCAGTGGTTAATTTTCGACGATGAATAACAAACGGTAGGTAGCAAATCCACGCCGTAAATTTACCCCTTTACCGAGGTAGATTTGACCCGAAAATTTATCTTCCAGCAATAATATCAATGCTTGTGTTTATTTGATTTGAAAAAAGGAAAGATTTTTAATGCTAAATGCCTACGTGATCTACAGGTCTCTTGAGCTCAACAGCGTGACTAATGCTATTTTTAACTTCCAATCACAGGTCGGTGCAATTCCTGTATTTAGCTGCATGTGGGTTACATTATTAAACCCATTGACCGCCATTTTGTTTACAAATTGTAATTGGCAACATTAACATCAAAATGAGGCTACGCAAAATGTAAACGTGTCTTTGGTGTGAACAGTTCTTTAATTAAACATGTTTCGTAAAATCGTGTTTAACGAAACTTTGTTTAATTAAACCTAGTTTAGTTGGTGTGAATGGGGTCTTAGCTAAAAAAGGTGTTAAAACTGCAGCTGAAAAAGCAGTCACCAAAACTGGTGAATATGCTGGTAATAAAGCGGGCGATAAAATAATAGAATTATTGAGTAAAGGGAAAACAAAAGGTAGTCAAATGGAAAACATAGCTCAACCAGCAATGAGTCAACCATCAATGAGTCAACCCATGTCTGATATTGAAATAGCGGAAAGAGTTAACCGGATATTATCTGGTGGGAAACTGAACAAAAGAATAAAAATATAATATTTTATCTAACGTAAGGTTATAGATGAAATCGTTTAGAAATCCAAAACATATCGAAAGATACGAAGATGTATTTTTTCAATTAGAGACACCGTTGAATACTACTCCTGGGAATGGTAATTCACAAAAGAAAGATGGTTATCGTTTTGTAGTAGATAACAGAGGAGAAGTTACTCCTTTTGATTGGTATAATGCAAGATTGTCAGTTGGTTTTAAAGTCCAAACAAAGGCAAATGCAAATATAACAGCCGTCGATCATATTGGGATTGTAAATGGTTCCCATTCTTTGATTAATGATTTGGACGTGAGATTAAACGGTAAACACGTTTATGATTGCAATCAAGCAAATCAATATGTCAATATCAAAAATTTAGTGGAATATAGTCCAGGATATGCCCAATCTACAGCAACTAACGAATTGTTTTACTTAGATACAAACCGTCACGCCGAAGAACGATCGGCTGAAGACAACTACAATAAAGGGTTTGCATCCAGAAAAGTGCTTTTGGGCTTATCAACAACTGTCAATACAGAAATATCATTGAACAGATATTCATTTTTTGAAGCATTGAGAGACGAGATATTACCCACCACACGTCTGGAATTAAATTTACAAATTGAAACAGATGAGAATCTTATTTGGAGGACGGCGGGTGCGGCAGATTCGCGTGTGGTAATCACAAGAATGGAACTCATTGTACCGCGAATTAATTTCAATTCTGATGGGCAATCACTATACATCAGTCAATACTTGAGACCCCATAAATGGACTTACTTGCGCGAAAATGTTGAAAGAAGTAGTTCATCCAGCCAAAGAAGCGGTAATTTTCAGATTACTAGTGGTATTTCAAAACCAAGACATGTATTTGTGTTTATCTTGAATGATGCTAGCATTGGGTCGCAAGCAACAAATCCATTTTTCTATAATACATTTAGTGTATCAACAGACCCAAGAACATTAACAAATTGTCATCTTGTTGTTGGAAATGGTAATGAATATCCCGATGTGCATTACACACCAGAAGCAGACTTGTCGAGAGTTTACCGAGATGTTCTGAAATACGTACATGCAAATAATGAATACAATCAAGGAACGTTGTTGAATATCAATAACTTCAAAGCATTATTTCCTTTTGTATATTTTGATTTAACCAAACAAAAAATGGATATCAAAGATGGTACCACAAAGCTGACCTTTCATTATGAATTATCTGGCACAACAGCTACAGCATATTCAGTTTATGCATTGACATTATATGAACAAGAAGCTGAACTTGTACAGAAAGATGGGAAACTATTGTTCAGATAGAATAAAAACTCATATCTCTAATACAATATCTAATACAAAACTATCTACTTTATTAATATAATGTATCATCCACATGGTGTAAAACTATCACAAGGGCAAAAAGCAAAACTTGCCTCAGCTTATAGAAACAATTCAGCGATAACCATTAGGCTATCACGATCGGAATTAACTGGACCGGATCAACTTATGTTGACCAAAACGCAAATAAACAAAATAAGGAAAGCTATGCAAAATAGAACAGGCTCAGACATTAAAATAAGTAAAACGCAAATACGTAAAGCAGTACAAGCGGGAGGAAGTTTGTTTTCCTCGCTATTTTCTGTAGCTATTTTCTGTAGGTGTGGCGGTTGATAAAATATTTGGAAAGGGACAAGTTGGAGGATTTATGATTCCACAGAGTAAAATAGAACAATTGATACAGTATAAAGATTGGCTCACGGATGCACAAAAGAAACAAATAATGAAGGCTATGCAAACAGGTGGCCAACTTGTAATTAAACCAACCAGAGCACAATCTGGTGGCTTTTTGGGAACTTTATTAGCTTCAATTGGCATACCTATGCTTATTAATGCACTGACGGGAAAAGGATTACAGGTCGACCGTACACGCGGTAGACGATCTGTTCCAGTTTACGTCCCAGGAACGACACCTAGGCCAATACCAACATCTAATCAAGATGGTGGATTAGTCCTGCCACAAAATTGGCGGCCTCCACCTTTCTTTGGTTCATGGGACAACCCAACAGGTGCAGGAAAAAAAAGATCTGGAAAGGGTCTACTATTAGGAAGAAACAGTCCATTCAAAGGGATTCCATTAATCGGGGACATTCTGTAAGATTCATCAATAAACCTCTTTCCAACTATGATTTACTTCAATGGGTCCATAAACTAGGAATCAAAAACTTCCGAGGGATATACAGCAGAGATAAGCTACCACAAAAGATGATAAAAGATGAGGTGGGTATAATTAACTTGGATTCATATATTGGTCCTGGCACAGACTGGGTTGCTTATCGTAACGGAAATAAATATGCAGAATGCTTTGACAGCTTTGGGTTGAATATGCCAAATGAAGTAGCCCAATATCGATCAACAGGTGGCAAACAATTAATTTATTCAAACGACGAAATACAAGAAAGAGACTCGGTTTTATGCGGTTATTGGTGCCTATATTATTTATTTGAAAGACAAAGGGGGACAATTATTTTGAAAACTATTCACAATCCACATTTTGATATGGATGACCAAAGTGTTAATCATAGATTCATAGTTAAATACTTTAATAAAATACAATAAAAACTATCTACTTTATATTTATATATGCGATCATATTGTGTTAAACAAAAGAAAGTCACAGAATGCGTTCCTGGTAGCGAACGTTTTGTGAAAACTAAAAATGGAAGAACTGTGATGAAATGCACGTGTGCAGAATATGGTATAACCAAGACTAAATTCGTTTCATCTCAGGGAAACTAACGGGCCCGTCTGAAGGGGCGGGCTTACTGTTCAATCCACTCGATACAACGGGTACCCAATTGCTTAGTGCAGCACCTTTAAAAGCCGGTATAAAAGGTCTTCAATTCTTGGACAAAATGGGAATATTAAAGGCTATCAATCCTAAATTAAGAGGTCCAGATAAGAGATTCGTTGATGCAGCTATGAAGATGCTTAGTGGAAAGGTAGACATACATAAGATCATCGGAAAGCTCCCAAAACCAAAAGCTGGTTGGACTCCATCGAAATATAAATACATGGGGCCATATAATCCGCTTGGCGAACAGTTAGAATATGATCCCACCACAGGGGAAGTCACAAAATGGCATGTCCAGCCTTATAACAAAGTGGATGAAATAGCAGCATATCACGATATATGTTACGAAATGGGGAAAGACAAAGGAGATTGTGACCGAACAATGGTTAAATCCCTTGATATGATACCTTATGGTGAAATGCCAAAATGGGGTCAGGTAGCACGGACCGTTATAAACCAAAAACAAAAACGAGGACTTGGAGTTTCAAAAAACGGAAAAAGCCGTTGAGTGAAGAAAACTGGCAACAAAAATTAGCAGATGAGTTACATGCACCCACAAAACGTAATTTCACTCGGCAGCGTATAATTGTAAATCATGTTGATGAGATTTGGGCGGCAGACCTTGTTGAGATGCAACAGTTTAGTAAATGGAACAAGGGTTACCGATATCTTCTAATGGTTATTGATGTATTCTCGAAATACGGTTGGATTGTTCCTTTGAAGGATAAGAAAGGTGAAAGTGTTAAATTAGGTTTTGAGTTACTGTTTAAGGAAGGCAGAAAACCACAATACCTATGGGTTGATAAAGGAAAAGAATTCTATAACAAACATGTGAAAAACCTATTGGAGACAAATGGGATACATATGTACTCAACTGAGAATGAGGAAAAATCATCAGTGGTTGAAAGGTGGAATCGAACAATCAAGTCCAAAATGTGGAAGCAGTTCACTGTTCAAGGTAATACACAGTATTTAGATATGTTACCTAAATTGGTAAAACAGTATAATAATACAATACATTCAAGCATAAAGATGACACCAGTTGAAGCATCTGCTAAAAAGAATGAAGGAACCGTTTACTTCAATTTGTATGGTGATATAGATGCATTAAAACAGAAACCGAAATTCAAAATAGGCGACAAGGTCAGAATATCTAAGTATAAACGGAATGTGTTTGACAAGGGTTATACACCAAATTGGACAGAAGAAGTGTTTACAGTTGATAAGATCCAATACACTAATCCAATAACATACAAACTGAAAGATCTAAGAGGTGAAGATATTCAGGGGAGTTTTTATGAACCTGAATTATTAAAAGCCAGACAGGATGTTTTCCGTATTGATAAAGTCGTTCGCAGAGATTATAAGAAGAAACAAGCTTTAGTGAAGTGGAAGGGGTATAGTGATGAATTTAACAGTTGGATACCAATGACTGATTTGAAAGATATATGAAATATTATATAGTGATATATTATATGTTGGTTACCGGTAAAGATTTTAATTCATTAAAGCTTAATGCTAAACTATTTTTCGGAGTAAAAGACCTTACTTATTCAAACCGTAAAAACAAAAAATACATGGTAACATTACATAATGGTCGTAAGATCCATTTTGGGGGTAACAGATATGAAGACTTCCTTACTCATAAAGACCATAATAGACGCTGGTTATACCACAGAAGAGCGTCCAATATAAAAGATAAAGATGGCAATCTTACATACACTGATACAAATTCACCTAATTTTTGGAGCTATCATTTATTGTGGTAGTTCATTTTTATCTAACATATATATAGGAGCTATTCAGATAATATCTGGAGCTATACGCATTTATATCTAACATATAATTGTAAATTGTTCAAGATTCATCTTGCTTTCGCTGTAATTTGAGATTTACCCAATATTATTTTCCATTCGTTTTATTATTTGATATTTTATTTTTCTATTACTCTATATACCATTTCTCAATTATAGCCAAAAATATTTATTGTTTCTGGCTATATTTTATTTTATTATTTTATTTCTTTTATCTAATCCTATTATATATGATAACTCGTAGTCAAACCAGAAAATATAACAAAACAATAAACGAAAACGTACAAAGTGTACAAGATAGTCAATATACCGATACTGAACCAATTGATGAACAAACTGAATCTGAAGAATCTGATCTTGACCAATCTGTACCCAAACTAACAAGAGGTAATAGTGAAGATACCCGCAAGTTCTTTGAAACACTTGAAAATAGCGAAATATTTTCCGATTCAGAGTAAGCTATAAACGCACTCTTTAATTTCAATTTTATATAGTTAATATATAGTATTATAATGGAAAATCAAAATGTTAATTCAAGAAGTGGAAAACGGTTTAAATATAAAACAATTGAAGAAAAAATACAAGCCAACAAAAAATCTAAAAATCGTTATATGTTAAGAAAGGAATGGAAATGTGTTATTTGCAACAATAATCATAATTACACACTAGCGGGAAAATGGAATCATTTAAATACCAAAAAGCATACCCTCAACGTTGAAAAACATAACACAACAATTTAAACGCATTTTTTATTTTAAAAACATATAGTTTGATGGATTTTTTATCAGATTCATTAAATTTTTATTTTTTTTTAAATTCTATAAATGTTTTCCTATTTAAGAAAGTCATTCTTTAAATCCCCCCTTAGAAAAATTTTATTTAAACGTTTGTTACTTTTATCTAACATATATATAGGAATATGAAAAACATTAAATTTAATAAAACGAAATTGGAAAAATTCAGCAAAGACCAATTGATGGACATGTTGATAAAAGAATGGAGTGAAAAAGCCAAAATGACTGGAACGGAAAAGGACAAGCCCAAAACAGTAAAAGTTAAACCGGTAAAATTAGCCAAACCCAAAACATTGAAAAATAGACTATCCACGATAAAAAATATATTCACAACTAAGGAAGAGGTTATCACGTACCCAAAACTACCAGTGTCATTGAGCCAATTTCGATATGAAGAAGCAAAAGATGCAGTAACACAAAAAAACTCATCATTTGCAAAACTATTCAAGAAAAGACTCAATAATATAGAGGGTGAACGGGAAAACATTTCGATAACCATAAATGTAGATGTATTGGACAGATTAAAAATACTATCAGACAGCATACATATGGTCCATTTCAGACAGAAGTACCGCAATTAAGCCGCCATGATATGTACAAATTCATGATGTTTATGTTACTGGATAACAATTTCACGGTTTTATCAGGTGAAGAAATATTGAATATAGGATGTAAGATTCTCACACATAATAAAAAGTTTTTCATGAAACATAGTATGGGGGGATTAAAACTAGAAACATACTTTTTAAGCAAACAACGTAAAATAAAGTCACATGGTGATAATACTTGTGTATTGGACTATGTATGGGACCAAGTACGTGGAAAGAAAGGGTTCAAAACGTACAACTATGACAAACTAAAGGCTGAATTATACAGCTTTGCGTGCGAACCACCAAAGATCTGCACTGAGGAGTTGATAGAATGGGCCAAGAAATGTCACACGAATGTATCAATACACGCCTTTGATAGTATGTACAAGAAGTTTGTGACACATATAGGTACTAACCGAGAAATTTCATTGGTCTACATAGTAAAGGATCATCATTGCTTTCCCATTACAGATGAAAAGCTTAAACTAACAGCTGCAAAGGCTAATCAGGGTGGTTGTGATGACCTGTTGAAATATATGTCAGACTTAAAATGGACACGGCGACATGAATTCGTACACAAAATTAATCACGAATCCGAATAGGCCATTTTACAGTTGTTTGCTCAGTGACCTGGCCTATGGATGGCAGCGAGGCTACCGGTGACCTTGTATTGATACAAACCGTGCTGCTTTTATCATGCAAAACGTGTTGTTGTAATGGAAACTAGTCGTCATTTACATAAGAAAAGCAAAGGGGTTTGTATCAAAACAAGGACACCGGTAGCCTCATTTCCATTCGCAGGCCAGGTGACACAGCCACAACTGTAAAATGGTCTATTGGATGAACTCAATAAAGAGAACCATATAATTATTTTACCTGAACAGATGAAAATGAAAGAAGCCATTGATATATATATCAAAATATCAGATTTATATGTCGAATACCTTCACTGGAACAATAATGGCATACTTGATGGGTTTATTGATCATAAAAAGAACATGTATCTGTTAAACGATGACTATAATATGCGTAAATCATTAGGCGACAAACTATTTGATACATATAAAACACATGATTTCAGATGGTCTAATCAATCATTTACCAGTATTGCTTCGGCATTATTCAAACAATTATGTGGTCGCCTTCCTGAATCGTCTTACAATCTACGTACTCGGGAAATGATAGATGACTTTTATCCACGTGCATTACAATGGTGTGCACCAGAGGAACTTCCAGATGATATCGTGAACATAGATATATCAAAATCGTATCCTAATATCTTATTGAACAATGTAAAACCTATTCCGGTTTATAACATACATGATGTAGTTCAACCATTTAAATGCAAAAATGACCTCCGACTATGTGGAGAATTTTACATTGATGAAACAGTATTGAATAATTATAGCTCACCTATAAAAATAGAAGCTGGTTTTTATTCTAGTGGTTTGGTTTCTTATCTCGTTGACAACTTGTACATGCCTCTGGATAAGATCAAATACAAAATCACAACTAAAAAAGCACTGAAACCTGATACATTCAAAATGTTTATCAAATACATCTTTGATACGTTCCCTGAAAGTGAAGCCAAAAAACTTGCTAACAGTTTTATTGGAGAACTCGGGCGTAAATATGATAAAACGAATCATGGTTTTACATGTACAGAATATGATACAGCTATGTGTTGTTGGACACGTGCAATGGCTGATAACCGCAATGTAACAATTGATCACTACAATAATATATATCTAATAAAGGAACAAACATGCAAACGTAACTTTTCAGACAACACTAGTATCAACAGATTCATTGTTTCCGAGGCTATTCTGAAACTTTTACAGTTGATAGAAGCATGTCACGGAGATGATAGTGTGTTATGGGGATACAATACAGATGGAATATACATCACAGATCCCATTATGAAATTCAAAAAAAAGAAAGACGTTCAATTCAAAACAAGTAAAATAGGCAAAGCATATGTTACAGACAGTAAGCTTGTATATTTTGATAAACATTATAGAGAAAATCTTCATATGGATGACTATAAAATAAAAAAAGGAAAAGGTTGTATTTTTAATGGCCAAGCAGGTAGTGGTAAAACTACTAAATTATGTGAAATGGTAAACGAAGCAGAAAATCCTCTTGTATTAAGTTTCACAAACAAAGCCGTTGAAAATGTAAAACGTAAGCTAACAAATTATAGTGTTGAAGACATCAATTCAGTATGTTATACATTTGACTCTTACTTTTGTGAATGGCATGGGCGAGACATTGATGATCTTGAAGGTAAAACACTGTTTATTGAAGAATTTAGTATGATACCCAACAAATGGATAACTAAAGTATATGAAGCATATACATTGTATAACAACAAAGTTTATATGTTTGGAGACCCCAATCAATGTGAACCTGTCGAACCCGGAAGTCAAATACATATTGATTACCTAAAATCAAAAACAATAAAAGAAATGTGTCCAAAAATACAAACATTACAATATGTAGAAAAATCAAGCAGATATGACAAAAAAACTCATGAAATGTTAGCCAAATTTCTCAAATATGGAAGTATATCAACATATTTCAATCCCATAAATTCATGCTTCAATAAAAATATATGCTATCTGAACTCAACAAGAATAAAAGTTAACACAGAATGTTGTGATAGATTTACTAAAGACAAAGAATTTATAACGGTAAACTTCAAGTACAATGGTAAAAGGGAAACATACAAGGTATGTACAGGTATGCCAGTGATTGCAACTCAAAACATCAAAGACTATAATATATTTAATACTATGGAATTTATCATTGATGACATTTTACGAGATGATGAAATTTATATTGATAACAACTGGTTCAGTATTAAAGAATTTTCTGAATCTTTCATTCCAAGTTTCTGTGTGACTGTTTACAAATACCAAGGTTGTGATATCAATGAGAATTACAATATCTATGATGTCAATCGTATGGACAAAAAACAATTATATACTGCTATGTCACGTACAAGAAAATTTGATTATTTACATATTAATATAAAAGATTTGAACAACAGATACGTAAATCGCAAAACTCCACTTCTAGAACTAACAAATTCTAGATTCAATAGTTTATACTTCAATGGTAAAATCTATGAAGTAACATTTGATAACGACAAGGTATATGTAGGTTCAACATGTGAAGACCTCGAAACACGATTAAAATGGCATGTAACTAACAATAAAAGCCAAGTATTCAAATACAGAAAACACAGTCCTAAGATAAAATTGATTGTA
>BLFK01001098.1:818315-865949 GCA_014634185.1 Astreopora myriophthalma
CAATCGAATCGCTCACCAGGGTTTTTGAATTTTCGACTGACTAAAATCGATCACTTGACTCTGAAGATGGCTTCCGCACAGGTTGTCGAAACGTCAGTCAACAACAATAGTCCTTCTCAGGACTCCAGTCACCCAGATGATCATTTTCAATCGAGGTAAATATATATATATATATGTTCTTTATAAGCGTGTCTTGTCTTCATTTGTGTTTCATATATATAGTCTACAAGATTTTGAGCACTGAGATGACGAATATCGTTGTCCATGAGAGTACATGCACACAAGGCTAAAACCACATTCGATTTGCTAAATATATGATATATGATGTATATGATATGATATATCAGTTGAGTTCTCCCATTGGTACACCTGTGGCCTGTATTAACGTCAAGTTTAGAGTACGGCGAGCCATCATTGAAACCGTGCTGTCTTTCTTAGGTACATTACCCGACCACTTTTGAAGTGTTTAATAAGAACGAACGCAAACGTTAATGAAGGCCGATTTGACTACGAAAAGCTCAAATACAGGCTCCCTCTTTACGGGACAAAAGCATCGAGCATTATTGGAGCATGTTAATGGCATTTTCCTGGAAAATTTTTTTTTTCTGAGAAAAAAAAAAAGAAATTAATTTCTTTAGAGAAAATGAAGACTAAAATCCAAAATTCACAAAAACTTCAAATGTCGCCCCAATACAGCTTAGTGCAGACAGAGGAGAAGTCAGCGGTTTTACGTTTTAAGAGTCAAGGCGGGTAAATGTTGACAGTTAAGACCAGGTTGAAAACTTTAAAATTAATAAAAGAAATAAATGTTCTCTTTCTTAGGGTGCTTTCCTTTTATCAGAACTGGCCCGCCAGACCGATCAGTTTGCAAAGAAATTGCAACAATTTGAACAAACAGTTGCATGATATCCCTCACCTTCATTTAGAGGAGTATATATATATATCAACCGCGAAGTGTGCTATTTTGAAGGCGTTGTAGAGTTAGCCTTTCTAAATGCCCGGTCTGAATGGAAAGCGCCCTTAAACTAAAATTGAAGACTTGTTCGAGCAGGAAAAAGAAACCCCCCCCCCAAAAACAAAACAAAACAAAAAGCAAATACTGGCAAATCACTCACAAAAGCATATTTTTCGTCGATACTAATCTTAAGGTCAAAGACTGTTATTTTACCCTATTTTAGTAGAACTCTGCTTACCGGGTAGATACTATCCCGAATCCTATAATCTGATGGGCATACGACTATTGAGTGATAGATAGCAAGTAGCAAAAAAGCCAGAGTGTTACAAAAACGAAACAACGACAGCCTCTTCCAATCTTAAACTCAACAAAAATGGTAATCAATGTGAAGGTAGTATGTCAGTGGATTTCTACTAAAACATTGTCATTCTCGTTTTTTTAAATGGTCGACTTGCTTGGTGTTATGTACACGTACCTCGTTAATCATCTGTTTAACAAATAGATTCCATGTTGCGGTGCATCTCTTCAGCAATAGATCACAGATGATGTCAAAATGTGGTAAGAACAACAAAAAAGTTGTACGCGCCGAGGTGATAGCCGAGTTTGTCAATGATGTTCTTACCACATTTTGACGTCTTCTGTGATACATTACTGAACAGACCAAAGCCAAGAAGGAATCTATTAGTTTTATACAATAAAGCGCTAGAAAAAGTAAACAGTGACGTAATTTATGCATCTGTCCTCCAATATATCATACATGGTGACCAATCAAAACATACGTAAAATAGAGCTCATTGTATAAATTACTCATAGAAAACTCGAGTTCGTAGTTTAATAGTTGGATGTAAATAATATGGCTGCATTTTCCTTTTCAGACAAAATGCTGGAATTGTAGTAAACAATAAAGGGGAAATGAAAGGTAAAAATTAATGTCATCTACATTTGGCCACATTGACATTTTGCCAGAGTGTGTATTTCATTTGAGCTAATAAGAAAAAGAAACAAACAAACAAACAAGGAAGCCGTACTTTTATAAGTTGTTCAAAGCAAGATTAGCGCTAATCCGGGTTAAACGCCATGAAAGCAGTTTGATCACACCTAAGCTGGGATAAGTGCTAATCAGTGTTCAAACAACAGGTTGGCTATTAATGGCAAAGGAAATGGGTAAAGATGAATGAAGTAGTTGCTGCTTTTTTGTCTTCAATTTGCTTATTTTTTGTTGCTGGTTGCTTGTCTAATTGTTGCACTTGGGTCATCTGGGCAATTATTTGGTCCATTGACCAAGAGCCAACCTCTCAAGAAACACTAAACTTGTACATGTACAGCTGTTTGGTAACACTTCATGTTGCTGTGTACTTTAAAACTCTTTCTGGTCAAAATAACTCGCGCGAAAAAAAGTCGCTCTCAAATAAGAGCTTTTATTTTTACAAGTATTCACAGTTATGTGGCAAATTATACCTCATTTTAAAGGTTATTTAATAAGCTTCAAGGGAAAAAAAAAATATATCGGCAGAGAAAAATCATACCCTAGAAAATGAACGTAAACAACTGAGATCCGCGAAAAATTTCGCAAAAATCGTTTTAAAAGCGACTTCGGCCTATCAAGTTGGTCACCGGGAATTTTTCATCAATTCGGAAAAAGTTTCCTTAGCATATGACCTTTACGTGTAGAAAATTTCACAAAGATCGATCAAATCTCGAATTTTGGAGAATTTTTTCCGTAACGCAAGCTGGTAATCTGATGCGTAAATAAATAGTACGGATCCAATTGCAAATTTTGCGAGCCGTTGCTAAGCAGCAATAACTCAATTTTCACATCTGTCGTCACAAACGAGTCCAAACATTCTTTTATTGCCAAAATATCGGTCCCAAAGGATAGAAAATGATTTTCTACATTGAAATATATCGAAATATAAGCAAACAACAAGTTTTAGAACGAAAATAAGCGAGCGAAACGAAGGAAAATAGCCGGCGAACAACACGTGTGGACATTTAACTGCAAACACGCATAAAATTATCTCTGACCTTTTAGTCGTTTTCTCGACGTTTCCTCGCTGTTATATGGCCTCGAAAGGATAAAGATGGCTTCGCTTATCCCTGTAAATGCTTTCAGTGTCGTTTTCTGGCTAAATTAGACCTTTAAAACCTTTTCCAAGCGAATTTTAGAATGTCGTGTTACAGTAGCTAGAGGTTCGTAATGGCTGATAGCTGAGAATTGGCTGAAATTTTAACTGCTAGCCGAGAAATGACGATTTAAAAAGAAAACTATCTAGCTTAGAATGACATTTGCCAAAATTTAGGGGTAGCTGAAACATGGCTAATATTTTAACTGATAACAGGGTAATAAGCAAACAGAAAAAAAAAAAAAACGATCAGAAAATTTAAAATAACGAACAAAGCATGTTACTTTGTTAAAATTCAAAACTGATAGAACACGATAAAGATTCAAAGTTCAGAGCAAAACAGTTAACCATGTGCGGCGCTCATGCAGATCGATCACCCAGGGAGTTTATACCAAAATTCTTCCACTCTCCAGCAGACGGTGATTAGTCGTTCATTGCGCATGTGCACATTCACAAAAAAACAAAACAAAAAAACAAATAAAAAAGTTTCAGTTTAAGAATTAATGTTACAGTAAATTACCAGCGTGTTTAGTCACCATAACATTTGGTTCAATCTACTGTGACAGATACATATTTGCCTGTCTTTCTTCCGGGTTTAATTAAGTATCAATGTCACCCTGTCCCTCAGTAGGCCTTTTCGTAATACTTCCTTAGACAAACTGATGCACATAATTATTTACATAATAATTTGTAATTAACGGCTGGTTAAGGTTTACAAACTATGTTTTGTTTGCCTGATCTGTTCACCTGACACCATTCTGGTGAAAATGATAAGACCTTAGTGTATTTTGACAAGCCATCGATCCTACAGTATGGCCGGATTTTCACATCAGACCGACAATTCGTAGCCATGCTGGCGTCGACTTGAAGCCTTGGAAGCTGGCCCCAAAGAACGTATCCCTCTCGCCCTCTGGAAAACTCAACGTACATTTTGAGTGTGATTTTAAATGTGGAAAAGGCCCAAACAAATGTCAATGTGAGGAGACTTTGGTACCAATGTCGCTAAAATAGTCGTGTTGTTGACTTTGTATCAGATTCTGCCATTACTTGTCCTGTGGCTAAAGGGTGTGCAGACCTGTGGCCGAGGGTTGCATCCAATGCTGGAAGCATTCAATGAAATGTACAGAACATGTGTTAAATAAAACTCCACTGACTTCTTGCAAGTGCACTTGGTGTTTTATTTGTTGGCTTCCACACAGGTGGATCTCTCTATCTTTCGAATTCTGATATTATGCGAAATGTCGCAGCTCGATCCCTTGGTTCTAATCATTTTTCCTCTCATTGCATTGAGCTATTATTTACACAATATCATTCGTGCATCTCCCCATCTTTCAAATTTCTGTCTTACGAGAAATATGGCGGCTCGATCCCTTCGTTGTTGCATTCATGTACGTGACCATATGCAGAAGAATTCTATTCATTTTAGATCGTGTTTTACACTTAAAAAAAAAAGAAAGAAAAAAAAATAAAACCTCAGTCTACTTGGTGAAAGGTTAAAGTTATTTGATCGTGAAACGCTGTCAGGTGTAGAAGGGACGACAGCAATGCCAATTTAGTTGCGAGTAAATAGTCTCGTTTCAATCTAGATATTAAAAGGAGAGTGGTTGTGTTTGAAAGTTTGGGTCTCAAATCGTCGCTTCACAACCAGCTGAACAAATGGTGCCATTAAAGAAGTCCGGACTTATTTGAGGGGAACGGTCTAAAAAAGGCGTTATCACGTTGCAAAGTATGCAAGGAAACCTTGGCTCGCATCCTCGTTCCCGGGAGGAAAAAGTCCTTGTGAGCGAGGGTTTATTAGTTGCAAAAGAAACACCGTTTACATCATGCTGAAAAGCCTTGTCAGACCAGAACGAGGGGTTTTGTTTTTTCAACCCTTCGTATGACTGCCGAACTCAAATTACAATTTTATTCGGATTACAGTTAAGTCTTAAGTAAGAATTCGTTCATTTACAAACTTTTTCTCGGAAAACTTTGAGGATCCTTGGTCGGAGCCATAAATAAATGCTTGCAGAACAAAAAGTTTTCGGAGACAAAAGCTGGAGACCGATGCGATTAAAAACGATCCAGCTTTCATATTTTAGCATACATATCTTTCATATTTTAACATACAAGACAACACTTAGTTTCTGTAGAAGCTGTTTCTTGGGGACGAGGGGTGGAATAATAGTTTTTTTTTTCTACTTACAAAGTGAAGTTACTAAAAACAAAGAACAGTATTCTTTGACACTAACACTTTTTTTTTCTCGTTTAACGGGTCTTGAAATGCACGGTGAAGCAGAAGATTTTGCCCTGAACACTTATTAACTCACAACACAGGATATAGGCGTAATGCAAACGGCAACAACAACCGAGCATTATTAAGCATCCGCCCGAGGATGCTTGAAGAGGCATCTCCTGAGGCCTTCACGATAGTTTCCGCTAAAGGCGAAACAAATGCAAGGATTGACGGCGCAATATGAGGCCGCCAAAAAGGAGGCAATTTTCAAGTAGATGGAAAGGCTACAGCGAAATGTATCCCATGCATAGCGCTTAAGTAAGGCGATAATACTAAAGGGTAAAAAGCACAGTATCAACCCCAATAGGATAGCTACGGCCAGCTTCAACACGTTTTCGTTTTGTCTCGCACGTTGCTTGCAAGTGTTACTTGATTGTTCGCCTGGAATAACTTGTGACTTGAGTTTGATAGAGATGATGGAGTAAACTATGATCAATAGGGCCGTGGGAATATAAAAAAATATTACGAAGAGGGCAAGAGCGTAGTCACTGCGTGATGAGGACTCTCCAAATGCTTGATTCCAGTCAAATGAGCAAATGAATTTACCTTGGTATTCACGAAGACTCCAGGCGAAGAGAAGAGGTGACGCCACTGCCATTGCCACGATCCAAGTGGCGAGAATAAAGAAGGGAAACCGTTTGGAACCGATGAGTGGGGAACGGAGGGGAAACGCCACAGCAACAAATCGATGCACTGCTATCAGAACCAGGCTCTGAATAGACACAAGGTAGGAGATATTCTGTGAGAATAGCAACAGCTTACACAAGGCGTTTCCGAGAGCACTTCTGGCGAGCAAAGTGTTCAGGTACAGGACTGTAACATTCTTGGGTATCACGATCAAGGAAAACAACAGATCGGACATGGCCATATTGACAATCAGAAAGTTGAACGGTTTTCTCAAAGTTTGCGTTTTGTAAACAATTATTCCTATCAAGGAATTTCCGACCAGTGAAACAGCAAATATAATGCAGTAAGCTATGGTTGCCCCAGCCCTGTGTGCTGTGGGATTCCACTTTATAGAGCAGCTCGATCCGTTCGTGGTTGTATTCATGTTTGCTGGTGCAACCAGGAGGGCGATCTGATGAATTTATTTGCAGATTCACCTGCTTTCTCACGAGTGGGCGTTGTTTTATCATAGTTATTAGAGGAGTAGTAGAGGCGCTATTGTTTAATTCTTTGAAGTTCGCCGATTTTCAAATCCAATCTCCTCTACTAACTATGGTTTTATTGATGCTAAAATTGAAATAGCGCAGGTTCTGGAACTGTGTGTGGACGCTATTCAGTTAATTGCTTGCGCATACAACACCTTTTGTCTGTCACGAAGTTTAACGATTAGCGACCAGAAAGATTTTTCCAAGAAAGTAAGTGTTTTATGAAAAACATATTTTGCATGACATCTCCTGAAAGGTTTTTGTTTTATAAAATAACTAAATAAAATCACCAGTTATTTATAGCCAACACATGTCCCCATAAAATAGGACACCTTGACGATGAAATATGCAGATGATATAACTTGGAGTTCACCTGCCGGGTAAGCCTCTACAGATTGTGCTAGTAAATTTCAAAAAAGTTGCTCCAAAAACTGCTAAAAAGTTGCTCAAAAGTTGCCAGAAAATTGGAAAAGTTGCTCTTAAATTTGAAAAACTTGCTATTAATTGCTAGCATATTTCACGGATATTCATACAAAAAAACATACTAAAAACGGAGCCGGTACAACCTATTGTACTAAGTAAACAACAACACAATTTTCAAGACAAGATTTAGAACTAGCACTTTGTTTTCTTTTCCTTTATACTTGCCTTGGTTGGTATGAATTTGTCGCTTACGAGAAATCGAGGCGCTTTTTGGCTCACTAAGACGCGCTCCAGCGTTCGTAGCAATGGATATTGGATTCGTGGCTTCGGTTTCTTGATTTTCATCGCTTTCACTGTCAGAGCTTGACGAACTACCCCGTCGGCTTTCTTCAGTTTCGTCCATGCATAGCATGAGTCATTTACATAAACATTGTTGAACAAAGAAACCAAACAACATGGCGGTTTAAGAAAAATAATACTTGCTTAGTCACGCGAGTTGCGAGATCATTTATGAATAACCGCTGAAAACCTCACGCATCGCTTACGGGCGCATAAACAGCCTGCATGTTCTTTTCGATTATTTTGTTGATCCAGACATCTAAAAAAGTCATTACTGCAATCAAATATTTTTATGGTCGAGATTTTATTTGATAATTTGTGAGGAATTAGCAGTGTGGAATGTGTAAAAGCCTAAAAGTTGCTTACTGTTGCTCAAAAAAGCAAAAGTTGCTCGAGGTTGCTCAAAACCAGAAAAGTTGCTCAAACCTTCAAAAGTTGCTCAAATCTTCAAAAATTGCTCAAATCTTCAAAAGTTGCTCAAATCTTCAAAAGTTGCCGAGCACAATCTGTAGAGGCTTACTGCCGGGTCTGATGTAACTGATAATGCCGGAAACTAAAGGTTTTTGAAATATAACGGCGTGGTTGGAAGCTCAATTTATGTAAGACCAAGGAGCTTGTTTTTAAACTATCTAAAAGTAAAGCTGGTGACACACGGTTCAACATTGTGCTGAACGACGCTGCAGCAACTTGTTGAACGAAATAGAGCTTGTCTCTGGTTTCGTTCAACAACGTTTAATGTGCTGAATGGCCAGTTTCAACATTCAACATGGTATGACACACTGTTCAACACTTCTTTCCCAAGAAGATGCAATGTTCGTTGATCAAAAAATGTTGAATGGTGTGTCACGGGCTTAACTTACATCAAGCAGCCAGTATCATATTTGAAGCTCCATGGGTGGTGTAACGTTCTAGGATAATGTAACAAAACTAACGGCAGTTTTTTATGGGTCTGTCCTGTTGTTGATGATAAATTGCGTCCGCATAGGTTTTATTTGTCGTATTTTGTTTCGTTTAAAACGTTTTCCGTCTCATTCATGCTGACCGTGCACGTACATAGGCTATTAGGCCATCCCCTTTTTTTCTCTGTTTAGCGTCGTCCGACCGACCCAGTTTTTCGCGTTTTCAAAAAAAAAAAAACAAGTTACGCAGAAGGCAATGACACATTATTTCAAACAAGTGTTACTTTAATCTGAAACAAGCAATTTTTTGTTTTACAGATTTGTAGTTTTTACTTCATACTTCAGAGAACACTCACTCTCCGACGACAGAGACTTTCTGTCCGTGTGATAGGAAAACACTTAAGCAGAGTTACTTTATTCGTTCCTGCCGCCTGCCATCCGGCTCTTCTTGCAGCTTGCCACTGGTCTCTTGCCGGCAGCTGCGCATCCCTGGCACACAGGGTTCACGACCTTGTAGATGGCTCTTGTCTCGTCGTTGATTCTTGCCTCTGGCTCCAATTAAAGCGCCACACCAACAACAAATTTCTTCAAATTTTCGGCATGAGTAATAGAGTTTATCGACCGGGTCAGCGCATGAAACATCTTGCCTGACGACGAAGACGCCGCTTAACTCATGATCTTCCGGAATTAATGGAGCCCCACAGCTGTATTGCAGCGCATCGGTTATTTCACAGAGCTGCTCCATCTGTGCTGCTGTGGGCTTGGTGGCAGCAAATCTGCACCTCCATTTCTTGCAGGCGACACAGTCAATTGCATCACGAACACGCTCCTTCTTCGTAAGGTGCTTTGCAGATGGTCAGTCAATCTCGCTGGTGTTTTGGCCAAACAAATCTTCAAAGGCTTTGTAACGTTCCTGTGAAGCATCTTTGTATTGTGGATCTGGAAGCCACATCAACCTTTTAAACGTGTATAGCGACGCCCTGAGAGCTTTACACGTAGTGCAACTTTGCAAGTCCAGTGCGGCACGGACCACATCGACACCAAACGAGCCTGCTTTGACTGCCTGCATTAGCATGACAAGTCCCTTTATGCTTTTGACCTGCTGAATGGCTGAATTCACAAGCTGCTGAACGTGAGGAGGAAGGCATTCCACTTTTGACTGAATTTCTTCCAAGGCTTGCTCTTTATGGACCTCAGATGGAGGAGCTTGATCGCACTTCCTGATCTGAAACGAATACTGCCTTGCTCTGAAATGCTTCTTAGACCAGGCTTGTAGGTCATCCTTTTTAAGTAATTCAGATTTCTGGCCAATTCCCAGTTGTAGAGTGGGATCAATGTCGTGCACAAACGCGAACTGGCGTCTCAGACCCTCGTCAGGACCAGCTTCAAGGATCTTAAACTTCTGTCCTTTGAGAGAGAATTTCTCAAAGCGATCTTGAATGAGGCCAGTGACGTTCTTTAAGCTAGATTGTATGGCCGCCTTGAATTCCCCATCTCCGTCTGCCTTCTCTCGGATTTCCTTCACGTTAGAACAACGACGCAATAGCTTCTCATTGCGCGAGTCCATTTCATCCCTGGCCAATGAGACTCCATATAGAGCTATGTTGAGTATTGACATGATCCTCTCAGGCAGATTTGCCCAGGAATTTCCAGGACAGGTGTTGATGGCTACCAGCATGTCAAGATTATGATGCTGAAACAACGAAATGAGAGCAACTTGAGTCTGTCCATGTCGTACGTTGTGGTCAGGTCCACCATCTGCAACACTGGCTAGAATAGGCGGTCCAGATTCTTCGACAACTGGTGAACTTTCGGCTGCATGTCGTAAAGCTGAAGAAGACTAAAAAATGGAATCTTTTACTGCCACGTACACTTGGCCCTGGTAAAATGACTCCGAAGAAACTTCAGGAATGGCTGGTACAAGGGTTACACTTGGAGTTACATGTAATCGGCAGAAATCGTGATCGAGCACTGTTGGACGAGATTCAGCAGGGCCTGTTACCATCACACGTTCCCCCCTCCCAAGACTCGCAAGTGGTAATCCTGGCTCACCAACATTGATAAAGTGTTTATCGTCCTCCATCACCAGACAAACGTTAGACCTAAACTTCACGAGAAATTCCTTTAGGTATTCAGCTGGGCAGCACAGTAGTGGCTATCGGGATGGTCGTGCCGAAGTTGCCGTGTCCGTACCTTGAATAGCACGTTGAAGCGGCCCGTATACTGTGTGGCTGTCTTGGAACTGGGGTCCTTGGGCCAGAATGGATATCGCACCCACGTTTCTGAGGGAATTGGAGTACCATCTGGAAGTCTTCCTTTTATCTCTCCAATCAGGTCGGGAACACTACAAGCCACTGGCATGTACCCAATGTTACCAGGACGCCTCTCTTGGGCTGCAACATGCTCTTCAAGATACTCACCAAGTTTGCTCCAAAATTCGTTGTACTTCTCTGGTCTACCTTTGTTAAGCTGGCGTAGGTCAACGATAAGTTCAGGGTCACCAGAATCAAGGTTAATCATCATTCTTGCATCTACCTCCTTTGTAACTCGGTTGTCTGGCAAAGACTCGTCACCCGCTTAGTTGACTCTTGAGTACGGACGTGAAAACAGAAAAAGCCATGCGAAAGTCATTAAAATAACAATTATCTGTCAAACGTCAAAAGTAAGTGTCTGTTCCCACTTGACTGGAAATTCCGGACCGTGGTCCATATCGCAAAAATGCTGGACGGGCTACGAGCGCGTGATTGGCCAATCACATTCGAGGATTGAGGATTCCGGCCCACTGAGATGCTTCAGGAAAAAAAAAGACATATACATTATTGTTATTATTTTTACAGTTCTTCCGGCTTATAGTTTTCTTATTCTTATTCCTGGTCTTGTCCGTTTTGTCCTTTCAACCTAAATATTGCTTTTATCTGATCAACGAACACCTGCTTGCAGGTGTACTGTTTCTGAACAAAGCGACATTCTTTGAATTTGTTTCAGTCGATTCAGTGAATTAAGACCGTGTACTCGCATTGAATCAATTGCCTTTCTTCCACGTTACGCCCGTATTTACTCCAGTCCTGAAGCACCTAGCCTTCACTGGCTTCCTTTTCAATACAGTGTTAACTTTAACATGGCGCTCTCTGTTTTCAAGGCTCCAAGGGGAATGGCTCAGTCTAATTACTTTATTTATTTCTTGCAAGCCAAGAATGCTGGTCGTTGTTCCTTACGGTCTAATGACCAGCTGCTACTTAAGGTCCCCCAAACAAGTCGTAAGGCCCTCGGAGATCGGGCTTTCGCTATCGCTGCTCCAAAACTATGCGGAACAGTCTCTCGCAGGCTTTTCGGGAGAGCGACACTATTGGCTGCTTTAAGGCTAGGCTGAAGACTTATTTATTTGGATTAGCTTTTGAAAGTTAAGTTTCCATAATTCCTTAGATTTTTGACGATATTACGTTTTTATAAGATATCTACATTTTATTCATTCTATATTTTATACGGTGGCCGGCTGCATTTTATTATACACTTTATAATGTAAGCGCTGTATAAGTTGTGTTATTCTTGTTCTTGTTATTAGGTTATTCTAGATTTTAGAAACTGCTTCAGTTGTAGTGTAACCGGCGACTTTCCAGTGTGTCCCAGCTAGGGAGCGAACTAATTTTGAGGTGCTAGTGGTTCGACTGCTTGCAATCGGAATTGACACACCTGCCAGGATTCTTGTGAACCTGTTAAGAAGGGCAACGTCAATATTAGTATGAGGACTCCAGAAGAAGGCCGCTTACGCTTTTATAGATTGTGCTAGTCAAAGTAGCATATAATGCTAGTAGCACTGGTCTTTTTTTGGCCAAATTATGCTAAAATTGTGCTCCTCTTTTCAAATTATGCCACTTTTTAAACAATTGTGCTCTTTAAAAATCTTGGCAAAGAAGTCCAATAACCAGAAGCCGTTTATTCTTGTTAGCTATATATATAGATATACCCTTTTTTGTATCCTTTTATCGTTGTGTGTAGGGAACGGTCTATGGCAATTGTTGGTGGTTCTGGCCCGTTATTTCAGTCTCCGAGAGAGCCGTAAGTTTTCGCTCGAATCGGCTGGCATAGCTGACGCCATGTTGTAGCTTCAGTGTTGGGACCCACATGGTTTGCCATGGGACTTCCCGTTCCCTTGCATAACTTGTAATCTAAGCCAAGTTCCTTAATACAATTCTTAAATATCTACCTGTGTCTCGTGTACGATAACTTGCTTCCTTACAACTTGTAAGTATTGGAAGATTTAAATAATTTTAGTGGTCTAAAGAGTGGTAAATTGTTGTTGAGGTCTACCTCAGCCATCAGAATATACCTTTCTAAAAGAGCAACAGGACAATATTTATTAAATAACCTCTTAATATAAACCTTATTCCCTTCTCTGTAAACGTCATTCTTTGGGCGAGAAACAAACACACATAAATGATCAGGCAAAAAGACCAAATGGTTAAGCAAACTACTACTAAATTCATCATAACGAAAAAAAAACCGCGAAACGTAACGAGCATATGGAAGCTAAACCCAAGTCCTTCAGATTAGTTGAAGAACCAGCGTACTTATCAATGATTTTCTTAATAATATCAGCAGAGATGGGTTCCTTCTTAGAAACAACTGGTTTACTACGTTTAGCCGCTTCTAACAAACTACGCCAAATTGCACTATCCAAAGGATTGCTAATGATGCCAGGAATGAAAGCATTTAAGAGCTGCATGTGTCAAACCGAGTGCTGCATAAGACTTGGAACTAACGTATATCTTGTAAAGACAAGCAATTACAACTGAAACCGAGAAAGGAGGCGACGGCTGAATACTGGACCGCAAATTACACAATGTTGAAAGCTTGGCAATTTCTTTTGTATATCCTTTTACCGTGGAATCCGCCTTAGACTTCATTAACAAGGTCAAGAGATCCTTCGTGTTTCGTTTCACGTGATCTGGGAGGTTGCTCCAATAACCTTGAGTGTTAAACATATAATGAAAAACAAAGACAAAAGAAAACAGAAGACTTGTAAAAGAAAAACACCGAAATCTAAAGTACAGGATTCATAGCAATGACTTGCTCTCTAAAATCAGGCCAGCGCTCCCTCTCTGAAGTATGAGCGGACAAGCGTTCTCCTAACACTACATAAGCAATCTCAGAGTATATATGAGTTTGGGCCAAAATATATTAATATAAGCTGCAGACGGTAAATTGCTCTCCCAATCCGAGGCCAGCGCCCCCTTATGAATGAGGGGACAAGCGTTCTTATCATCACTGATCATCATATATGCAATAGAGACCCAGTGGTCATGTAATCGAATCTTCAAACGGGCAGCTAGCATTTGTCCAAGGAATCTCTTGGAGCCTAACAACGAATTGGCGTTCCGCCCATGTTTTAGAACAGTCCTGAGTTTCCTCTTTACCAGGCCATAGTCATTAAATGTCAGATTGTGTATCTAAGAAGTTTTTTGCGGATTTCACTCTCTCAAGCAAGAGGAGCTAGCCGAAAGCAACACCTTGTCAACAGTAGTTAGCTTTGAACAAGAGTGGATCCACTCTTGCTTTGAATCAAGGAGCGCGAAGCATAAGCACGTATCATAGACTGACTGATTGGCCAGTTTACTCCGGCAGATTCCGTATGCAATTTGTTATCTGGTCTGCCTCTGACCCGGTCGCCATATTGGACGCGTCAGTGGAAGATCTCCCTTACCCGCTCCCTCTCGCTTTGTCACTCGTCCCAGATCTTCCACTAACGCGACCAATATGGCGACCGGATTTGCGAGGCTTTCGAATGTCGCGGTTCGATCACAAACTAGTGCTAGAAAGCTCAGAGGCATGTAAAACTTGGTAAGCGGAGCCGGAGGAGAGTGCCGAAATAGTTGTCTGAATTATTCAGTGAAGGTTACCGTCGCATGGGTCTTTGCGCCAAGTTAGCGAAAATAAACGGTGTTCTACTTTGTGCTTTAGGCGCTTCATTAAATTTCCTCTCTTTTACGAACACAAAAGAAAGGAGGCCTCTGCTAGCAGGGAAGAGTTTACGAAATTCCGGAAATTATTGACGGGTCACGTATATCTCAAAATGCAAATCATGCTTCCCACGCAATCATAAATTCGGGAATCAACACTCTCCCCCTCCAGCCTTTTGGTGAATTTCAGGCTTCACGTATCAATTCTTCGCGTGTAAACCTTTTGCTACCCTCTAATTTACTGGTACTGGGGTTAATAATTGTCTATGAATAATCAAAGCACCGCATCGCACACAATTCCTTCCACCTTTTTAGTCAACTGCACTTTTCCAGCCAAGGTCGGAGCAAGGGTATACTTTCCAATAGAAACTACTAAAACGGAATTATTTGAGAAAGTTCTTTAAGTTCTGTCCGGTAGGACAAAAGAAAACTGACATATATATGTGTTCTTTATAAGCGTGTCTTGTCTTCATTTGTGTTTCATATATATAGTCTACAAGATTTTGAGCACTGAGATGACGAATATAGTTGTCCATGAGAGTACATGCACACAAGGCTAAAACCACATTCGATTTGCTAAATATATGATATATGATGTATATGATATGATATATCAGTTGAGTTCTCCCATTGGTACACCTGTGGCCTGTATTAACGTCAAGTTTAGAGTACGGCGAGCCATCATTGAAACCGTGCTGTCTTTCTTAGGTACATTACCCGACCACTTTTGAAGTGTTTAATAAGAACGAACGCAAACGTTAATGAAGGCCGATTTGACTAAGAAAAGCTCAAATACAGGCCTCCTCTTTACAAGGCAAAAGCATTGAGCATTATTGGAACATGTTAGTGGCATTTTCCCGGAATTTTTTTTTTTCTGAGAAAATAAAAAAGAAATTATTTTTTTAGAGAAAATGAAGACAAAAATTCAAAATTCACAAAAACTTCAAATGTCACCCCAATACAGCTTAGTGCAGACAGAGGAGAAGTCAGCGGTTTTACGTTTTAAGAGTCAAGACGGGTAAATGTTGACAGTTAAGACCAGGTTGAAAACTTTAAGTAATGGTCCGCCCAAGAACTAGGCAGGCCAAAGGCAAAATCGGTTAAAAGGTGTTAAGTTTTAATTGTTATTTTCAATTAAACCGACGAATCTGATTGGTCGATATAAAAAAATCGCCAAAAAAACAAGGAAAACTTCAACATAAACAACATTTTTTCACTTAGTTTTCCCCATGCCCTGGCCATCTCCCTCACGGCCAAATTTGAGCATTGTTCTATGCGCCAAGTCTATGCGTGAAGCTATTTCACTAGGCTATTGTTCTTTTGCCTAGTTCTTGCGTGGACCAGTACTTAAAATTAATAAAAGAAATGAATATTCTCTTTCTTTGGGTGCTTTCCTTTTATCAGCACTGGCCCGCCAGACCGATCAGTTTGCAAAGAAATTGCAACAATTTGAACAAACAGTTGCATGATATCCCTCACCTTCTTTTAGAGGAGTATATATATCAACCTCGAAGTGTGCTATTTTGAAGGCGTTGTAGAGTGAGCCTTTCTAAATGCCCGGTCTGGATGGAAAGCGCCCTTAAACTAAAATTGAAGATTTGTTGGAGCAGGAAAAACAAAACAAAACAAAAAAACAAAAAACAAATACTGGCAAATCACTCACAAAAACATATTTTTCGTCCATACTAATCTTAAGGTCAAAGACTGTTATTTTACCCTATTTTAGTAGAACTCTGCTTACCGGGTAGATACTATCCCGAATCCTATAATCTGATGGGCATACGACTATTGAGTGATAGATAGCAAGTAGCAAAAAAGCCAGAGTGTTACAAAAACGAAACAACGACAGCCTCTTCCAAGCTTAAACTCAACAAAAATGGTAATCAATGTGAAGGTAGTATGTGAGTGGATTTCTGCATTGTCATTCTCATTTTTTTAAATGGTCGACTTGCTTGGTGTTATGTATATGTACCTCGTTGATCATCTGTTTAACAAATAGATTCCATGTTGCGGTGCATCTCTTCAGCAATAGATCACAGATGATGTCAAAATGTGGTAAGAACAACAAAAAAGTTGTACGCGAGGTGATAGCCGAGTTTGTCAATGATGTTCTTACCACATTTTGACGTCTTCTGTGATACATTACTGAACAGACCAAAGCCAAGAAGAAATCTATTAGTTTTATACAATAAAGAAGTAGAAAAAGTAAACAGTGACACAATTTATGCATCTGCCCTCCAACATATCACAGATGGTGACCAATCAAAAGACACGTAAAATAGAGCTCATTGTAAAAATTACTCACAGAAAACTCAAACTTGTAGTCTAATTGTTGAATGCAAATAATATGCCTGCATTTTCCTTTTCATACAATACTGGAGTAATAGTAAACAATAAAGGGGAAATGAAAGGTAAAAATTAATGTCCTCTACATTTGGTCACATTGACATTTTGCCAGAGTGTGTATTTGAGCCAATGACAACAAAAAACAAACAAACAAGCAAGCTGTAAGTACTTTTATGAGTTGTTCAAAGCAAGATTAGCACTAATCTGGGTTAAAAACCATGACAACAGTTTGATCAAATCTAAGCTGGGATAAGTGCTAATCAGTGTTCAAACAACACGTTGGCCATTAATGGGAAAGGAACTGGGTGAAGATGAAAGAAGTAGCTGTTGCTTTTCTGTCTTCAATTTCCTTATTTTTTGCCGCTGGTTGGTTGTCTAATTGTTGCACTTGGGTCCTCTGGGCAATTATTTGGTCCATTGACCAAGAGCCAACCTCTCAAGAAACACTAAACTTGTACATGTACAGCTCTTTGGTAACACTTCATGTTGCTGTGTACTTGAAAGTTGTAGAGCGGTGTGCGCAGCAGTCACATGATCATGGATTTGAGTCCTGTTCAAGCTTGTTTTTTCTTCAGGCTTCTTTGCAACTGCTCGAGTTGCTCCTATAACTGCAATGATATTCACATCTGATATTGAAGTGAGCAACTTAAGGGTTGGGGTTACTTGCAAAGAAGCCAGAAAAGGAGATCCAGCCTTGAACAGGACTCAAATCCATGAGCATCCGATTGTGCTGCAAACTACACTACTAACTGAGAGCTATCACGCCATCTGGGAGCTGGCCACAGGGTTCGTATGGGTCATGGAAAACCTGGAAAGACATGGAATTTTAGTATTTCAGTTTCCAGGCCTGGAAAGTTATGGAAAATTATAGTTATCACATGAGAACCCTCATAAACTTTTTTTTGGCTCACCGTTGGAAGCCATGGTTGCTACTGACGCTACATTGCTTAATTAAAAAATGTGTGAAACCCAAGTAACTAAGTCCATCTTTTCAGCCAATAGGGGACTGTGATAAAATTAAGGCTTGGTTTTTGTTCTCAACGCACACAGTATGAACCTTGGGTTGAGATGACACACTCGTCGCGGCGGCTTTTTAGTCATTTTTAGGTACGAATTCAATCTTTGATGAGCGAACTCTTTTTCTTCAAGTCCTTAACATTTTGTGGAACCAGCAAGGCCCGATTCAGACGCCGTTCTTTTCATGCCGGCCGAACATAATTCGAATTTGGAGTGACCCAAGTTACATGTAACGAACGTATGCATTTGAATTCAGACGCTGAACTTAATTTCCCGAACTTAATTCCGCAGAATGCTCTCTCAGTGAAACCGCTTACAAAATACATTCTCATAATTTATGCTTTAAGTTCGGCGTCTAAATCAAAGCCAATCTTCAGCTGTGCTACAGTCGAAATTCCTGGCCAAGCCAGGCGGGAAGCCGTTCTTAATTGATTCAGACGCCGAACTTTTCATGTACTTATATAAGGTTCGGCTCATGAAAAGTACGGCGTCTGAATTGGACCTAACATAATTTTTCTTATTGTTGGCAACAATCGATATAACGCGGATTTGAAAAAAATATACTTATCGAACCCGGTGCAAATTTATCGTGGGCTATAGAGGAACTGTTCTATAATATTACCTTGCTTTAGCGCCTGCCATTCTGATGGCCAAAAATACGATGTCCGTGGATGACGAGAAAACGGTTTTAAAATCTCTTGCAAATGAAAAAATTGAGCCGCCGTGATGTAAATTCTTTAACAATAGCCGCATATTTTTGACATCTCGCGTTCGGATCGGGCTTTCACTACAAATAACTGATAACATTTCTAAAAAAATCAATGAAATATTTAATTAAAAGGAACGTTACATCTTCAAGTTCGCGTGGACGCTTTTTCCATCCGATGACCCTGGAGGACGAATATGCAACGAGTTACAACGTATGCATGTTGACTGATCTTAGCAGTTTGACCGTGAAAGAGAAATAAAAGGAACAATCGAGATTCTCAACTGAGAATAACAAAACTAATAAATGTTCACTCTGCTCTAGTCGAGTTTAACAGCTTTTAACATTAAGACTTTCGAGTTCGATCAACCTTGCTAGTGGAAGGCCTGACTGAGGCGGCATCCGAAGCAGTCGTGTCAGATATTATTCGAGAAAACAAGGTGCTAAAACTTCGACCTGAAAAAGCTGCGTGAAGCATTTTGCCAAAGGAAAAAGTATTACTGGCAGGACTCTGTCTTTGGCCTGCTTTAACTTTCGGTGCAATGTAGTCAGCATCAGTTCGCCTCAGGTACCCTTCGACTTTCAGGATCTCTTTGATTTTTCGAAAGTCAATTATTATGGGATGAAATTCTTCGCCTTTCCTCTGAATCAAGACATTGTTCCCTTTTAAATCTTTATGTAGCCGGGAAGCCTTTGTTGTGAATATCAGTTTTCGAGAGTTTTCGCAATATCTTGGAATACCTTAACTTGACTATTTCGTTCTTTTTAAACAGTCTTTCTTTTACAGCTTTAGACAGGGTTAGGCTCCGTTCTCCTGTCGCATAGAACTGAAGCAACAGAGAAATAGGTTCCTTTTCCGTGCATACACCAAAAAGGAAAGGCAGATTGGGATGATCTCCTAGGCTATTTCTTACTTCAGCTTCATGAAGTACCTCGCGCTTGCAACGCTCCGATTCTTTATGAGGTTCATTGCGCATTTTCATTTCCTTGACTACAGTCTTCATGCCTCTGTACTCTGCGAGATAAACTTGCCCAAACGTCCCAGCACCTATGGGCTGATGAGATATCTTGACCAGCAAAGATGGATTAATTTCCCTTACAATAGCCGCTTTCTGTTTTTTTCGGCCGCTTCGACGTATTACTTTTACTGGATTCAACGACAACTGTGTTTGTTTTTTTAAACACTTTCTGGGTATAGGACCTGGAAATTTCCGGTCTTTGTCGTTTCACTGCCATTGACACCATTCTCTTTGCTCTCGAAAGCGCGCTGGCGTTTACAGATGCATCATTTTTTGGTGCGTCATTCTGCCTTTTTCCCTTGATCCCGGACTTCTGTAATCGTAACGATTGTGTTTCAGTATCGCAAACGAAATCAACTTTTCTCTTTTTGGTCACCACATCCTCTTCATCCACAGGCAAAACAACTTCAGACTCGCCAGCAAGCACTGTTTCGGTGACACAAGATGCCGCTCCACGTGCCTTTTTCTTCTTGCGCCTTTCTCTTATCTTTTTTTCTTTAAGCCTCTTTTTTCACTCCCGTTTCTGTTCCTTCTTTTCTTCCTTAGAGTGTGGACGACTGTAGTAATATCTGCGTTCGTTTGCTATAGCCTTAGCTTCGTCACACATGACCGATATGGAGCTCTCAAAAAAACCGGATTGGATGATAAAAGCCGACAATAACTGGCATCGGGCGACGATTGGGTGGCCAATGGAGCTACATGATACTATGCAATTGAAATTCTTTTCCTTTAACTTTCCTTAATGTTGAAACCATTTACGAAAACACTGCTTGGTTTCATTCTTCAAATAAAAGTTCCTCTACTTATTTCTCAATTTCGTTCCTTCTTTATCGAAAAGTTAGGGGATGTCGGCTTGTTACTATAATTGTTGTCACGTCAGCGTGGGAAATTATTTCACTTCCTTTCCTGTGAAAGCTTGTATTCCGATAGACCACGCGTTACCCGCGTCAAACATCGGCATGTCGTCGATAACAACGGAATGTTCGTTTTGTAGAAAATCCTTTAAAACGTTTTACTCTCTCGAGAAGCATACAAAGCAGCATCACGCGAATGCACAAGACACTGTAGTTGCTGTTTTTAAGGGCAGTACTGGGAAACCAGTTGATTTGCCCTGGGTAAGAGAGTCCTTGAACCCTGAAAGCAGAGCAGGATACAAGATGTGGCTTTCAGGGTTAGTGGAACGGATGAATTCAACTCTACATCCACGCTTAGCAGGTAAAATTGACTCCATCATAACGAGTATCAAGGGGCTTCGTATGAGAAATAACTACATTGTATCAAGAGTTCTTGGCACCATGGCAGTGTTACGTTTGTAAACTTGCACTTAGCAGTTCTGGGCACCATAGCATTAGAAAAACGTTACAAAAGCCCAGACTAAACACTGAAACCTTTATTGGATTGTTTGTATTTCATAATGCCATGGTGTCTAACTCACAGATTCACGGGCGTGTCACGGTGGTAGGTAAATTATTGCAGATGTCGAAGCAAGGACAAAGTAAAATACAGGCGAGTTATATGTCAGAAAATACCCCCAAACAAGTATGATTTTGACAGTTTTCGACAGTGACAGCTAAAGTTTCGGTCATGGGAAACTAGTAAAAGTCTTGGAAAAGGTCCTGGAAAGCCATTGAATTTGAAAAGCTCTTAAGAGTACGAACACTGTGGTCAATTGCGAATTCATATTAGATCCCGCAGGAGGTGAATTCGTGATAGCGAATGCATGAAAAGTCACATATTGAACTGTGGATATATAGAGGATATTACATGGTGGCGAGTAGATAGGAATTTTATGTTGGAGTGGCAAGAACAATACCTCACGAGTGAGCCAAGCAAACGAGTCAGATATTTTTCTTGTCACGAGAACATAACATTCATATCTTCGAGCTAACGTGTAATTTTCTTTTTATTGTATAGACAAAAACACATTAAGTAAAAGCTAAGACAGTTTTTTACATAAATACAGTGTATGCATCTGTTGCAGTACAGTGGACCTATTCAAATTCAATTTCACGTTTTCCGTTCTCTGTTATTTTATAATTTTTATGTCGAAATGTCTACGTAACTACAATTGACCGGACTGGCTGTGCTAATCAAGCAATTAGGATTACTGCACGTAGAAATGTTTATTGCATAAACTTGAGGAGAAAAAGAAATAAGCGAGTTGGTAAGTAAGGAAATAAATGGATAAAGAGTTTCCAGAAGAAATCAAGAGTCGGAAAAGAAATCAAAGGATTCTATGAGCCAAGTCGTGAATGTGGTGTTACTGTAGCTAGAGGTTCGTAATGGCTGATAGCTGAGAATTGGCTGAAATTTTAACTGCTAGCCGAGAAATGATGATTTTTAAAAAAACTATCTAGCTTAGAATGACATTTGCCAAAATTAAGTGGTAGCTGAAACATGGCTAATATTTTAACTGATAACAGAATAATAAGCAAAAAGAAGAAAAAAAAAGATCAGAAAATTTAAAATAACGAACAAAGCATGTTACTTTGTTAAAATTCAAAACTGATAGAACACGATAATGATTCAAAGTTCAGAGCAAAACAGTTAACCATGTGCGGCGCTCATACAGATCGATTACCCAGGGAGTTTATATCAAAATTCTTCCACTCTCCAGCAGACAGTGATTAGTCGTTCATTGCGCATGTGCGCATTCACAAAAAAAAAAGAAAAGAAAAAGAAAAAAGTTTCAGTGTAAGAATTAATGTTACAGTAAGTTACCATCTTTGAGCCTACTTCCTCTAGCGTGTTTAGTGACCATAACATTTGGTTCACTGTACTGCGACAGATACATATTTGCCTGTCTTTCTTCCGGGCTTAATTCAGTATCAATGTCACCCTGTCCCTCACAAGGCCTTTCCTTAATACTTCCTTAGACAAACTGATGCACATAATTATTTACATAATGATTTGTAATTAACGACTCGTTAAGGTTTACACACTACGTTTTGTTTGCCTGATCTGTTCACCTGACACCATTCTGGCGAAAACGATAAGACCTTAGTGTATTTTGACAAGCCATCGATCCTACAGTATGGCCGGATTTTCACATCAGGCCGACAATTCGTAGCCATGCTGGCGTCGACTTGAAGCCTTGGAAGCTGGCCCCAAAGAACTTATCCCTCTCGCCCTCAGGAAAACTCAACGTACATTTTGAGTGTGATTTTAAATGTGGAAGACGCCCAAACAAATGTCAATGTGAGGAGACTTTGGTACCAATGTCGCTAAAATAGTCGTGTTGTTGACTTTGTATCAGGTTCTGCCATTACTGGTCCTGTGGCTAAAGAGTGTGCAGACCTGTGGCCGAGGGTTGCATCCAATGCTGGAAGCATTCAATGAAATGTACAGAATATGCGTTAAATAAAACTCCACTGACTTCTTGCAAGTGCACTTGGTGTTTTATTTGTTGGCTTCCACACACGTGGATCTCTCTATCTTTCGAATTTTGATATTATGCGAAATGTCGCAGCTCGATCCCTTGGTTCTAATCATTTTGCCTCTCATTGCATTGAGCTCATATTTACACAATATCATTCGTGCATCTCCCCATCTTTCAAATTTCTGTCTCACGAGAAATGTGGCAGCTTCATCCCTTCGTTGTTGTATTCATGTACGTGACCATATACTGAAGAATTCTATTCATTTCAAATCGTGTTTTACACTAAAAAAAAAAAGAAAGAAAAAAAATTAATAAAACCTCAGTCTACTTGGTGAAAGGTTAAAGGTTATTTGATCGTGAAACGCTGTCAGGTGTAGAAGGGACGACAGCAATGCCAATTTAGTTGCGAGTAAATAGTCTCGTTTCAATCTAGACACTAAAAGGAAAGTGGTTGTATTTGAAAGTTTGGGTCTCGAATCGTCGCTTCACAACCAGCTGAACAAATGGTGCCATTAAAGAAGTCCGGACTTATTTGTGGGGAACGGTCTAAAAAAGGCGTTATCACGTTGCAAAGTATGCAAGGAAACCTTGGCTCGCATCCTCGTTCCCGGGAGGAAAAAGTCCTTGTGAGCGAGGGTTTATTTGTTGCAAAAGAAACAGCGTTTACATCATGCTGAAAAGCCTTGTCAGACCAGAACGAGGGGTTTTCTTTTTTCAACCCTTTGTATGACTGCGGAACTCAAATTACAATTTTATTCGGATAACATTAAAGTCTTAACTAAGAATTCGTTCATTTACAAACTAATTTCTCGGAAAACTTTGAGGATCCTTGGTCGGAGCCATAAATAAATGCTTGCAGAACAAAAACTTTTCGGAGACAAAAGCTGGAGACTGATGCGATTAAAAACGATCCAGCTTTCATATTTTAGCATACATATCTTTCATATTTTAACATACAAGACAACACTTAGTTTCTGTAGAAGCTGTTTCTTGGGGACGAGGGGTGGAATAATAGTTTTTTTGTTTCTATTTACAAAGTGAAGTCATTAAAAACAAAGAACAGTATTCTTTGACACTAACCCTTTTTTTTTCTCGTTTAACGGGTCTTGAAATGCACGGTGAAGCAGAAGATTTTGCCCTGAACACTTATTAACTCACAACACAGGATATAGGCGTAATGCAAACGGCAACAACAACCGAGCATTATCTTGTGTATGTAATCGGCAAGTAGTATACAAGAACGACTTCATTTTACGGACGGACCACATAGTAACTTATGGACCATTCTTCGACAATTTCTCCGCGCGAGGATTCTTGAAGAGGCATCTCAGGCCTTCACGATATTTTCCGCTAAAGGCGAAACAAATGCAAGGATTGACGGCGCCATACCAGGCCACCAAAAACGAGGCAATTTCCAAGTAGATGGAAGGGCTACAGCGAAATGTATCCCATGCATAGTGCATAAGTAAGGCGATAATACTAAAGGGTAAAAAGCACAGTATAAACCCCAATAGGATAGCTATGGCCAGCTTCAACACGTTTTCGTTTTGTCTCGCACGTTGCTTGCAAGTGTTACTTGATTGTTCGCCTGGAATAACTTGTGACTTGAGTTTGATAGAGATGATGGAGTAAACTATGATCAATAGGGCCGTGGGAATATAAATAAATATTACGAAGACGGCAAGAACGTAGTCACTGAATGATGAGGACTCTCCAAATGCTTGATTCCAGTCAGCTGAGCAAACGAATTTACCTTGGTATTCACGAAGGCTCCAGGCGAAGAGAAGAGGTGACGCCACTGCCATTGCCACGATCCAAGTGGCGAGAATAAAGAAGGGAAACCGTTTGGAACCGATGAGTGGGGAACGGAGGGGAAACGCCACAGCAACAAATCGATGCACTGCTATCAGAACCAGGTTCTGAATAGACACAATGATGGAGGTATAGGATGAGAATGGCACGAGCTTACACAAGGCGTTTCCGAGAGCACTTCTGGCGAGAAAAGTGTTCAGGTACAGGTCTGTAACATCCTTGGGTATCACGATCAAGGAAAGCAACAGATCGGACATGGCCATATTGACAATCAGAAAGTTGAACGGTTTTCTCAAAGTTTGCGTCTTGTAAACAATTATTCCTATCAAGGAATTTCCGACCAGCGAAACAGCAAATATAATGCAGTAAGCTATGGTTGCCCCAGCCCTGTGTGCTGTGGGATTCCACTTTATAGAGCAGCTCGATCCGTTCGTGGTTGTATTCATGTTTGCTGGTGCAACCAGGAGGGCGATCTGATGAATTTATTTGCAGATTCACCTGCTTTCTCACGAGTGGGCGTTGTTTTATCATAGTTATTAGAGGAGTAGTAGAGGCGCTATTGTTTAATTCTTTGAAGTTCGCCGATTTTCATAACCAATCTCCTCTACTAACTATGGTTTTATTGATGCTTAAATTGAAATAGCGCAGGTTCTGGAACTGTGTGTGGACGCTATTCACTTAATTGCTTGCGCATACAACACCTTTTGTCTGTCACGAAGTTTAACGATTAGCGACCAGAAAGAAGATTTTTCCAAGAAAGTTAGTGTTTTATTAAATCCGGCTTAATGAAAAACATAATTTTGCATGACATCTCCTGAAAGGTTTTTGTTTTATAAAATAACTAAATAAACTCACCATTTATTTATAGCCAACACATGTCCCCATAAAATAGGACACCTTGACGATGAAATATGCAGATGATATAACTTGGAGTTCACCTGCCGGGTAAGCCTCTACAGATTGTGCTAGTAAATTTCAAAAAAGTTGCTCCAAAAACTGCTAAAAAGTTGCTCAAAAGTTGCCAGAAAATTGGAAAAGTTGCTCTTAAATTTGAAAAAGTTGCTATTAATTGCTAGCATATTTCACGGATATTCATACAAAAAAACATACTAAAAACGGAGCCGGTACAACCTATTGTACTAAGTAAACAACAACACAATTTTCAAGACAAGATTTAGAACTAGCACTTTGTTTTCTTTTCCTTTATACTTGCCTTGGTTGGTATGAATTTGTCGCTTACGAGAAATCGAGGCGCTTTTTGGCTCACTAAGACGCGCTCCAGCGTTCGTAGCAATGGATATTGGATTCGTGGCTTCGGTTTCTTGATTTTCATCGCTTTCACTGTCAGAGCTTGACGAACTACCCCGTCGGCTTTCTTCAGTTTCGTCCATGCATAGCATGAGTCATTTACATAAACATTATTGAACAAAGAAACCAAACAACATGGCGGTTTAAGAAAAATAATACTTGCTTAGTCACGCGAGTTGCGAGATCATTTATGAATAACCGCTGAAAAGCTCACGCATCGCTTACGGGCGCATAAACAGCCTGCATGTTCTTTTCGATTATTTTGTTGATCCAGACATCTAAAAAAGTCTTTACTGCAATCAAATATTTTTATGGTCGAGATTTTATTTGATAATTTGTGACGAATTAGCAGTGTGGAATGTGTAAAAGCCTAAAAGTTGCTTACTGTTGCTCAAAAAAGCAAAAGTTGCTCGAGGTTGCTCAAAACCAGAAAAGTTGCTCAAATCTTCAAAAGTTGCCGAGCACAATCTGTAGAGGCTTACTGCCGGGTCTAATGTAACTGATAATGCCGGAAACTAAAGGTTTTTGAAATATAACGGCGTGGTTAGAAGCTCAATTTAAGTAAGACCAAGGAGCTTGTTTTTAAACTATCTAAAAGTAAAGCTGGTGACACACGGTTCAACATTGTGCTGAACGACGCTGCAGCAACTTCTTGAACGAAATAGAGCTTGTCTCTAGTTTCGTTCAACAACGTTTAATGTGTTGAATGGCCAGTTTCAGCATTCAACATGGTATGACACACTGTTCAACACTTCTTTCGCAAGAAGATGCAATATTCGTTGATCAAAAAATGTTGAATCGTGTGTCACGGGCTTAACTTACATCAAGCGGCCAGTATCATATTAGGATAATGTAACAAAACTGACGGCAGTTTTTTTATGGGTCTGTTCTGTTGTTGATGATAAATTGCGTCCGTATAAGATTTATTTGTCGTATTTCCTTTCGTTTAAAACGTTTTCCGTCTCATTCATGCTGACCGTGCACGTACATAGGCTATTAGGCCATCCCCTTTTTTTCTCTGTTTAGCGTCGTCCGACCGACCCAGTTTTTCGCGTTTTAAAAAAAAAAAAAACAAGTTACGCAGAAGGCAATGACACATTATTTCAAACAAGTGTTACTTTAATCTGAAACAAGCAATTTTTTGTTTTACAGATTTGTAGTTTTTACTTCATACTTCAGAGAACACTCACTCTCCGACGACAGAGACTTTCTGTCCGTGTGATAGGAAAACACTTAAGCAGAGTTACTTTATTCGTTCCTGCCGCCTGCCATCCGGCTCTTCTTGCAGCTTGCCACTGGTCTCTTGCCGGCAGCTGCGCATCCCTGGCACACAGGGTTCACGACCTTGTAGATGGCTCTTGTCTCGTCGTTGATTCTTGCCTCTGGCTCCAAAGCGCCACACCAACAACAAATTTCTTCAAATTTTCGGCATGAGTAATAGAGTTTATCGACCGGGTCAGCGCATGAAACATCTTGCCTGACGACGAAGACGCCGCTTAACTCATGATCTTCCGGAATTAATGGAGCCCCACAGCTGTATTGCAGCGCATCGGTTATTTCACAGAGCTGCTCCATCTGTGCTGCTGTGGGCTTGGTGCCAGCAAATATGCACCTCCATTTCTTGCAGGCGACACACTCAATTGCATCACGAACACGCTCCTTCTTCATAAGGTGCTTTGACGTGTCGTCAAGATTTGACTTTGCAGATGGGCGGTCAATCTCGCTGGTGTTTTGGCCAAACAAATCTTCAAAGGCTTTGTAATGTTCCTTTGAAGCATCTTTGTATTGTGGATCTGGAAGCCACATCAACTTTTTAAACGTAGTGCAACTTTGCAAATCCAGTGCGGCACGAACCACATCGACACCAAACGAGCCTGCTTTGACTGCCTGCATTAGCATGACAAGTCCCTCTATGCTTTTGACCTGCTGAATGGCTGAATTCACAAGCTGCTGAACGTGAGGAGGAAGGCATTCCACTTTTGACTGAATTTCTTCCAAGGCTTGCTCTTTATGGACCTCAGATGGAGGAGCTTGATCGCACTTCTTGATCTGAAACGAATACTGCCTTGCTCTGAAATGCTTCTTAGACCAGGCTTGTAGGTCATCCTTTTTAAGCAATTCAGATTTCTGGCCAATTCCCAGTTGTAGAGTGGGATCAATGTCGTGGACAAACGCGAACTGGCGTCTCAGACCCTCGTCAGGAACAGCTTCAAGGATCTTAAACTTCTGTCCTTTGAGAGAGAATTTCTCAAAGCGATCTTGAATGAGGCCAGTGACGTTCTTTAAGCTAGATTGTATGGCCGCCTTGAATTCCCCATCTCCGTCTGCCTTCTCTCGGATTTCCTTCACGTTAGAACAACGACGCAATAGCTTCTCATTGCGCGAGTCCATTTCATCCCTGGCCAATGAGACTCCATATAGAGCTATGTTGAGTATTGACATGATCCTCTCAGGCGGATTTGCCCAGGAATTTCCAGGACAGGTGTTGATGGCTACCAGCATGTCAAGATTATGACGCTGAAATAACGAAATGAGAGCAACTTGAGTCTGTCCATGTCGTACGTTGTGGTCAGGTCCACCATCTGCAACACTGGCTAGAATAGGCGCTCCAGATTCTTCGACAACTGGTGAACTTTCGGCTGCATGTCGTAAAGCTGAAGAAGACTGAAAAATGGAATCTTTTACTGCCACGTACACTTGGCCCTGGTAAAATGACTCCGAAGAAACTTCAGGAATGGCTGGTACAAGGGTTACACTTGGAGTTACATGTAATCGGCAGAAATCGTGATCGAGCGCTGTTGGACGAGATTCAGCAGGGCCTGTTACCATCACACGTTCCCCCCTCCCAAGACTCGCAAGGGGTAATCCTGGCTCACCAACATTGATAAAGTGTTCATCGTCCTCCATCACCAGACAAACGTTAGGCCTAAACTTCACGACAAATTCCTTTAGGTATTCAGCTGGGCAGCACAGTAGTGGCTATCGGGATGGTCGTGCCGAAGTTGCGTGTCCGTACTTGGAATCGCACGTTGAAGCGGCCCGTATACTGTGTGGCTGTCTTGGAACTGGGGTCCTTGGGCCAGAATTGATATCGCACCCACGTTTCTGAGGGAATTGGAGTACCATCTGGAAGTCTTCCTTTTATCTCTCCAATCAGGTCGGGAACACTACAAGCCACTGGCATGTACCCAATGTTACCATGACGCCTCTCTTGGGCTGCAACATGCTCTTCAAGATAATCACCAAGTTTGCTCCAAAATTCATTGTACTTCTCTGGTCTACCTTTGTTAAGCTGGCGTAGGTCAACGATAAGTTCAGGGTCACCAGAATCAAGGGCAATCATCATTCTTGCATCTACCTCCTTTGTAACTCGGTTGTCTGGCAAAGACTCGTCACCCGCAAGAAACCTGTAAACCGCTCTACGAACAGCTGGCGTCAACTTTGCAATATTTTCAAACCTGCTCTTGAACTGAGCTTTCATTGCCCGGGTATGAAATGTAGGCATTGCGTCTCGAGGAGCTCCGGTCACTTCATCTGATCTTTTCCAGTTAAAACCTTCATTAGGTGTCTTCCATACTGCGGCAAGTGTTCGCACGCTGCCTCCAGGGGAGTACCTTAACAGTTCAAAAGAAATATCACTAAGACTATTTTTTGAAAGATCTTTGATAAATAGATATCTTGCATCTCTTGATTCGTATTCTCCAATAAATTCAGTCAAGTCAACGGCTCATAAAAACTCTTCTGTTTTAGATGCTGATATAAATCGGTGAACTTGACGGGGATGTTCTTCTCATTTCCTGTTGCCATAACTGTTTCAACAGTAGCATCTTTAAAAGGGCTTCGAGCTGGTATCAACTGTTTGTGGTGTGTAGCCATCACTGAATTCTGTTTCTTAAGGTAAACCAAGTACTTCTCTAATCCATGGCACAATATCGCGAGATCCTATTGACAACCAAAAAAATAATTGAAAACAAATGCGTGAGCTTTTTCCAAAAGGAAGTATTCAAAACAAATCTTATTTGAAGAAGCAAGTTGGTTTCTGAGGAGCTTCAAACCTGATGGACATTTTTCCATTCTGGTCTGCACAAAGCTGCATGCTGCAAAAGGGTTTGCAATTCATCCACCATCTCTTTTAAATCTGTCTGGCTTACATGTGGTGCACCTTGTTTCTTGCTTTTAAAGTCGTTGTACCTTTCAAAGTATAACCAGGGAAACGCATTCATTTTTACTGAGTTAATTCTAGCATTCAAAACTAAAAATACACACTATAGCAGTGCAACAAGTATAAGCTGGGAGAAAGTTTCCTCTTCTAACAAGTTTCACCAATCCACTCAAATATGCAATTTAGTTTAACAACGGTACTTACCCAGTGAAGGTTTGGTGAAATCCTCTGTACCTGTCTGTGTCATAAAGCAATGTCACAATTCCTGGTAATTTTATGCCTTGACCAGCAAACTTTGAAAGGTGGGGATCGATAAACCAAAAGACTCTCGTCAATCTTTTAATAATAGTATGACCTGTTGAATGTTTATTATTGGATCAGCTATTGTAGCTACAAAATTAAGTCATATATTTAACATTTATAAACTGCCAGTTCGAGTTTGGTGTAAATACATGCATTCATTACAAGAACACACATCTGCTCAGCTTCTATTTATTATATTAAAGAAAAACAAAAAATGGGAATAGTACCTGTGGTTTTTGTTTCTCCAGCATTAAAGCCAGCCATGGGATTCAGCGAAGTGATCACTTTCAAAACTTGATTTTACAGCGCTTCGAATGAGTTCTTCTCTGATATTTCTGGTGGTAGTTCTTTGATGAAAGAGGCCGCCATCATCACATCGAACGCGCTTCGTTTTGCTGGTGGTTGTTCTTCATCATTTTCTTCCTCTTTTATACGATATTCCATGAAATTGGACCCAGTAACATTGAGTTTTCAGATGGAGTCATTCAATTCCACCTCCACAAAATCTGTAGGTATTTGTTCCCCGCGCTTTTTAAAGCCTACTCGGCATATAGCCGTGATAAGCGAAATATCGGGGACTATTCGTTCCAGCAGCTGTTGAAAAGTCATGGATGCTGGCAGATCAGTGTGCAGTTTTGGTGGTTCATCCTTTTTTCCCTGTTCTCGTTTGATTTTAACAACGACGTCGATTTTTCCTTCTTCCATTGCCGCCATGTTGACTTAGTAACCACACCTTATTGTTTCCAGGCTCCACGGATATTATGCTGAGGTACCGGGACTCCTAGCTCCAGACTCCTTTTCCAATTTTGTTTTTGTTTGTTTTTTCTTTTCCGACCGACCGACCCAAAATCAGAAAACGCATTCGACAATAAACGAAAAAAAAAAAAGGGGGTGGGGGATGGCCTTATCTCTAGACTCTTTTGACCAGAGAACATTGCCCGTCATTTATCGGTGCATTGACAGCCTTGGACACCGATTATTCACAACAGTGGCGAGGTGATTCATATTTGATCAATCGCCAGCAGATGTCAAATAACATTAAAAACATTAAACGGGCTTTAAAGTAAACAGGAAACGAAATGCTCACCGCTTGTAAAACACGGCATGCACGTGAAATGCATTTTTACCCCGAAAATCTTATGATAAACACCGTAAAAGGAAGTAAAAGAGAAAAACTGAAGCAGCATGTTGTTGTTACGGCAGTGCGTTCGGCCAGGGGAAGGGCTAAATCAGTCCACGAATAAACTGCTTGATGGTCTCGAACCCCGTATGTATGATTAAGGCCGTACTCAAGACCTCGCGCGATCGGCCACAGATTTTTCCTTTACGGACCGACCCAGACCGGTAAATAACTTTTTTATTTTTTATTTTTTCGAAAATTCCTCTTTTGAAATCGGGAAAGAGACAGGACAGAAGGATATGATGCCTACTTACAAAGCGCCTAAGAGCTAAGCCAACAACATTATCGTATATCTATCAGGAATTTACCTTATTTGACTCTTGAGTACGGACGTGAAAACAGAAAAAGCCATGCGAAAGTCATTAAAAAAACAATTATCTGTTAAACGTCAAAAGTAAGTGTCTGTTCCCACTTGACTGGAAATTCCGGACCGTGGTCCATATCGCAAAAAAGTTGGACGGGGTACGAGCGTGTGATTGGCCAAGCACATTCGAGGATTGAGGATTCCGGCCCACTGAGATGCTTCAGAAAAAAAAAAGACATATATATTATTGTTATTATTTTTACAGTTCTTCCGGCTTCCATTTTTCTTATTCTTATTCCTGGTCTTGTCCGTTTTGTCCTTTCAACCTAAATATTGCTTTTATCCGATCAACGAACACCTGCTTGCAGCTGTACTGTTTCAGAACAAAGCGGCATTTTTTGAATTTGTTTCAGTCGATTCAGTGAATTAAGACCGTGTACTCGCATTTAATCAATTGCCTTTCTTCCACGTTACGCCCGTATTTACTCCAGTCCTGAAGCACCTAGCCTTCACTGGCTTCCTGTCCAATACAGTGTTAACTTTAACATGGCGCTCTCTGTTTTCAAGGCTCCAAGGGGAATGGCTCAGTCTAATTACCTTATTTATTTCTTGCAAGCCAAGAATGCTGGTAGTTATTCGTTACGGTCTAATGACCAGCTGCTACTTAAGGTCCCCCAAACAAGTCGTAAGGCCCTCGGAGATCGGGCTTTCGCTATCGCTGCTCCAAAACTATGCGGAACAGTCTCTCGCAGGCTTTTCGGGAGAGCGACACTATTGGCTGCTTTAAGGCTAGGCTGAAGACTTTTTTATTTGGATTAGCTTTTGAAAGTTAAGTTTCCATAGTTCCTTAGATTTTTGACGATATTACGTTTTTAGAAGATATCTACATTTTATTCATTCTATATTTTATACGGTGGCCGGCTGCATTTTATTATACACTTCATAATGTAAGTTGTGTTATTCTCTTTCTTGTTATTAGGTTATTCTAGATTTTAGAAACTGCTTCAGTTCTAGTGTAACCGGCGACTTTCCAGTGTGTCCCAGCCTAGGGAGCGAACTAATTTTGAGGTGCTAGTGGTTCGACTGCTTGCAATCGGAATTGACACACCTGCCAGGATTCTTGTGAACCTGTTAAGAAGGGCAACGTCAATATTAGTATGAGGGCTCCAGAAGAAGGCCGCTTACGCTTTTATAGATTGTGCTAGTAAAAGTAGCATATTATGCTAGAAGCACTGGTCTTTTTTTTGGCCAAATTATGCTAAAATTGTGCTGCTTTTTTCAAATTATGCCACTTTTTTAAAAATTGTGCTCTTTAAAAATCTTGGCAAAGAAGTCCAATAACCAGAAGGCGTTTATTCTTGTTAGCTGTATATATAGATATACCCTTTTTTGTATCCTTTTGTCGTTGTGTGTAGGGAACGGTCTCTGGCAATTGTTGGTGGTTCTGGCCCGTTATTTCAGTCTCCGAGAGAGCCGTAAGTTTTCGCTCGAATCGGCTGGCATAGCTGACGCCATGTTGTAGCCTCAGGGTTGGGACCCACATGGTTTGCCATGGGACTTCCCGTTCCCTTGCATAACTTGTAATCTAAGCCAAGTTCCTTAAGACAATTCTTAAATATCTACCTGTGTCTCGTGTACGATAACTTGCTTCCTTACAACTTGTAAGTATTGGAAGATTTAAATAATTTTAGTGGTCAATTGCTGTTGAGGTTTAATTTTAGTGGTAAATTGCTGTTGAGGTCTACCTCAGCCATCAGAATATACCTTTCTAGAAGAGCAAAAGGACAATATTTATTAAATAACCTCTTAATATAAACCTTATTCCCTTCTCTGTAAACGTCATTCTTTGGGCGAGAAACAAATACACATAAATGATCAGGCAAAAAGACCAAATGGTTAAGCAAACTACTACTAAATTCATCATAAAGAAAAAAAAAGCACGAAACGTAACGAGCATATGGAAGCTAAACCCAAGTCCTTCAGATTAGTTGAAGAACCAGCGTACTTATCAATGATTTTCTTAATAATATCAGCAGAGATGGGTTCCTTCTTAGAAACAACTGTTTTACTACCTTTAGCCGCTTCTAACAAACTACGCCAAATTGCACTATCCAAAGGATTGCTAATTTTGCCTGGAATGAAACCATTTAAGAGCTGCATGTGTCAAAACGAGTGCTGCGTAAGACTTGGAACTAACGTATACTTTGTAAAGAATGAAACCGAGAAAGGAGGCGACGGCTGAATACTGGACAAATTGCACCATCTTGCAAACTTGACAATTTCTTTTGTATACGCTTTTACTGTGGAATCCGCCTTAGACTTCATTAACAAGGTCTGGAGATCCTTCGTGTTTGGTTTCAAGTGATGTGGGAGGTTGTTCCAATAACCTTGAGTGTTAAACATCTAATGAAAAACAGACACAAAAGAAAACAGAAAACATGTAAAAGAAAAACACCAAAATCTAAAGTGCAAGATTCATAGCAATTACTTGCTCTCCGAAATCAGGCCAGAGCCCCCTTTCTGATGTATAAGCGGACAAGCGTTCTCCCAACACTACATAAACAATCTCAGAATATAAGCTGCAGACGGTAAATTGCTCTCCCAGTCCGAGGCCAGCGCCCGCTTACTGATGTATAAGCGGACAAGCGTCCTTATCATCACTGATCATCATAGATGTAATAGAGACCCAGTTGTCATGTAAATCAAAACTTCATACCGAGAGCTAGCATTTGTCCAAGGAATCTCTTGGAGCCTAACAACGAATTGGTGTTCCGTCCATGTTCCAGAACAGTCCTGCCGCTAAACAACTATAATCCATGACAAAACTAAAAAATTTCCCGCTAATAATGGGCCAAAAATGCGACGAAGGCCAGAATGGTACAACTAATGTAGCAACGGCGTTGGATTTATACAAATAGTGAATTGTTCTGTGGATTAAACTTACTGGGGGGACAACAAGACAATTTTCCCCTGTCAAATTTTGAACGAAGAAATCCACTCCGCTACATCCTGGGTTCCAAAATCTGGAATAAAACTTGCCGACTTACTTGTTATAGAAATTGGCAAAACAGTCCACTGTATAAGGCCCCCAAGTATTCTCCAGAAATTCAGAAAAGGAAGTTGTGATTTGCCAATCGTCTACTTCAATAATACGACTTACAAAATCCTCCCTATCAAGCTCCGTTCGGGGAATCCATTGCTTTTCCAATTCGATACCATAGTCAATACAAAATGGAAAAATCGTAAGGGCTATAACATGTAAATCTTTCCTCATGCTACCAACTTGAATATAATTCTACAAGAGTTTTGACTGTCAGAAAACCATTTGTTGTACGAGCCCTTAGGAAGAGGCAAAAATGACTCTTGAGCAAATATAATAGCTGTTAACCCGCTCCAAGTAGAACTCATGCCACACTCGTGTACATCCCATTGTTTATGACATACCTGTTCACTGTTAACATTTAAATGCGCACCACATCCTGTGGCATTAGCATCTGAATAAACAACGTATTTAGACGGTCTGAACGGACAATCTACAATTCTTTTGAAAATCACTCTATCCAAATTGGCTTCCCAAAACTCAATTCCTCTAACACAATATTGATCCAAAGTAAATTTGTAATCGCAATCCTGCGCTGCTGCAACAGATATTGTGCAATATCTGGTACTCATTCTGGAAATGTTCCTAAATACTGCACCAGCGGAAATTATCTTACCCACGAGTGAAGCTAATTCTCTAGGGGATACCATAAAACATTTTCGAGACATTCTTTGAACACAATCCGCAATACTAGATAGGCGTCTATCCGAAATTCGAATTGTTACGTGAATAGTGTCCCATACTATACCTAACCACTTAGTGACCTGCCAAGGAGTCCACTGGGACTTCTCGTCGATGGTAATAAAACCGGATTTCCATAAATCTGATCTAACACAGACAGCTCAGTAACGTTGCACAGGAGACTTGGTCAAACTCAATCAACCGTCCGTCGTCCAGGAATATAGAGCAACATTGACTCCATGGATCCTGCAATATTTTTCGACTGGCTTAAGACACTACGTAAAGATATAAGGGACTGAGGCCATTCCAAAAGACAATACAGTAAATACGAAATACCTGAACTTATTATCACCTGAAAACTTCAAGGGAAACGTAAGAAAGTCTGATGATCCGGGTAAATATCTATATGATGGTCACTCACTCACTCACTCATGCCCTTTACGCCTAAGTGGGATGTAGGGCAGCAACATGCTCCCTCCACATTTGCCGGTCCCTTGCCATAAGCTTGATGCCTCCCCAGGTCTTCCCCATCTCCCTGATTTCTTTGTCCACTGTCCGTCGCCACGTGATCTTGGGGCGGCCCCTCTTGCGTTTCCCTTCTGGCGTCCAATGTAAAGCAGTTTTCACAGTGGAAGCTACTTGACGGATAACAATGCACCTCCAGCGTCTCCTCATCAGGATGGTAGCCATTGGTTCAGTTCCACACCGTTCAAAGAGATCTTTATTTGAGATGACATTAGGCCAAAAGATGCGTAGGATACGCCAAGGCTCTTGGTGTGAAATGTGGAGAGCTTTGATAAATCCTTCTCGTTAGGCGCCAACATTTTGAACCATACAGGAGAGTTGAAAGGACGCAGCTGTGATAGAGTTTCAGCTTGGTGAGAGTGCTGTAAGCGGAGGAGTGCCATACCTTATTCATCATGTTGAGCAAGTTTCTGGCCTTGTTGAGACGGCTCTGAATGTCCAGACAAGTTCCTCCATCTCTACGGATGATGCTGCCAAAGTAGGTAAATCTGTCTGTGTAAGGAAGTTCTTCATTATCAACCTGGATTGGTCGTGGGTCGTTAGTATTCAGGGCCAAAATTTCCGTTTTGTTACTGCTGATGTTGAGGCCAACTTGCTTCGCAAAGGTGTTAAGGCGTTGCGTCTTCTCTTGAAAGTGTGTGTGTGTGGCTGTGTGATAGTACGGCTAGATCATCAGCGTAATCTAGGTCTTCCAAATAAGAAAGGGGCGTCCATCTGATGCCCCTGATCTGATCCTCAGTGGTACGCCGCATGATCCAGTCCACAACAAGTTTGAAAAGCAATGTGGACATGACACACCCGTGTCTGACACCAGTGTGGACTTCAAATAAGATGTCACCATCACCAACTGAGCAGGTAAAGTTGTCATAAAAGCTCTTGATAACCTCAGCAAGGTGGGAGGGGATTCCATACGCTCGTAATATCTTCCAGAGACTGTGTCGATGTACACTGTCGAAGGCCTCAGCAAAATCTACAAAGTTCACATAGAGAGTTCGCTGCCATTCGGTACTCTGTTCAATAATATTTCTCAGCGTGAACATATGATCGATACAACCCCTTCCTCTCCTGAAACCTGCCTGTTTCTCGCGAAGTTTATGGTCCACAGCCAGTGATAGGCGCCTCATGATGACTTTCGCTAAGATTTACTGGAAGTGGATAGCAATGTAATACCACGCCAGTTGCTACATTCAGACAGAGCTCCTTTCTTTGGTATCTTGATGATGATACCCTGATTCCAGTCATCAGGGATTTCCCTTCTGTCCCATATGGTGTTGAAAAGTGGTTGCAAGATGTTTGCGGTGGTTACAGCATCTGCCTTGAACAGCTCAGCATTGAGGCGGTCTTTGCCAGGTGCCTTGCGGTTTCTTAGAGAATTAATGGCCGCAATGACCTCCCCTTTGTTTGGTGGTCCAGTGTCAACACCTAGGTCCACCTCAGCTTCTGGTATATCAGGCTCCTCTTCTGGTGCTGGTCTATTAAGGACTTCCTTGAAACGTGCTTCTTGGTCTTTTTCAAAGGTGAGGAGCTGTCCTTGTTTGTCTCGTACGGGGGCATTTCTGCTGCCACTATATTTTCCACAGATCAATTCCAATTTAGATCAATTTAGATCAATTTATATGGCGGTAACCGGTCTTTAAATCAAACGAAATCATGAAAGCTCCCTTTTGGAAATAAGACAAGCCTCTTCCAGTCTTCGTACTTGACTCTTTGTTTCATAAGATGTTTATTAACGTACCTTAAATCTAATATTAATCTTAATATTAATTCTAAAGATTCCCTATTTTAAGGATTCCCGCTTTTAAAGATTCCCCTTTTCTAAAGATTCCCCGTTTTAAAGATTCCCCATTTTATAGATTCCTGCTTTTAAAGAATCTCATTTTCAAAGATTCCCCGCTTTAAAGATTCGCTATTTTAAAGATTCCCGCTTTTAAAGGTGCCCCACTTTAAAGATTCCAGCTTTTGAAGATTCCCCGTTGTAAAGATTCCCCATTTTAAAGATTTCCACTTTTAAAGATTCCCCATTTTAAAGCTTCCCAGCACATTCCCCTTTCCCATTACCCATTCCTCAATTCCCCATTCTTCTATTTCCGATTCATCATTCCTCATTCCTCATTCCCCATTCTCCGTTTCTCCTTCTCCAATTCTCCATTCGCCGTTTCTCCTTCTCCAATTCCCCATTCCCTGTTTTAAAGGTAGCCGGATAACTCCGATTATGTTCGTCTGCTTTGTGAAGCATCGATCAACGACCAAACCAAATTTACGCCAGTCGGATTAGAGAGACCCCCGATGAGAGGAAGACCTCCAAAATACTACCACCCTTTATTCGTGAAAGCAAAGCACCTTGAATCGGTTGTCAGAAGAATCCTTCCCAAGGAAACAACAGATTCCGTCTCCAAGAAATGCTCAAGATTAGCCCATCTTTATGATCTCCCCAAGACCAATAACGAACGTCTTGTTATGCGACCCATTTTGTCTGCAACAGATACATACAACTACGCTCTGACAAAGTGGTTGGATGAGAAGTTGAAACCTTTATCTACCAACGAGTACACGATATCCGACATCTTGCATTTCTCCGAAGAAATCCAACATCTGCAAATCGGTGACAATGATTTCCTGGTGTCGTATGATGTCACAGCCCTCTTCACTAACGTTCCGTTAGAAGAAACTATTCAGATTTTAGCAAAGAAAGCATTCAATGAGAACTCGTTTAACAATACACACAACCTTAACATCTGTGAAGGAGATCTAAACGAACTGCTCACAATTGCAACCACAGATCAGCTTTTCCAGTTCAACGGCGACTTGTACGAGCAAATAGACGGCGTTGCGATGGGCTCACCATTAGGACCACTAATGCCAAATACCTTTATGTACTCCACTGACGAGAAACTTGCACATGAAATCAAACTTCCCAATTTCTACAAAAGACACGTTGATGATACCTGCGTCCTAGTAGCTGACCTTACCGCTGCTACCGACTTCCTTTCGGTATTCTGAATGATGCTCACCCAGCAATCCAATTTACAATGGAAACAGAAGTCAACAACAGCTTACCCTTCGTAGGCATGGTAATCACCAAGACCGTAACCACATTAACATCTCTGTTTACAAAAAAAAGACCAACAAAGGGCTTTTACCCATTATCAGAGCCATGTGGATAACAGGCAACAGATATAAACGATCGCTAATAAGAACTATGCTTGATCGCGCTAAATGCTTGTCATCCTCACCGGGCCTCTTCCCCAAAGAACGCCATTATCTAAGAAAAATGTTTTCTGAAACTGAAATATCCCGGAAAACTTATTGATTCTACTTTTAAGAGATTTCATGCCTCCCAAGACCAAAATCAAAGCCGTATTAACCCAGTCGACAACCCTGTACTGATAACCTTGCCTTTCAAAGATCAGAAATCCGCCGTCTCCGTGCCCAGGCAACTTTTTTTAAGCGACCTTGGAAAGAAAATCGATCGTGTATAACAACCAGTTTTCACAAGTATTAAAATCTCTGAAGATTTGAAAGTTACGGAAACAAAGCCCTCACTTGTAAACCAACAATGCGTTGTGTATGAATTTCAATGTAATTCATGTGATCCGAATTATATAGGCTACACGAGCCGTCATCTCCATCTGCGCATCGAGGAGCATAAATATTCCGTCATCGGTAAACACCTAGCTAGAGGACAAACACAACCAAAGTCCCAACAATCTTCACGAACAGTTTACCACCTTAAAAAGATGCCGCGGAAAGTTTGAATGCCTTATTTATGAGATGCTTTTAATGAGGAAAGAGAGACCGACTCTGAACACTCAAAGTGACTCTATTCCAGCGAAACTGTTTATTTAAATTTTGCTCATTCTTTTGTTTATTCCCACCTCATATATTCTAATGTATTCTTTATTTAACGTTGCCTTACTTACATTGATTTGCATTTGATAATGGTGACATAACGTCGCCGAAACGTCATGTTTTTTATCTGGCTGGTCTTTATTCTAAAAAGCTGTTCAAATAAAGATTTTTATTATTATTATGCTATGGTAAACTAACAAGACTTTTTTTTTTCGAAATATTTACAAGACCATGATAGCGCGCAGTTAGCATGGCTATTCTAAGCGGGCTACGTAGACTGCGACCACATGTATATATAACAAGCTCACAACATTCACAAATCAGTTAATAATATGGCAATTACAAAGGACAGAAACTTCACCTTAATCTAGAAAAGGCGTCAAACAAGCGGTAGCAAAAAGAGAAAACTGAAAAAAAACAAAAAAAAAAAAAACACAAGACGCCTAAGGGCGTTTCCGTGGGATGCACAAACAGTTAACCAGAAATTGTAAAAGTACAACGGCTAGTCCAGATCCGAGTTCAAGGTGCGGGCTAGATCACTAGAAGTTGTTTTTGTGTTGCTTATAACACTTCCCGCATGATACTGGAAATTTATTTTAAAAGAAATAATAATTTGTGTCTAAGAAGAAAAACAAGAAGGCAAAGGAAGAAAAAAACAAAACAAAACAAAACAAAAACAAAGATTGCTGAGGTAAAAAAAAAAAAATAATAATAATAATAATAACAATAATAGACGCCTAAAAAAGGAACGTTGGAATACCCGGGCAACCATGAAATACTTGAAAACACAAAATAATGACGCATGCAGTTCTCTTGTACAGTAGCCGATTAGTTTTCAAGTGTTTAATAATAAGTACAAACCCAAAAGTCATGTGGCTTGAAATGGTTAAATTAAAAAAGTCCGGACTTATTTGAGGGGGACGGTCTAGAAACGGTCGTTATCACGTTGCAAAGTATTCAAGGAAACCTTGGCTCGCAACCTCGTTGCCGGGAGGAAAAAAGTCCTGTGAGGGAGAGTTTATTAGTTGCAGAAGAATTATGGTTTACATTCTGAAAAGCCTTGTCAGACCAGAAAAAAGGCTTTTCTTTTTTCTGCCCTCTGTATGACTGACGAACTCAAATTTCAATTTTATTGCGATTACATTAAAGTCTTACTTACGAATTCGTTCATTTACAAACTAATTTCACGGAAAACTTTGAGGATCCTTGGTCGGAGCCATAACTAAATGCTTTCAGAACAAAAAGTTTTCGGAGACAAAAACAAGAGACCGATACCATTAAAAGCGATCCAGCTAAGGGCATCTTTCATATTTTAACATAGATATCTTTCAAATTTTAACATACAAGACAGCACGTAGTTTTTGTAGAAGCTGTTTTTGGGGGGCGAGGGGGTTTAATTGTTTTTTTCCCCCCTTTACAAAGGGAAGTCAGCAAAAACGAAGTACATTATTCTTTGACACTAACACTTTTGTTTTTCTCGTTTAACCTCTCTTGAAATGCACGGTGAAGCACAAGATTTTCCGCTGAACACTTATTAACTCAGAACACAGCATATAGGCGTAATGCAAACGGCAACAACAACCGAGCATTATTAAGCAGCCGCGCGAGGATGCTTGAAGAGGCATCTCCTGAGGCCTTCACGATAGTTTCCGCTAAAGGCGAAACAAATGCAAGGATTGACGGCGGAGTACGATCTTACCAAAAACAAAGTAATTTTCCTGAAGATGAACAGGCTACAGCGAAATGTATCCCGTGCATAGTAGCTGAGTAAGACGATAGTACTATAGGGTAAAAAGCACAGTATAAACCCCAACAGGATAGCTATGGCCAGCCTCAACACGTTTTCGTTTTGTCTCGCACGTTGCTTGCAAGCATTACTTGATTGTTCGCCTGGAATAGTTTGTGACTTGAGTTTGATAAAGATGATGGAGTAAACTATGATCAATAGGGCCGTTGGAATATAAGTAACCATTACGTGGAGGGGAAGAAAGTAATCACTGAATGATGAAGACTCTCCAAATGCTTGATTCCAGTCAACTAAGCAAGAGAATTTACCTTGCTTTTCACCAAGCCTGCGGGCGAAGAGAATAGGTGACGCCACTGCCATTGCCACGATCCAAGTGGCGAGAATAAAGAAAGGACACCTTTTCGAACTGATGAGTGAGGAACGGAGGGGAAACACCACAGCAACAAATCGATGCAATGCTATCAGAACCAGGCTCTGAATAGACACAAGGTGGGAGATATTCCTTGAGAATGGCAACAGCTTACACAAGGCGTTTCCGAGAGCACCTCTGGCGGGCCAAGTGTTGAGGTACAGACCTGTAACAATCTTGGGTATCGCGATCGAGGAGTGCAACAGATCGGACATGGCCATATTGACAATCAGAAAGTTGAACGGTTTTCTCAAAGTTTGCGTTTTGTAAACAATTATTCCTATCGAGGAATTTCCGACCAGCGAAACGGCAAATATAATGCAGTAAGCTACGGTTATCCCAGCACTGTATGCGCGATTCCACTTTACAGAGCAGCTCGATCCGTTCGTGGTTGTATTCATGTTTGCTGGTGCAACCAGGACGGCGATCTGATGAATTTATTTGCAGGTTCACCTGGTTTCTCGCGAGTGGGTGTTGTTTTATTGACGCTTAAATTGAAATAGCACAAGTCCTGGAAGTATGTGTTGACGCTATTCACTTAATTGCCTGCGCATACAACACCATTTGTCTGTCACGAAGACCCAGTATTGGCATTAAGCACTGCGCGCTGTGATCACTCGAAAAACAATAGACGTCTTTAACGTTTAGCGACCAGAAAGAAGATTTTTGGAAGAAAGTTAGTGTTTTATCAAATTCGGCTTAGTGAAAAACATAATTTTGCATGACATCTCCTGAAAGGTTTTTGTTGTATAAAATAACTAAATAAACTCATCATTTGTGCATAGACAACACATATTCCCATAAAATAGGACACCTTGATGATGAAATATGCAGATGAGATAATTTGGAGTTCACCTGAAGGGTCTAATGTAGCTGACAATGCGGGAGGATTGCGAGACCCTTTGTGTTAGTAGCTCTATATTTAACAGCTTTTGCTGGCAACTTTTTTAACTATGTAATTGTTCGTCATAGTTTTGCTTTGTACCTTTTGTTTTCTTTTTCGGATTTTAGTATGCGAATTTTATATTGTTCTTGTGTGATGACATGCAGTGAACTCATGGCTTGAGCTCCGTGTATGCAAATGCCTCTTAACGTATTTATTGTTCCGTTCTCTTCACTGACAGAAATGACGCCTTGTAATCTTCACGAAACGAAATTTAAATTTTAGAATTTTCTCTCTAAATGTTCGGGGGATTCGCTCTTTTGCCAAGTGAAAGGCACTTTTTTACTGGTTGACGAAAGAGAAATCCGATATTATCTTTTTACAAGAAACTTACAGCACTCCAGACGTCGAAAAGTTTTGGAAGTCGCAGTGGAGGGGCGACATTTTCTTTAGTCACAGAGCACAGTAGCACAGTAGGGGGGTTATGATCCTTGTTAAAGAGAAATTTGATTGTGATATTGAAGAACGCCAAGAAGATGAACAAGGAAGATTTATTATTTTGAAAGGTGTTATTCAGGGATATCGTTTTGTTTTTGTCAATATTTATTCCCCAAATAAGACCAAAGATCAATGCATCTTCTCCGAGGAAATTAAAAACAACTTGATAAATTCGAATCAGAGGACAATTGTGAAGTTATTATTGGAGGTGACTTTAAGGTTATTCTCGATGCTGAATTGGATGGAACTGGAGGCAATCCTCAACTAAGAGAATCCTGTAAAAAAATTGACGATTTGTGTTCATCTTATGATCTGACTGATATTTGGAGAATAAGAAATCCAGACACTAAGCACTTTACATGGCGACAAAAAAACCCAACAATACAGCGCCGTTTGGACTTTTGGCTAATAAGCAGTAGTGTTCAAGAAGAGGTAGAAGATGTAGATATTATTCCAGCGACCTGCAATAAAAACATTACAGTGCATATAAACGGAATTGAAGAAACGGAACGGGGACCTTCCTTTTGGAAATTTAATTCTAGTCTTTTAGAAGATGATGAATATATTTCTTTTATAACTGAGAAATTCATGCAGCGATCGGTTGGAAGATGGAAAAGAGATTCAAGATCCTATAGCAAACAGAAGGCTAGAATTAGAAGCGAGAAATTATCAGATTTAGAACAAACAATTAAAGAGTGCACAGCAAAATGTGAGGGACAGCCCAGTCAAAAAAAACTTAACGGACTCTTTTGACCAGAGAACATTCTCAGTCATTTATCGGCGTTGCAATGACAGCCTTGGACACCCATTATTCACAACAGTGGCGAGGTGATTCATATTTGATCAATCGCCAGCAGATGTCAGATAATATTAAAAGCATTAAAGAGGCTTTAAAGTAAACATGAAACGAAATGCTCACCGCTTGCAAAACACGGCATGCACGTGAAATGCATTTTTCCCCCGAAAGTCTTATGATACACACCGTAGAAAGAAATAAAAGAGAAAAACTGAACCAGCATGTTCTTGTTACTGCAGTGGGATCGGCCAAGGGAAGGGTTGAATCAGTCGACGAATAAACTGCCTGTGTGATGGTCTTGAACCGCGTATGTAGGCCTTTCCAGATTCTGCTCCGAAAAAGCTAAAAAGTTGCTAAGAAATATGCCAAAAAGTTGCTCAAAAGTTGCTCAAAATTGAAAAAGTTTCTCAAAAATTTTGTTCCTCGAATATTTTTAAGACAGCATGTCTAATTTTAATAACAATTGCTTTGTAATCAACATTAAGGTACAACTAAGTAACTAGTTACAACAAAACCTTTAGTTGAATCTAAGTGGCTAGTTACAAAAAGTTAGACAGTAAGTGTAACAATCTGGTTTACAAATCTAGCTAACTGTTGTTTTCGTGCGATAACTGCAGTTTCAATGGGGTTTTCGATTTCTTCGTCTTCGGGGGGGCGCCTCCCACGAGAAGGGAACCAGGTTGAGGCTACCCAAACCCAATTCTTGTAATTAATTACCACGTCCACATGATACCCATTCAAAGGGTAAAAATATGAGTTTTACTAGAAAGATGTTTAGAATTTTAACCAAGAGAATTTTATCTTTTTCATTTAAAAAAAAGAAGGGGTTATTCAGCATTTTGGTTCAAAATAGCCCAAAAGTTACTAAAAAAACTGCTAGTTTTCCGAAAAGTTGCTAGAAGTTGCTCTCTGACAAAAGGGTTGCTCAAAATCCTAAAAGTTGGTAAAAAGTTGCCGAGCAGAATCTGGATAGGCCTACGCGTATGTATGATGAACTTAAGGCCGTACTCAAGACCTCAGGCACAGATTTTTCCTATACGGACCGACCTAGACCGGTAAATAACTTTCTTGATTTTTTTTTCGAAAATTTCTCAAAAAGAGACAGGAAAGAAGGATATGATACCTACTTACAAAGCGCCTAAGAGCTAAGCCCCCGGGGGGGGGGGACTCCCGTATGAAACAGACGGGGATGCTCGTCGTCTCGCTTAGGGGTGTAAATTTTGGATTTTGCAATTGGTCTCGCTTAGGGTGTTCCGGGCAAAGCGCCACTATTTTATACCGCCAAGGTCTCGTTTAGGGTTCCGCGAAGAAACACAGAATTATGCGAAGAGAAACAACAGTCAAATTTTCTTTTTAACTTGTTTTGTTTACCGCATTACCTCTGTGATTATAAATCAAAGATTTCTGCAAATAGTAGAGAACATTATAATCCGATTAATCAGTGACAATAAAGGAAGCTTTATTTCAAGATGTTATTACAAGCGTTCTCTTTTAGGGGTCCAAATTTGCTTAAGCCACGCCCAGATTGGTCTCCTTTAGGGGTCACAAAAAACTTCAGCCACGCCCAGATTGTCTTCTTTAGGCCCGCTGAGATGCTTCAGAAAAAAAATAATATATTTATTATTATTACTCTTACAGTTCTTGCGGCTTATTTTTTTCTTATTTTTCTTATTCTTACTCCTGGTCTTGTCCGTTTTGTCCTTTCAACCTAAGTATTGCTTTTATCCGATCAACGAACGCCTGCTTACAGCTGTACTGTTCTGAACAAAGCGGCATCCTTTGAATTTGTTTCAGCCGATTCAGTAAATTAAGACCGCGTACTGGCATTGAATCACTTGCCTTCTTCCACGTTACGCGAATATTTACTCCAGTCCTAAAGCACCTAGCCTTCACTGGCTTCCTGTCCAATGCCGTTTTAACTTTAGATGCTTGCAAAACAAAAAGTTTTCGGACACGAAAGCAAGAGACCGATGCGATTAAAAACGATCCAGCTAAGGGTATCTTTCATATTTTAACATACATATCTTTCAAATTTTAACATGCAAGACAGCACGTAGTTTCTGTAAAAGCTGTTTTTGGGGGGCGAGGGGGTTTAAATCTGAGATTATTTCACCGTTTATTGTTTTAAGCTGAGTTATAACCTTTTTGTCGTAGTTCCGTTTTTCTAAGTTGAAAAAGTATTTTGTTGGTTTTTCAGCATTCTCGATCCACCTGATTCCTGATATAAACATTGCCTCCTTTCCCTTTATCTGATAAATTTCAGCCATTTCATTCTTAAAGGTTTGATATTCCGTTAAGATATCATCACCTAGATTTTAATTATTGCAAATTTCGGCATCTAGCTCTTCTGACTTACGTTGAATAACAGTCTCATGGTTTCTTAAATTGAGCTTTTTTTTCTTGGAATAGGCAATTGTCATACTTCGTATTTCCATTTTCAACAATTCCCAATATAACTGACGGTTTTCAATTTCTTGATATTTTCCTTGGATAGAAGGATAGCTGTTTTTAATTAAATTTATATATTCATCGTCTTTTAATAGCATTCTATTTCACAACACTCCCACTCATACTCAGTTGAACCAAGGTATGAGAACAATGATTGACCAGCGCTCCCTCACCATCTTTCTCTCTTTCTAGGAGGAATACTCTCCGAAAATAGCAATCAGTCCTTCACCAATCCCCCTTTTTTGGAGGCCCCCATCCTCCATTACTCATTTTCCATATACTCCCAAAAAAATAAATAATAAATAAAAATAGAACAAGCTGGGTGAGCAAAGCGATGGTGTATTTACTAACTAGTTCAGTATTAAACGTTTCGATCAACCTCTGGGGCACGTCTTCTTGGTAGAGTTACGAGTTATGTTTCTACAGGATGAGATCTTTTCTGTGAGGTAGCACCAGGGAACGCACAGACAAACCGCTTAAGCTCGTTTGTATCCTTCCATGGAGTGGCAACTATGTTTACAGACGTTTCCGCCAACCTGGCTGAGGCCCCACTCGGGTTTAAGACCTTAGCCAATTGTAGATAGTACAATGCCGTATGGCGTCGCGCCCAGCCAACGTGCTCCGTTATTTCCGAGAGATCAGCACCTGTTAGTGCTAACGTGATTGCGCAGCTGATCGAAAGCCATGGAGTGTCTCTCCTTTCGTCAGCTTTCATTTGCTTTAGGTACAGTTTCAGGCGGGCTTCTGCAGTGGCGGAACTTAAAGGTGCATCCCTTACTCCATTGTCGGTGGTCGTAGGGCGGAACAAATAGCTGGTAGTCAGGTTGATGCCAATTTGTCTCGCAACATCCATATACAGTTCTATCGCTCTGATGGGGCAAATCGCTGTTTGCGGATTTCTTCGAATTCCAAACACATTCTGATCACCGTCTCTAAGTGTTTTCCCCCAAATATGATTAAATAAAAAACCATCATCGTTTGGAAATCTTAGAATTTCCGGCGTTTTGACTTGGCCTATGTCACCGGGCCGGTCGCCACTA